>RJVU01053075.1:1260112-1282440 GCA_003731715.1 Anabarilius grahami
TGTATAATGCTACAGAAGCTTTGTATTTCAGATAAATGCTGTTCTTTTGAACTTTCTATTCATCAAGGAATCCTGAAAAAAAAAAAGTACACAACTGTTGAAACATTGTCAACATTGAAAATAATCATAAATGTTTATTGAGCAGCAAATCAGCATATTAGAATGATTTCTGAAGGATCATGTGACACTGAAGACTGGAGTAACGATGCTGAAAATTCAGCTTTGCATCACAGGAATAAATTACTTTGTCAAATATATTTTAATAGTACACAGTTATTTTAAATTGTAATAATATTTCACAATATTACTGTTTTTTACTGTATTTTTAATTAAATAAATGTAGCCTTGGTGAGCAGACGAAACTTCTTTTAAAAACATTAAAAATCTTAGTGGTTCCAAACTTTTGGACTGTACTGTGTATATATATATATATATACACACATCACAGATAGTGTGGTCGAATAGTTAATGCCAATAGCCAAATAGCTGTTTCCATGCAGCATTTACTCTATATTGGACTTTTCTACTTTGCAATCCACTGTGTCAACTAGTGGACATTTTGACTGTCCGAGGATGGATTTAAAGGGTCATGAAACCCTCCCTGTTTCAGCCTGGTCGTTCACACCTCTGAGCTGGAAAATCTCTGTAAAAATGGGCATGTAAAGCTCTGGAAAAGTGGGAGTGTAGAGGGGGGGGGAAGAGGGGAGAGAACAACCAATGAAACAGAGACATACAACACACTAATTATACAGAATAATGAATATGAGCACAGAGAAAAATGACAACAAACTCCCAAGCACAAGGGAGAAATGCGAAAGAATATTTAAAAGGGCTAATAATACTTTCATTACATTTACGAGCACTACAGTCTCATGATAAACGACACATAGTTTAACAGAGAAAGTATAAATACATAGTTTAATTTTGTCCATTCTCTAAGTCTTTTGTTCATCAGAATAATCGAGTCATTGCCTTCAGATACACGTATCAGTGTCCAGTTTGCGCATATATTTCATTTGAAGAAGACTTGATGAAATATGTGTGTATACACCATGCTGGTTAATGTTTGGTGCAGGAGAATGTGTGAAATACGTCTATAAAAACTGTAAACACGGATACTTTATGCTCTATAATCCACGTGGCTAGTGTTGTTAAACTCATCGCGGAGCTCCGTGCTGAAACCGATCGTATGCCCGCTCCACGTGCATGCATATCATAACAATCGTATTTTTCCATTTGTTCGTATTCAAACTTCAGTTCTGACCACATCGCGGGCAAAATACAAACAACACTCATGTGCTTGCTGTGCTGGGGGAAACATTCATACGGCTCGCGTGTCCAAACGCAAAGGTGATGAACACCACTTTTGTGACATTTGAATTATCCGCTGTAATGCGATCTTATGCGAACATATTTTCAATTTGTGCTGGTAGATTACAGCAAAACAATCCACATGCAGCCAAACTTCTGCTCTGGACGTGTCGCAGGAAAACGCATTTTTGTTGTAGCACTGAGGAAACAACTATACGACCCATGTCTCTGAATGACAACAGAGACAGAGGCGAGAGAAGTGATACTTCCTCATGCATAATACCGCAATTATAATCTTATGCATACTACAGTGCAATGATTGGATTGAATGAGCTTTTCCTCATGAATAAATGCAGAAACTGTTGACGTCAGCATGTTCGACCAGCCCATACTTGGAGCCAACCAGCACTCTGGATCTTGCTGGTTGTACACGATGACGTCAGATTTTGTGACGTTGCTCCGACTTTGCTTTTCAAACCGGAAGACAGAAACTCTGAAAAATGCAAAAATAACTAATTTCAAATTATAAATAATATTAATGAGTACCTTTAGTGTTTTCAATGATGTGCAGCCTATACATATCTGTTCACAGCTCAAAAAATGTGTTCTGGGGTTTCATGACCCTTTAAAGATGCCTCAAGTCCTGTAACTAGAGCTAGATTTTCCAGATCAGGTGATTGACACTCTATCCAGGTGTGTGTGTTGTCCTCAACCAGGTGTTACATTACCCATGGCCACCATGGCATGAGGGCTGTCTAACAAGTCAGCGCTGGCTTTCACTAACAAATTCAGAAAGTGTTACTGAGACTGTGTTACAAAGGCTGTAATTTGACCAATTAGCCCTGTGGCTAGCACACTGCCATTTGATTAGAAAACAAAGCTGACCTGCTGTCATGTTAATCGAACTATAAAAGCTTTTGGGATTGCAGGGATGACGTGAACAAAAGAAATGACCCCTCACAATATTGCATTTGTGCTGTGCTGGTTGCAATTTGTGTAGCAGCTCTGCTTCTACAAGCTGTTTGAGTGTTATTGCATCGTTTGTCAAAGTTTGGATGTGTCTGAACTTCCAGAGTCACGCCAAGCTGTGTTGATCCAGCATCAGACTCGTGGACTGCTCATCTGTCAGTCTGAAAGGCAAACAGTGAGCTCTTGCACCAGGACAGGCAGGATTTAGTGGAGGGTAGAGCAAGTTTGGCCGGGTATCAGTCGGGCAAAGTTGCATGTTTGGCTCGCTGCATTTCTGTCTATTTTCGGTGGCTCTGACTCACAGTATCCCATGGTTACCAAACACATAAGAGGCCAATGAGGTTTTGGCTGGCCAATTACCATGGCGGTGATGGAGGGGGGAAAAAATGAAGAGAACAACAAGAGCAAGCAAGAAATGGAAGGGGGGAAAAGGGGGTATTGAGGGCTCCATGAGGATGCCAAACCTAGCTTATTATTATGCAAGGGACTCTGTAATCTCGGCTGCCTTCTCCCTGTCTGTTTATCTGGTCTGAGACTGACTCGTCTCCTGCAGTTCTGGGCTTTGAGTGCAATGGTGTCCGCCAGGATTTGGTGCCTACTGCGCCAGACTGCCCAGTGGCCCTGCCAGAACTGCTGCTCTGTTTACAACAGATAGGAAGTGCTCATTAGAGGGCTCATAAGTCATTTATGACTGCAGAGATTTTTATTATCTGGTGAGGGACTCACTGTCAACACATTGACACAATATGCTGTGGTGTATTTACACTGAGCAATGGCATATTTGTAACATACGACTGCTGAACAGTCTTCAGTTTCATTATTTTCTTTTTCTGATTTTAAATCACTTGAATTGTATGTTTGACACCTGTTATTTGAAAGGGGACATGTTTAGGTGTCATATTCATGTCTGATTACAAACTGTAAGTGTCTTATTCTGGTGAAAGAAATGGAATATGACAGGCAAACGATAAAAATGACGGATATTGAGTTTCCCAGTGAGTTTGTAGAATAGCTTTGACATCCTCAATGGCGAGGTTACGCCATATCCCTCAGATATGGTTGGGGGGGTGGGTTTGAATATAATGCCATTTAGGCAAATTAAAGGGCGGCCAGGAGACTTGGCATTCAACAGCGGAGACTGTATCCTGTGGGCCAGGGGAGACCGCAAATTCCTCAAAGGATTACAGGATTAGAAATCTGAAAGGTGATGCAGTTTCTCACAGATGGGGGAAATAAAAAGGACAAGGCTGGCAGAGGAGTGATCCCTCATTAATGTCTGCTTCCCTTTAATTAAAAACTACTGATTGAATGATATTGGAGAGGATTAGGCTGAGGGATGACTCCTGAAACACACACGCACACATGCGAGTCTTCCCAAAGCATGCTGGGATATTTTAGGTGAGGGCTGTGCACGGCAGATAAAAGTCTTGCCTGCCTGGGCTCTTTCAGGAGCTGGTTAGGAGTTAAGTGATTCATTACTCTTGGCTGATTAGAGGAGGAACAAAGAGCTCTTCCAAATAGTGTGAGAGGTTGGCAGGTCACCATTATAATGTTTGCCAGTGGACTTCATAATTGTCTGTGGTCATTTAACCTGTCAAAGGTAGCTCCTGTGGTTCTCAAATTGGCCTTAAGGGAAATAAATTAAAAAGACAACCAAACTGCAGTTCAACTTCCACCAGATATATCTTTACTTTAAAGGTTTGGGTTTTACTTTTGGTAATTTTTTTGGAACAACTATTCATAAAACAGTGGAGAATGAGAAAATGAGGGGGTAAAGAGAGAGAAACTGGATTGGGAAATGGTGCAAGCCAATGGTTTCAGCTCCCATCACCAGGCTCAATGGATTGGCACTAACTAACCTGGATTAGTACATCAGGACACCATAAAAAAACTGCTTAGAAAATGACCCACAAAACTTGGTAGGGAGTTTTTCAGAGGCACATTTTATCTAAATTTTATCAAGATTTTTTTAAGTCATTAGTTAGGCATGGCTAAAGGGACTAAGATTTTACATCAAGTAAGAGATGCAGCTGTGAGCTTTTATAATGTGCTTTTTCATTGTGGTTTCTTCATTGTTCAGCTCAGTTCAGCTCACTTTCACTGTTGTTTAAAGACAGGCCTTTCATCACTCCAGAATGTCATCTTTCAAGGGCACTTACTTAAACTCTTCTAAACTCTTTTCCCACATTGGTATTTCCATGCATTTCTTTGGTTTATGTCAAAAATTCTTTAATTTGCTGTGCTGTGACCCAAACAAACCAGACTCCAGGAGACTAAATTATCTTCTACTGATGTAATCAGACATGTCAGTGCCAAAGTAACATAACTTATTCCTACCACTTTCTTTAAAGCTCTTTAAGCTTTAAACTTTTAAATTCTCTTTGCACAATGATTCTCAGTTGATTTTTTTTTTTTTTTGATTTTTTCTTCTGTTTTATGTAGTAGCATAAACAGGTACAATTTGTATTTTCTAAAGGTACATTTTGCATTTTTTCTCTTTCCTGTTGTGAGCCTGTTGAAAACACTGGGACCCCAGATGTAAACTAATCTGAAACCGCAGCATAGACTGTCTTAGCCTCAGCTGCAGAGCTCTGAAATGGAAGTTGACCTGCTGAAAAACAAAACTGTGGTTAAACATCATTACCGCCTGTAGCTGTTGGCTTTGAAAACAGGATGGCTTTACAGAACATATCCTAGTATCAAGTGCTGATCTTGCAATACGTTATTTCTAACAGACCAAACCACAAGTCTCAAAGGCTTGCACAATGGTGCACAGTATTATATGCTTTCAGTAGGTGTGGCCCACAAGCTGAGAACTTGGCAGCAAAACAGTAGTTGTTATCAGTAACAACATGTAGGTTCCTAGTTAGTTTTCTTATATATGTATATATGAGGTGTGAATGTTTCTCTGTCAATCTACCTAAGATAATGAAGAGCATGTGTAGGTTAAATATAGTACTTAAATATTTAAATGTCTTAATATTATCTAGACATAACGTTGTTCTATTTTCTAAATTCTTCCTTTTGTTTTTCATTTTCAGACCTATGAGAGGCCTTATAAACTTGTGAATAAAACTGACGTGATGATGGAGAGCACAAAACCAAAGCATGAGTCTAAAAGCAACGACATTCACCACCTTGACTGGACAAAGCCGTTGGATACTGTTGGAGATGTAGTGTTTCAAGAGCAACACAGGACTGAACCAGAATCAAAAAGAGAATCAGCATGCACCAACAAGAACCCAGAACCCAACACATCATTTTCAAAAACGCAAGTTAAAAAGGTCATAGACGGTTCGTCTGGAGGTCTCTTTGCATCTGCCGTGTCTTCCCCAAGCACTGGCACACTAGCATCATCTCCTGTTGATACAGTAATGAGTCCCCCAGCTGACTCAAGTCTGTTCTCTTTTAGCAAAGACAGAGGCTTGCAGGAAGTCACTGAGCAAGTGTTTGGGAACATCAAACGTAAATATGGAAGGAAAGACGCAATGAAATCCCCGACCACGCAAAATTTAGGCCTTCACTGGGCCAAAAAGATGGAAAGAGATACTGAAAACCAAGATGGTACTAAGGAAAAACAACCATATAAAACTGATAAGAGTGAATTTGAGACAGAGGAGCCTGAAAAGTCAAGCAGTAGGACAGATAATGAGAGTAAGACAACATCAAGCTGTGGCACCCATCACATAGATGAATCTATGAGTAAAAAGCGAAGAAATAGAAAAGTAGTTGAAGGTAACTTATCTGATTCACAAACCACACAGCAAGCTGAGAAGACTGAAAAAACAGACCAAGGGTGCACAAAACCTAAAATGACAAAGAAAATAGATTTCATTGCACCAAAACAATTTGGTGTGAATTTACGAGAGAGTGAGGAAGACAGCGCTGGGACAATGACTGATGATGTTGAGATGTTTCAGAATAGACAGAGGAAAACAGCTGGGAGACCAAGATCAATGATTGATGCCGACAAGCAAACAGAGGGTAGACTATCAAAGGTCAAGGACAGGTGGTCTTATTTAAAGTCCCAGAACTCCTCTCCTCATAAAGACGTGAATCAATCTCTGTCCATTGAAGAGCCACCTTCTGCTTTCCCTATTACCCCATCCAGCCCACTCTACACAAACACAAACAGTTTGACAGTCATTACTCCAGTAAAAAAGAAACGTGGACGGCCGAAAAAACAGCCGTTACTTACTGTGGAGACAATTCACGAAGGAACCGCAACAAGCCCAGTTAGCCCTATTAACCAAGATTCATCCAGCACTTCAAAAAGAAGGAAGAAGCATAGTATGTCAAAATTAGTGCAGTTGGCCTTCAACAAATCCCCTCCTGCACAGCAGTTAAAACTCAAGAAATCAGGTCAAGAAGGTGTCCTTAAAAAGAGGGCAACTAAGAAAATGAAACTGGTCAAGATGCAGAGCATTTTGAATGAACTTTTGTCCACTTCTAATCCTGGCAATCTTGCATTGAAGTCCAATGTTCCGGTTTCAAATGCCATGACAACCGTGGCATCGACAATCGAGGCCCGTTTTGGCAAGCAAATCAATGTCAGCAAGCGTGGGACTATTTACATAGGCAAAAAACGGGGAAGGAAGCCCAGAATTGATCTTCAAGCCCAGCAAAATGAGCACAAAGCCAGTGATAAGCACTCGTTGCCTATTTCAAGTCCCTTCGAGAACCCTCTAGTGCCTTCTAATACACCATCCACAACCGGAATGCCTTCTCCCAGGGTCATGCAGTCCCTCTCTTCTCTTTCTGCAGCAGGTGGGACAGCTCACCCTGCCACCACAGATACCAGCCAGCATGACCTGAAGACAATGCCAAATCTACAGCCTATCAGTGCATTGCCCACAAAAACGCATAAGGGCTTGCTCAGTAGTAACTGGAAGCTGTCTCCCCCAAGACTAATGGCCAACTCACCATCCCACCTGTCCGAAGTGGCTTCCATCAAAGAAGTCACCCTGTCTCCAGTTAGCGAGTCCCACAGTGAAGAGACAATCCCAAGTGATAGTGGAATTGGCACTGACAACAACAGCACATCTGACCAGACTGAGAAAGGCCCAGCATCCCGTCGGAGATACTCGTTTGATCTTTGCAGTTTTGATGGCACCGAGGCGGCTGTTATAGAGGCAAAGAGCAAAGCAGCGAGGGGGCACTACCAGAAGCGTGTCACTGCGGTCACTGTGGAAAATTTCTTCGCTCAAGAGAGCCTAAAGAAGCAGAAGCATCGGAGGAAACGCAAGGCCCTTCAGAGCCAGGACGACCTGCAGTTTATGGCTGACCTCGAGGAGCTGGTTAGCAAATTCCAGGTCTTCCGAATCTCTCATCGCAGCTACAAGTTCTACCATGAGAATTCCTATCCCAGCATCTTCCGTCTCAACTTTGACCACTATTATCCTATGCCATACTATCCCTATGACCCTGTGCACTATCTTCGCAGGAGCTCTGATAAGTCAAAGAGGAGGCGTGGTCGGCCAGCCAAGTCAAACGAGCCAATATCAAAGATGCCTTTTATTCAAGGGTTTGGCTGCCCAGTGCCTGGTGGCAATTACTATGCACCCTACGCGATGCCTTACACATCCATGCCTCTTGCCACAAGTATGATAAACATGGGCTATTATGGTCAGTACCCTTCTCCCTTGTACTTATCTCATGCACTTGGACCTTCAGCCTCTCCTCTCATGAGGCCACCAGTCCCTCCACCAAAGTTTCACCCTGGTGCGTCCTCCAGTCTCACTGCTCCTAGCAGACATCGAGCGAAGAATATGCCACATGAGATGCCTTCATCTAGAATGAGCGACTCCCATCTCCCTTCGAGCAGCTGTTTGGGAAGTGTCTGTCTCCACAAACGCAAACACAAGCACAAGTACAAACATAAAGAGGATCAGTACATCCCACAGAGGGAGGACCTCGGCGGGCTCTTCAGTGGAACCCAGAGTCCTGCCTTTCTCAGCCTCTTGAATGAGAGACTCGAGAAGAACTCTCTGTCCAAACTGAAGGACAAGCAAAGAGGCAAGCAAAGCACAGATGCTTCGCCAAAAGCTTCCAGGAACTACTTTGAAGTAGACACGCTCTCATCATTATCCTTATCTGACTCTCAGCATTGTAAACGCACTCGAGGAGAGACAATGAACAACTTCCTTAACATCTGCACTAGACAACCACACGAGCGCCTGCGAGCCAGCCAGGACCAGGCGCTGGACTCCTTCAAGGGGCAGCACTTAGGGGATGATGATTCTAGCATTCACATCAGGAAGCATAGCTTGGAGGACTTTGCAGCATACAGAGAAGGAAGCATGGTGTCTTTCCAAGGAGGTAGAGAAGAGAGGGCAGAGCAGATGTTCCAGTCCAACAGAGTTGTAGCAGGTAAAAATATGTAGGTTGAAATGCATTCAGACAAATGCAAAATCCTTAAAAGATTTTGATTCACTTATTTTTTGTTATAAATGAACATTATTTTGCTTTACCAAGCAGTGATTAGTTTGATACAACTGAAATCATGTTCTGCTATTAAGTGCAAAATCTAGAGAAACAAATGTGCTTTCTGAACACTTTGTATTCTGTTCTTAGTGCATCTGGCAAGCAAAGTGTAATGCATGGATGGAGACAACTATAATTCACAAATTTCTCTTTCCTCCCTTTTCGCCCCTGCCTGCCAATGGTTTTTTCTTAGAGATATATTATTCACACGTTTTGATTTATATTCTACAGACATGCAATAAAAAACCTTGCCTCTTGTTAAAAGAGCTGGAGAGAAGCCAGAGGTTTAATGAATCCAGTCTACTCCACTGAAGGGGAATTGCAAGCCCAAGGCACAGTTAGATTACATTTTCACTCCCCTAGGGGAACTATGAGGATGACTCACATTCTGCCTGCTACCACCCACCTCCATGAATTAACTCGATGCTTCAAAGAGCTAGTTTGTTATACTTAAACAGAGAAATATGACATACATCCCACCTAAGTGTACATCTGTGTTGATTTCAAAGCACAGATTTAGATAAGCATGTTTTGACAGAATTGCTTTTTTATGGCAGTCACATTTTTTGCCAGTGGCTTTATGGCTATCTTGCAATAAATTGCAGCGAAATGAGGCTTTTATACGCTCAAATTTGCATTTAAGGTCATATCTCATTTACGATTAATTAGTTCTATTTGCTATGGAATCATGGCATGACGACAGCACCTTTTTTATAATAAGGCTATTAATCATTGTGATGGGAGTGTCTAGTTTGGAACAGATGTTTTCCATATTTTAAACCTAAAAGCTGTCTGTCTGTCTGTCTATCAATCTATCCATCCATCCATCCATCTTAATTATAACGTTTAATTGTGTGGGGGCTCTGATAGGTACATTCCACAAAGAATAAGGTGATATAAAAGAAAAAGGCTAAATAAATGTGTCCATTAGAAATATCACCCTTTTGACAGGTTCTTGAATGTAATTGATCATACATTAGTGAGCACATATGGTATGGACTGAAATTCTGATGGAGCTCTCAATGTACAGATCTTTCAGCTCTCTAAACCCTCTTTAACGTAAAACTTAATGCCACTCATTTGCTAGCACAGGAATTACACAAAGGATTTCCCTTTGATCGTACTGTTATAGCGTTTCATCTTTCTTTACACTGCAAGCAAGAAAACCTATTAAGACCATTACTAATGCTAGTGCATGATGAGTTTTCAAGCAGGTCTGCACCCACATTTGCTTAACAAGGATTTTGTGTATTAAATGAGTAGCTTGCCTTGACAATCAACTAGAGAATTTGCAGGGGCCAAAATGTGATCTTACACAACTGTATTTTTTTTTTTTAAATCGTTTACCTTTGAACTGTGGAATTCGGTTGCCATGGCAACAGGAAGTAGGCCTCCACTACCGTGTAGAGCGGAGCTGTGGGGACAGCGGTGAGGCAAGTCCATAAATTGCTGCCTCTAATGAAAACATTGTGCACAGGATGCAGGTAGAGATTTCAGGGAATAAATGAGTTGTGACACTCCCTTTGAAAATGAATGTCTCTGTCCAATGATTTGTTGGCACTTGGGAAGACTCTGCAAGTTTCCCAGTGATAAACTGAGGCCAGAGAAGGAAGGGCTCATGTTTAGTCAGGCACACATTTTACTTTATTGAAACCAAATGGACTGAAGGAGCCCATGCACAGCTGGTTAGTGACCCATGCACATTTTTTTTTTTTTTTTTTTCGGTTTTGTTTTGTTCTAACTCGCATCCAAAATAGCATCTTCTGATTGTTTTGAAAGTGTGGTTTCTATTTGATTTAACATTGCATTTTAATGCTATAATGAGAAGATTTGAATATGGATTACAAATTAAGAAGGAGTCTATCCTGTTTTTGGGTTTGCACAGGTGCACTCTTAAAAGAGTCTTAAGAGAAATGCATAGGCATAGAGCGCAGACATCTTCCACAATTACAGCTCTTGTTTGTTTTCATGGAAACCTACCAGATGGAGTGGCAATCAACAAGAAAAGAGAAAAAGAGACCTCTCCAGAGATATGAAAAGAGTGCAGGAGAGATCTTAGATGTGGAACACACATTTTAGGCAGCTTTAGGCTGTCTGAACTCATTTCAAACAAGGCTGCCAGAAACCCAGCATTTCCTCTGGTCTGGGCTTCCTTCCAAAGCTCCAACGTGAAGTGTAGAGGCAGTAAATTAATCACAAATGTATCTGAGGCCTCATAGTTTATTACTCACATTTACAGACGCATCTATTCATTGTGAATGTGAACACTGACTATATTCACTGATTGACTGATAAGTGGGAGGTTCCTGATGTTTCCTTATGTGCATGGATGCAGTTATCCACATGTCAAGTGTTAAGTGAGCTGTTGCTTCACAGTCCTCTCCTCTCGTGGGGCATTTTTCACGTGTTCGCTTATTAACGCTTCGCTCTGACAGCTGATAATGATAAACTGCATGACTCAAGCTTGGCTGTATCAGTTGCTATCAGATCTGTATATACAGGAATATTTATACACCAGCTAATACAAATTAGAGTGTTGACACATTATATTGTCACATCATTAAGCACAGAAGAAAGTTTATCTCGCTTAGTCTGGCTGCATACGTCATGACTCACTCAGGGGTCTTGAGTTTACTTTAGAAATATCACTGCTTTAGCTAGTGAGATGATCTGCAATTCAATTATATTATAACAAACGACTGGCCAAATGTTTACCAGACTGGCCTAGCACATTTTTCACAATCAGTGTCGCATAGCTAGGGATGGGAACCGTAAAGAATTTAATGATTCCAGTTCTGATTCCTCTTAATGATTCCAGTTCCTTGATAGTTCCATTATTGATTCTTTTAGTACTTTTAGGGACTAAATATTTAGATAAATATCATTTCAATATTAACTATTTTAAAGTCCCCCTGTAGTCAATAATTGTATAAAACTCATTTTTGATCACCAAAATGTCATATTTAAAAAACAATTCTTGTGGGAAAAAAATTCTTAATGCCTTAAAATAGCCTGAATGTAACTCTACACCCTTGCTTCATTTAGTATACGTGGAGACATGAATATGCAAATTAGCTCCGCCTCCACTCACTCACACAGCACAGAGATTCACTCCGTCAACTGAGGTAAACGCTATCGCTCTTTACGTCAGACACATAACGGTTATTATTATGATTAGTCTTTTGCTTGACTATGTTATCAAACAGCTAATAATGTGTTGCTAATGTAACACAAACCATGTTCCCGTTCGCCATCTCAGAGTCAGACAGCTGCCTTATCCTTAGTAACGCTTTGAACAGCTTAGAACGTCAGTGGAGAAAGACAGTTCATCATAACATCGTAATATACATCATATACACAATTCACCCGTTATATTGCTAAATGTACACGATTTTTCATATCAGCAGAAAAATATACAGAGATAACCTGGTTTCTCTTGAGACTCCCCGGCTTCAGAGCAGTCATAGTTAATGATATGCTAATGCCCGCCCACATGTTGACGGGATTGGCTACAAGGTAGTTTGTGACGCAAGAAACACCAGCAATTTCAAACCACGTTTTTGAGACGGTCTTTGGTTCACTGCAGTTTTAGGGAGAAAATACTCAGCAAATGGTATTGACTTATGAATTTGCACATGGTTTGTCTTGAAGCATATAAAAAACACCACATAGATATATAAACAACATTAAAAACTTGATTTTCACCACAAGGGGTCTTTAAAACAGGTCTTGCAAAAGGATTTTCAATTACCTTAATGTCCTTTTTTTAATTTTTTTATATACAGTTGGTGTAAATGCAAATAATTGGCCTTAACTACATATTA
Organism: Anabarilius grahami; assembly: GCA_003731715.1. Classification (NCBI taxonomy): domain Eukaryota; kingdom Metazoa; phylum Chordata; class Actinopteri; order Cypriniformes; family Xenocyprididae; genus Anabarilius; species Anabarilius grahami. Next base: position 1,272,700 of record RJVU01053075.1, read on the forward strand.
AATAAAATACTACACAAAAAATGTGGTAGTATATTATTATTGCTAATAATACTGGTAAAACAATGTGTATCTTCAACTATACATATTGTCAAATGAAAAAACAATTGGTACTACTCTAATAAAAATCACGCAGGTGTTTGATTCACTAAAAAGTCATTCATTAGAGTCATTTGTTTTGGAGTCAAACTGGTTGTGTTGTATATTATTTGTAGTTGATTCAGTAGCGGTGTTTCAGTAGCGGAGTAAGTAGTGCAGGAAACTTCTCGGTTGAGAGAAAAACAGAGTGCGAGCGCACACGCTTCCTCATTTATACCCGCGCCGGGTATTTATACCCAATTCTGACATTTTTGGAACTGTTGCTTGTCATTTTCATTGATTTTGTTTTGTTTTTTGTCCTTTCATCTCCAGACCACAGTTCCTACAAGAGGAGGTACAAGGGCAAAGAAGTGGAGGAGATCCAGTGCGACATGCGAAAAATGTGTGCCTTCTCCAAGATCCTCACCACCAAGAAAAACCTGGATCACGTCAACAAGATTCTAAAAGTCAAGAGACTTCAAAGGCAGGCCAAGACAGGGAATAACATGGTGAAGAGACGTCGAGGGAGGCCAAGGAAGCAGCCGCTTTCTCTCGAGGAGGGATTGCTGGGTCAGATGCCAGTTCTTGAAAAGTGTGTGGACCTTCCTGGGAAGAGAAACCTTCACACCGGTCTGGTGCCTGCTCATCTTGAGTTCTCCAATCACGACTCCATCACAGACGCCATCGAGTCAGTGGTACACATGGCCAGATCCCAAACCAACCCGCAATCCATGCAGGGAGGCAAGCACTGGCACAAAGTTCAACCGGAGCTCCAAATGGAGCGTCCAAACCGCAGAGGAAGAGGGAACAGGAGAGAAGAAGTTACTCTCACCTCTCATTAGCGAGGTCATGACAGTGCACTGTGAGTCAGCCTTGTGCTTGGGTCTTTGTATCGTTTCTTCAGTTTGTTTTGATCTGAATTCTGCTGATACATTTTAATGGGCATTCGCTGAGAATTTGGATCATGGTTGTGATCTAAAAAGCTCCGCTTTCAGATTGTACAATTCTATCACATACTTTCTTATTGGTCTCAAGGAGACAAACTGAACTTCTACTCTCCCAAAGCCCATAACCATGAGGATGTTGAAACTATGGCTTTAGCCATAATCTACCAGCACATGTAAATGAACTTAAATGACAGTACTGTGCACTTTTTCCTTTCTTGTTTTTTGTTTTCGCTCAAGCACAAAGCACAGATCTTCTTGCAGAGGTTGATTTCACCGGTAACTCACCGCTAACACATGCTTACATACGCTTGCCTGCGCTCAGGTGTGTTTCAGGCATGAAGTAATGGCAATACTTTTGGATGAAACCGTTTTCAGTGATGTTTTGATGGCTATCATTTCACTGTACATAGCAACATATTCTACTAACATTTCAAATTCAAAGTATTTTAGATCTACCTATACTGTCAGCATATCAAATCAAAAACCATATAAAGTTTGAAATGTTTTTGTTCCATTTTTAACCAAATAGAAGTAGAAAGCTTGTTCAAATGGAGAAACATATTTAGTCGTGTAATCTTAACGAAGTGGAATCACTGCAGATCGAAGGCTTGTTGACGACACAGGACATCAAAACACATCCCAGTAGTTCACAACAGGCTTGATGAAAAATGCTACGGTTGCATTTAAAACCAACAGAGCACTTATTTCTTTTCTTTCTTTTTTGTTGAACAAGTTTGAGTGGGCTGAAGTTTTACACAGTGTCAGTGTTGGTTTTTCGCTTTAAAAAATAGTGAGCATCTGGGTGATTTTTCATGATCTGACTGGAAAACAAGTTCTTATTTGAATGGCCTTCTCCAGAGACTCTTTGAGAATGTGCCTGCTCTTGTTAACTAAACAATAGTATGTCTATATGCCTGTCAGTATTAGATATCCACATGACCAAATTTTCAGTGTAGTTGTGCATCATAGGATAGATCGGTTTCAGTTTAGCTGCTTGTGTGTATTACTCTGGATGGTGTGGTGGTGTGCTTATTTTTCGATTAGTCTGTCATTTGAATTGGAAAAATACAAAACAGAATGTACACTGAAGACTATTTAGGTGATCGTCTTGAACATAGGACATCACAAATTAATCAAATATATGTCCTACGCTGTTTTAGAAACAAGTTACACTGATATAAGCGACATTCGGAATCAGAATAGATTTGAATGTGGTCCTAATTTGAATAGCTTTCCATTTGTTAATGATTTCTTAGTTTTTCCATATATGTGCCTTATGTTTGTCTATAAATCCATAACATGTTCAGGTACTGGGAACAATTAATGGCAAGATATCAATCTAGAATGTACATAATAGTTTGCTGCCCTGGTTGTAATGTGTTCATCATTTCGATACATTTTCCCAGGTCTTGCTACAGTATAATAGGCATCATTCTGACTATATACATACGTTTATATACAAATATACAGTTCAGTGACCAGGCAGCACATTTAATACACATAAAGACACTCAAAATATCTCTATAACCAAACCCACACAGGGTTTTTGAAATGCTTATTTACTATGCATCAGGTTATTGCTGTGAATCCACTGACACATAAGCTTTCTGTTAAATGAAGTGGTCTTACTGAAATTTGAAATCTGAACCGTTCAAATGAATAGTGCTAAAACTGACTATCATTTCTTTTGCAATTCTAGTCATTGTCTAGAGGAGGGAAATCAGCCTCTAAGCAGTGCAGCCTTAATCAAGTATTCAATTCAACAAATTGTCCCCCTGTAAATAGTCTACCATCTGTAGGTTGCTGTATAGCTGCGTGAATCATGCCTAAGAATCATGTCAATATGTTGCACTCACAGTTGTCCAAAGCAGGACACATGTAGTGGCTTAACATGCCATGTGGTGTTATGAACCATTCTGTCCTCGTGATAACTTGCAGTGCATTAAAGCTCAAAGAAATAATATATGCCGGCAGCTATTTGCCTCAGCCAGTTGTACTGGACCTTTTGTAGGATGTGTCCATTTGCGCTGGTTCTGCTAAACACCTGCAAACATTGCCAAAAATGTTGACCTTTTATTAGTGCTTTAAGCACCGAAAGCTATGTTTTAAAACAAAATGTACACCGTAGCAGTTTTCTGAAACATTATAGATGATTATAATAGGTTAATCAAAAGTGGCTTTGGTAACAAGGCCTGGCAGCTCAAATATGCTCGGCTTTGGTTTTAAAATGCCAGATATATTTTCTCCACCAGCTGATAATTGGTGCCTTGTGAAGTTAAGTGTATTTTTTTATGTTTCTGCTCCTAAACGTCAATAGCGACTTTGCGTCGAGTAAATGTTTCCGAGGTCACAGAGAGAATGTCATCCACTCAAATGTAGTATTGTATTTTAGTTTGTATTGCTATTAATGAAGTTATAATACAAGTGAAGTGTTAATCGAAAGTAATATTCCTAACGAGGACACAACAGAAGCTCTTATCGCTCTCTAAATTTGAATTCATACATATGGTGTTATGACCATTTTGACCATTTGATTTCTGTACTGCATGCTCTATTTCATTGTATGCATAGAAATTTTGAAGAAGTCAAGAATTTCAATTTGAATATGATCTTATACATGGTTTGATATGTTTTTTTTTTTTTTTTTTTTTTTTTTTTTTTTGTAATGGATTTTAAATTCATAAAGCATTTTGTACATTGTATGGATATTAAAAACAGCAAATAATGGACGTATATAGAAAAGAATAAATACTGATATACACAAACATATGCATTGTACATAGAATGTATGTATACACATTCATGTTTTGTGTAACTGTGTATACAGACAAGTTTATAAATACAAGTACTAGCGTGTATATATGTACATACATATAAGCTTGCATGTGTTTGGTCATGTTTGCCGTTCATGATCTTGTAGTTTTATTTTTTTATTTCTTCTTTTTCTTACTGTAAAGCTCATTTTGTGCAGCCATCTCCGGTGAGCAGTATTGAGCACTTAAAATACAGTTGATCTTGTTCATGTCATTCATTGTGCAAAAAAAATAAATAAATGAATTTATCGAGAGCTCACTTCTGTTTCTTTGCTTCTGTTTCTTTTTCTTTTTTTTTAGTTGACCTTCTAGCCATACCAAGCAAACCATTTATATTTATTTAGGAATATTTTACACCTTGAAACAGAATGTACACTACCATAAAAGGTTCAAAACCATTCAAAAGTTTGGTTCATTACATCTTTTTTTTTGAGAAATAATACTTTTATTAAACAAGGATGCAATAAATTGATCAAAAGTGACAGTAAAGACTTACATTGTTACAAAAAATATGTATATTTCAAACAAATGCTGTTCTTTTTAACTTTCTATCAAAGAATACAGAAAAAAATATCAGTTTCCAGAAAAAAATATTAATCAGCACAACTGTTTTCAACTGATAAGGAATGTTTCTTAAAGCAGCAAATCAGCATATTAGAATGATTTCTGAAGGATCATGTGACACTGAAGACTGAAAGACTGCTAAAAATTCAGCTTTACCATCACAGAAATAAATTACATTTCAAAATATGTCATTTATGTGTTTCACAGTTTTCCTTTTTGTTTGTTTGTTTTTATTTATTTTTTGAAAATTACATTTTTATTGGATTTCCTCATAGCATACTCAAGACAGAAGTTAACACAACAGGCACAATAAAAGGATAATGCACAACAAAAAGGATAATGCAGGTATGACATTAAATGTATTCTGTTGCTTTATCTGTATTCTAATGCCTTTTCCAAGTAACCACTTTGCTTTTCTAGATGTCTGACTTTTTCAGCACTTTCTTTTTTCCTTCTGCTAACATAATACATTTTACCCAAACGTATGCTTTAGAAGCCTCCCACACAGTTGCTAATATGACTTTACCCAATACTAAGTTCAAAAAACATAATATCTTCCTGTAATAAATCTGTAAAAATTTTATATTCCAACATAAATGTATTTAGTTTCCACCTTTTCCTATGGTCACACAGTATTTTTGATCAAATAAATGCAGCATCGGTGCATTTATTTATAGGGCTTTTCACATTGCGCTTAACCCCGGGTTATCGTCATTTTACACCCCGCTTTTAACCTCAAGTAAAGTAAAAGAATGTTTCACACTCATGTAATATAGAAGTGGGGTTAGCACCGCTTTTTACCTGGGGTTATGAAACACTGATCCAGAGCAGGGTTAGCACCGCTTTTGTGGTGCTAACCCTGCATTGAGGCGACAAACTTGCACAGTGTGAAACGATGCAGTGTTAGAATGTTACGGCTAGATGCTTAGAAGCAGAAAGCCAGTAGCTTAAATTCACATGCTTTGGACAGTCACGGAGACGCTTGTTGTAGCCTATAATTTCAGTGTTTGTGGGGACAAATGTCAAATGGAGACAGAAAACACGACAATTGGAGTGAAGAGACAGTTTCATTCTTACTTTTATAGTCTGAAAAGTCCATTCAGTGAATGGACTGCTAGAGCTTTTAAGTAAACAGGTCGCGTGCTGCGTTTATCCAATCAGTGACACTGCCACCGCAAATATGCAAATAAGAACATTAACCCCAGGTAAATTATGAGCAGTATGAAACGTGAAGCAAGATAACCCAGGATTCCGTTTACCTGGGGTTTAGAATGACCCAGGGTTAACTATTTCAAGTGTGAAAAGCCTTTTTAAATAGTTAACCCTGGGTTATTCTAAACCACAGGTAAACAGAATCCTTTGTTATCTTGCTTCACAGCTCACACTGCTCATAATTTATCTGGGGATAACAATTAATCCTGGATATTCGCAAGATGACATTTCACACTGTACATTCCTAAACCCTGGGTTAACGTTCTTATTTGCATATTTGTGGTGTCAGTGTCATTGATTGGATGAACACAGCATGCACCTGTTTACATAAAAGCTCTAGCACTGCGCATCCTTGAATTGCCAACTGTACTATCGAGTTTATACTGAATGGACATTTCAACTATAAAGGGAAGAATAAAACGGTCTCTTCTTCACTCAAATTGTCACGTTTTCTCTCAGCATTTGACATTTTTCCTCTCAAATGCTGAATTTACCGTTTATATACAATGCAAGATGTTTCCATGACTATCCAAGGCACATGAATATGAGGCAAGTTTGGCAGCGCAATGTGGGGTTAACACCACAAAGGCGGTGCTAACCCTGCTCCGGAGCAGGGTTTCATAACCATGGGTAAAAAGCGGTGCTAACCCCGCTTCTAAATTACAAATGTGAAACGTTCCTTAACTGGGTTTAAAAGCGGTGTTTGGAAATAGATTGAACAAGATAGACCGGGGTTAAAGGATTAGTTCACTTCAGAATTAAAATTTCCTGATAATTTACTCACCCCCATGTCATTCAATATGTTCATGTCTTTCTTTCTTCAGTCGAAAAGAAATTAAGGTTTTTGAGGAAAACATTCCAGGATTTTTCTCCTTATAGTGGACTTCACTGGGGTTCACCGGGTTGAAGTTTTAAATTGCAGTTTCACTGCAGCTTCAAAGGGCTCTGCACGATCCCAGCCGAGGAATAAGGGTCTTATCTAGCAAAACAATCAGTCATTTTCTAAAAAAAAAATAAAAATGTATTTACTTTTTAACCACAAATGCTCATTGTGACGCCCCTGTCGGCCGTTCCTTGTTTTGTGTGTGTTGTGTCTGTATTGTTTGCAGGTGACTGGCTGATTGCGGCGTGATTGGGAGCATCGGCTTGTAGGTGTTTGTTGCTCCCTACGAAAACTGCTTGTTCCTGTTGGTGGAGTTTCTGCTCTGGATTTGGTGGCAGCTTTTAGCTCTTCATCTCCATACGTGGCTAAAGCTTGGATCATTTTAAGCATGAATGTAAAATAAAGCTCAGATGTTTCGCAAGATGAATGTACTCGTCTTCTCCTTATTTGTAGTGATCCTTTGAGATCGCAAAACTCATCTTGCACTGCTTTATGATGCGCCACGCATTATGTAATCACGTTACAAAGTCATGTGTGACGTATAGGAGGAAGTACCGATCCAGTGTCTACAAAGCGAACATGCAAAGATTAAGCTAAATGGCCTTTACAAAAAAAAAAGGTAAAACAATGATATCGGACGATTTTGAAAAGTTTTTCCGCCTATGTCCTTTCAACGTAATGCAATACGCATCACAGAGCAGTGCAAGATGAGCATTTGTGGTTAAAAAGTATATACATTTTCTTTTCTTTTTTTAGAAAATGACAGATCGTTTCACTAGATAAGACCCTTATTCCTCATCTGGGATCATGTAGAGTGCTTTGAAGCTGCACTGAAACTGCAATTTGGACCTTCAACCCAGTGGACCCCAGTAAAGTCCACTATATGGAGAAAAATCCTGGAATTTTCTTTTTGACTGAAGAAAGACAGACATGAACATCTTGGATGACACGGGGGTGAGTAAATTATCAGGAAATTTTAAACTAATCCTTTAAGCGCAGTGTGAAAAGCCCTCAAGTATTCCATTTATCCTGAGTTTAGAATGACCCAGGGTGAACTATTTCAAGTGTGAAAAGCCCTTATGTTTAAAAAAAACAAAATCTAAATGACCCCAAACTTTTGAACTGTAATTCAACTGCATGGATTTCTAAATGTTTTGTTTGTTTGTTCACTCCACAGATCCTAGTTTTTCTCAATGTTTGTGCTTTTACTTTTAACATCTATCAAAGTTGTCATCTCTACCTGTAATTGGTGTCAGTGTGCAGTTTAGGAGAGGGAATCCCCGCTCATCAAGCTCTACACCTCATACAGTCTCTCTTACTGCATTATTACAACTCTGCATAGTAGAGATAAACGGATTGGCCCAAATCCCAGCCGTTGGTTGGTGAAGGCAAAGTGAAAAGCATCTAACCATAGGCCTGTGCCTCTGTAAAAATTCCTGTTGCCATGGCAGCTGGGTGAACTGCCCAAATATTCCAGTGCTCCACTTGGCTTGAATAAAATGTCTCAAGTCAGGCTGGTGAATGCGTACGTCTGCAACGCCGCAACATTTCGTCAATATTATGCGTAGTGCGGAAATTTTGAGACTTTAATTTCTGTTGAAAAGTCATAATTGTGCTTTGAAATAGAAAACAGATGACAGGGGTCTAGCTATTAGAGGTAATGGGGTGCAGATGATAACGAGGGTTGTTTGTGTGAATCATGTTGGCGTGACTCATCTGTGGCACTATGCTATGCGTCGCTCACAGCGTAGCCATGTTACCCCTAATTATGTGAGTTAGGGCTTGACATACCTATAAAAAGAGAAAATAAACAAGCCAATGTCATCTGCCTTCCCCTAACTGTACTTTGCTGGATCTGCTTGCTGTCCACATTTTGACATTGACATGCTGCAAAATGTCAGCTAGCCTAAAATGTATGCTATTGGGAACCATCTCTGTTTATCTAGATACAACTTCAGGATTTGTTCCAACTGACCTTTTTGCATAACAAAACATAGCAAGAAATTTTGAAAATAATAAAAAATTTTCACATTTATTTTATGTAAAAAATATTACTATTAGATCTTAATATATGTTCTATAAATTAAGTTATTTGCATTTCCTCATATATATATATATAATTTAAAATGTTATTATATTGGATATATATATATTACATTTTGCATTTACTTGAAATGTATTTTAAATTTGGAAAGGTATTTTGAAGTGCCTCTTAAAGTATATTTTGTAATATTATAATGTTTTGGCATTTCAAGGTTTAAACAAAATTTCAATTTGCAAAATATATTTCCTTAAGATGTGCTGTTTACAACATATATAGCATATATTTGAAACATATATTTAGCTTTTTTTCCCTGTATGAAATAATGGAATAATTAAAGTAAATTGTGGCTTTGTATATAAAATCCCTCTTAGCTGTGGATGATCAAAGACTGATTTACTGTTAAAATGATTGTTTGTGACCCATAGCCGCTAGTTTGAAATGCTTGCATTTTAGATTTGAGAGTTTGGACAGAAACGGTCTTCCTGCATTCACATATTGCATCAAACCGGTTGAAAATCCCTGAAGAGAGAAGAAATATTCTATAGCAAATCACTTCCTCTCCATCTGCCTGTAATTACCTCAGCTTGAATGTAGCCACCCCTCCCTCTTGACTCTCTCCCATCTACTATTATTCCTCAAAGCACCACTTACTATTTGGGTTACGCTTCACAATGTGCATATATGTCGCAGGACGCAAAGGATGCTATTCTTTATGATTGGCAACTGGCAGGGTAGCAGCTGCAGTTGCTACGGTGACAGCCTGACTTGCAGCAATTTGGATAGCGAATGAAGCTGTTAGTGTTTTGAGGACTACGTGATGAGGGTTTTAAAACACGCTCGCTCCAGAACCCGTCAGCAGCCCCCTCACTTAGGATTTTTGATTTACATGCCAAGGCAAAGTCAGAATATGATACTGGCTCTCTATCGCCTGCATGGAAAATCTTGATTTATAGGAATGAATGCTTAAAATGTCAATAAAGACTGTTTCATACCACAGGTACTGTGCGAAGATGAAATCGAAAAGTGCGTGTTCATGAAAGACAAGGTGTGTTTGACAGTGTAAAGCTTGTTGATTATCAGATTGATTATCCCAATTAGACCCAAAACATAGTTTCACAAGGCCCGCCAAGCATTAATACTTCAATCTAATATATATTTTTTTAATAAAAAGATTATTTAATAATAAAATAAAAGTTTAGGGTC
>RJVU01053075.1:1282447-1303108 GCA_003731715.1 Anabarilius grahami
ATTCCTATAGTTTGGTAACTGTATATTATTAGTAGTCTAATATGTTTATTAATAACAAAAAATAAAATATTAGTATATAATAATTTACCATTTGGGACATTAAATAATTTATTATTAGGTGTTGAGGTTAAATTTTTTTAATATGTTTGTTTTGCAATTTTTAAAGAAATATCCTGGGTTCAATACAAGTAAATGACAGAATTTTTGGTACCCCCAACTCATAATTTGCTTTCTTTAATAATAATAATAATAATAAGAAGAAGAAGAAGAATACAATTAAGGTGAATGGGGCCAGTATATATAAAAAGCAGAAATTTCAAGCTTATAATTTTATAAATATTAATTTTTGTGCATTAAAATAAATAAATAAATTCCCCAATGGTGGAATATTAAAAATATTCTATAATTAATTATAATTATCATTCCGTTAATATATATATTTATTAGCTTAATTATCAGTATATTATTTAATATTATTATTAAAAAAATATATTGAGTGCACTACACGTATAACTGAAAATTTTAAAAATCGTTTGTAAAAACATTTGTGTTACAAGTGTTCTGCTCTGGCCCCTGATGGAAAACTTAAGTGGCCCCCAGGTGATACAAGTTATACATTTTTTCAAATATTCCTCCTTCAAATTTGCAAAACTGTTCAGAAATCTCTCATCCCTTTTGCACTCTGCTTATGTAATGAACCATCAATCATACTTTCGCTCTTTTCCTTGTGCTATTTTTCCTGCAAGACATTGTGACTTACTTTCTTGTAACTTTTTTTCCCCTTGTTTCTCCAAGTCTTTGATTGCTCTTCCTGAGAGCTACTTACAGGAAAACTCTCCCAGCAGAGCACTCAGGTTACAGTTTAGTAAAAAGGCGCTTTTATTCGCAGTAATTAGTGAAGCTAACTCAAGGCTTGGAGCAAGCACGCAAGTCTCCTTCTCCGGCTCTCTCTTTCCAAACTTACAGAGAAGATCTGAAAGGTTAGGTCCTCAGATGCTGAGGTGAGACATTTTTCCTACGGCACAGCTCTTAAAACATCATAACTACACTGTTATGTTAGTGTCGCATATCTGTTTTGTTTTGGAAATACTTCACTCTCCCAGCTTTTCATACACTTGCATGGTACTATGCAGTGGCCACTCAATATGATCTCACATATCAAATGATAATAACAATGTGTAAGTATACAGGATTCAAGCACTAAAGATGTGGGATCGATGATGTTAGGAAGAAGTGGCTGATGCCACTGCAGAGCTGGTGAGAGTTCACTAGCACTGAGCAAGGCACTTAACACCCGATTGCTAGAGGCAAACTGACCCTTAGTCGCTCTGGAGAATTAATTGAATCTGAAACGGTGGATGACTGTGACATTATGTAATGCCACTGAAGTCAGAAATGGAATAAGGTAAATTGTTACTGTTTATGTTGCTTAGGTTCCATCACAGTGATGAGTGTTGATTTTATTTTATTCTCTTAACTTCAGTGCAGTGTGGTGTTCTTCTCTTTATTGTTTTGGATTCAAGAGCTCTTTGGGCCAATACATTATATAACCCTCTAGTGGTTTTTTTTTTTTTCCATGTACTTTTTTTTTTTACTTGGTACCAAAAGCACTACTAAAGGAATATCCCAGGATCATTACAAGTTAAGCTCAATCAACAGAATTTGTGGAATAATGTTGATTACCACAAAAATGTAATTTAACTTTTACAGTTTTATTTAAGAAAAGGAAAAATATGTGTTACAGTGAGACACTTGTAATGGAAATGAATGAGGCCAATATGGAAACAAACTGTAACTCGATGTTTCAGTAGTATAGCCACAAACAATATACACATTAACATTATTTGGTAACACTTTATTTCGATAGTCCACTTCTCAGACATTCTACTAAGTAATTTTGCAACCACATGTCAACGACCAGTCATTAGAGTATTAGTAGACTATCTGCTTAATATCTGCATACACTTTATTTTGTTGGTCCCCCAACAAACATTCTACTGACTATAAGTAACTTTGCAAAATGTCAACTTATTCTACTAACCCTTAACCTTAAACCTAACCTAAGTCTACTAGTCATACTCTAGTGAAAGTTAAAGGATTAGTTCACTTTATAATGAAAATTACCCCAAGCTTTACTCACCTTCAAACCAGGTGTTTATGACTTTCTTCTTTCTGATGAACACAATCGGAGTTATATTAATAAATATCCAAGCTTTATAATGGCAGTGAACGGGACCAAGGAGTATGAAGCATGAAGAAAGTGCATCCATCCATTATAAAATGGATCCGGGGGGTTAATAAAGGCCTTCTGAAGCGAAGCGATGCATTTGTGTAAGAAAAATACCCATATTTAACAAGTTATAAAGTAAAATATATTGCTTCCACCAGACCACCTTCCTTATTCAACTTACGAAAAAAAGCGTAACTGAACACCGCGTATAGGACGTAGCGCAAGCGTTTTGAACTGCGAGAGGCATTACACTTTCTTCGTAAGTTGAATACGGAAGGCAGTCTGGCCTGATTAAAGCTTGCAACGCTATCTCACGACCAATTCATACGTATTTTACGAGGTGGCTAATTCGTATGAATTCATACGACCTCACTCGTACGAATTCGTACGATTTGTCTAAACCCCAGTGACGGGTAGGTTTAGGGGCGGGGTTGGGGGTAGATCACTCGTATGAATTCATACGAATTTGTCAACTCCTAAAATACGTACGATTTAGCAAAAAATGCATGAATTCGTACGAGTGAGGTCGTATGAATTCGTATGAATTAGCCACCTCGTAAAATACGTACGAATTGCCGTGAGATCGGGTTGAAAGCTTGGGGTAATTTTCATTTTAAAGTGAACTAATCCTTTAACTGACATGCAAAGTTATTTATTAGAATGTCTAAAGTGGATTATCGAATATGATTTTAGTGAAAAAAAATCCTTATTAAAATTTGATGTGTACAGTTCTATCTAATTTTATAACTTGTTTTTTTAATACTCCAAAAATTGGCCGCATTCACCTTGGTTTTTGCATATATTTTTTTATTAAGTAATGCTTGGCATGAAAGTGCATAAGGAAAATAATGACCGAAACAAACAAATAAAAAATGTAACCTGAAACCCTAAAGATCCAAAACTTGACACATTAATGAAAAGAGTCTTCTGTCTACCCGTCAGATTTTTTTTTTTATCCGTGCCCCAAACTGTTCCTGACTATTCACAGCTGGTTTCATTTTCCCACTCCTTGAGAAACTGCACTCCTGTGCCCCAGCAATAGCACATTATTGTAAACATATAATTTCATAGTGAAAGCAGCTCAGGTTGTTGGCTTTTTGCCGCCATTTCATTTAGAGTAAAACCGGGGATGTTGCCAACATCTGGTCTGTGTCAATGTTAAGGGTTTTCAACCATTTGCCCCTCAAACTGCCAGTGTGAGGATACAACGCAGGTTTTTGTGATTAATCAGAGGTACAGCATTAATCGTCAAGTCCCCATGTTCAGTGCAAAGTAACGTAGGCCAGATTAGAAGGTATACTGTAAGTGTTTATTAATTTCAGGTTTACATGTTACAGTGAGTCAAATGACTACATGAAATATGACAAAATATAACACATCTGGTTAGTCTTTATGCCTTGTGCCTTTTTGTTTGGCATTAATGTTCAAATGTAATAACGCTACTTTTGTTAAATTTTCGGAATGTGAAGCAATTATTTTTATGTAATGCACTGCATAATCATTGTTGTTTAAAGGGATAGTTTACCCCCAAATTTAAATTCTGTCATAATTTTCTCACCCTCAAGTTGTATGAGTTGAATACAAAAGAAGATATTTGGACAGGTAGCCATTGACTTCCATTGTAGGAAAAAATATACTATGGAAGTCAATGGCTACCATCAACTGTCTGGTTACCAACATTCTTCCAAATATATTATTTTGTGTTTAGCAGAAGAAAGAAACTTCTAAACAGGTTTAGAACAACCTGAGAGTGAGTAAATGATGACAGAATTTAAATTTTCCCTCCCAAAAATCTAAAGTCGAAATTGAAATCTTTTACTCACCCTAAACTTTAAAAGATATAATATTGTGTTCTTCGCAATGAAATGTTTGCAATGACATGATACATTTTTATTTTTTGTGTGCTATTTCACCAAGTGAAACATGTTCCTGGATCAACATTCCAATCTACCAATCAGATTTGAGGGACAAGTTTACATTTTATATCAAGTTTAGGCTTACAACCAGGGTTAGGTGCTTCTACATCAGTGTTATTAACCTATAATTTTCCTCTGATTTTAAGGATAACTTACTGTATGGATAGGGTTAGGTTTAGGGGTATAGGGATATGGAAAGGATTAAATTTTCGATCATGAATGTTGTTCCAGAAACAAAATATGTTGACCCAGGAACGCATCTAACACTGCAAAAACAGGAAGTGCTGACAGGGTCATAAATTGCAGCAGGCCAGGTGAAGTTTGCAACCCATCAGATCTTACTGACAGGTCAGTGTCTTGGATGTTAAAACCTTAAAGACATCGGCGCTGATGGCCTCATGGACAGCGTGCCGACATGTAGCACCAATGCGCTTCGGGTGACCCGAGTTCCTTTCCCTATCCCCCACCCCCACCCCCTCTCTCCTACTTTGCTTCCTGTCCTTTCACAATAAAGGCAAAAACTCCCAAAAATAAATCTTTAAAAAAAAAAGTCTTGGAATCATGACAAAATATTGCAGTAACCAAACAGATCTCGCCCCCCCATTGACTACCATAGTATTTATTTTTTCTACTATGGTAGTAAAAGTATTTCTTCCAAATATCTTCCTTTGTGTACAGCAGAACAAAGAAATTCATACAGGTTTGGAACTACTTGAGGGTGAGTAAATGATGACAGATTTTTCATTTTTGGGTGAACTATCCCTTTAAACCTGCCTGTTGCCATATACAGTACTCTATACAACTGTCAAGCCTTGTTGTTGTCTTTTGTACACTAGTTGTTGAGAAGAGAATTTTTGGCATTGTGACCGTTGGGAGATCTTAAACAAATAGTCACTTTAGTGACTTTGACAAGCAAACAGCAGATGTGTTTTTAGAGGCGTCATGCTAGATGCTTTTTAGAAACCATTAGAGAGAACATCCGTACATGTTTTTTCCTAAACTTCAAGACTAATAGTCAAAATATATGACATTAAAAATATTTGAATATAGCATCTAGAGAAGATCTACTGTTCATTTCAGCATTTACTTGTACAAGAACAACCAGTAATATATATTTGCATTATAAGCATTTCTGTAGCTTAAACAGTAGTAGAGCATGATGCTATAGCAATGCAAAGGTCATGTGTTCAACTCCAATGGAACTGATAAAGTGCAATGTACAGTGGCAAGAAAAAGTATGTGAACCACTTGCAGAATCTGTGAAAATGTGAATAATTTTAATGAAATATGAGAGATAATACAAAATGCATGTTATGTTTTGTTTAGTACTGTCCTGAGTAAGATATTTTACATAAAAGATTTTTACATTTAGTTCACAAAACAAAACAATAGCTGAATTTATTAAAATAACCCCATTCATAAGTATGTGAACCCTTCATTCTTAATACTGTGTGTGGTTACCTGGATGATCTATGACTGTTTTTTTGTTGTGTGATGGTTGTTCATGAGTCTCTTGTTTGTTCTGAGCAGTTAAACTGAGCTCTGTTCTTCAGAAAAATCCTCCAGGTCCTGCAGATCTGTGTTTTCATACTGAGGACAATTGAGGGACTCAAACACAACTATTAAAAAAGGTTCAAACATTCACTGATGCTCCAGAAGGAAACACGATGCATTAAGAGTCGGGGTGTGAAAACTTTTGAACAGGAAGAAGATGTCACAATTTTTCTTATTTTGTTTAAATATCATTGTTTTTCATTTAGTACTGCCCTTCGGAAGCAACAGAAGATACTTGCATGTTTCCCGGCAGAAAAATTAAGTACAATTTACCTTGATATTTGAATTCAAAAGTTTTCACCCCTCGGCTCTTAATGCATCGTGTTTCCTTCTGGAGCATCAGTGAATGTTTGAACCTTTTTTAATAGTTGAGTTTGAGTCCCTCAGTTGTCCTCAGTGTGAAAAGTTGGATCTCAAAAACATACAGTCACTGCTGGAAAGGGTTCAAATATGCAAAAATGCTTGAAAACTGAAGAATCTGCAGGACCTGGAGGATTTTTCTGAAGAGCTCAGTTTAACTGCTCAGAACAAACAAGAGACTCATGAACAACCATCACAAAACAAAAAAAACAGTCATAGATCATCCAGGTAACCACACACAGTATTAAGAATCAATGGTTCACATACTTATGAATGGGGTTATTTTAATAAATCCAGCTATTGTTTTCTCTTGTGAACTAAATGCAAACATCTTTTATGTAAAATATCTTACTCAGGACAGTACTAAACAAAAAATAACATGCATTTTGTATAATCCCTCTTATTTTATTAAAATAATTCTCATTTTCACAGATTCTGCAAGGGGTTCACATACTTTTTCTTACCACTGAAAGTTGCTTTAAATAAAAGCATGTGCCAAATTCATGAGTGTAAAATAAAATGTAATTTAAAACAAATTTTTAGTGCTGTTCTAAAATGGGAAAGCAGTTGGATGGAAAAATGTTATTTGATATAGGTGTTGTTCTGGTCAGCACTATCAGCTCTTGTCTGAGCATCTCACCTGAGCTTTATAGCTGCAAAATAAATAGAAAATATTGCAATCACTATGTCATTTTTTCCCCACAAGATGGCAAAGTATGTTATTATTATTATTGTAAACCTTGCTGTGTGAGTTATGGCACAGAACATTCACTCCCTTTGGAGAATTCACTGGCTGTGTTCCATGGCAGCTGGAAGCCATCACAAACTCCAATTACTGTCTGTCTGTGTCAACATCTGGAAACCACTTCTGCTCCTTTGGCTGTCTGCATAGTGTGAGTAAGGTAGTTGGCCATATATAGCCAACCTATTGTATATGGAATGTGGGGACTGCGCTGTAGACAGGAGAGAGTAGATGTCGCTCCACTCGCGCTTGACATTGACTAATGACTTGACAGATCCTTCGATGATAGTATGAAGGACCATAACATGAATTACAAGGATTTGTGAACTGTCACCTGTGGTTTATGTAGTCTTCAGGACTTGACCTGAGAGAACTTTAGTCTCACTTTTAGGTATTTCCTATCTCTAAATCTAGATGATTTAGCTCCCACTGTGGACTTTTGATAAAGGCGTTTTATAGTTCAGGAATCACTTTACATGAATCTTTCTTGTTTTTACAAGGAAAATTCGACCAGGTTCTTTTATAATAAAACAAAATGAGAACATCATGCTCCATCAGAATTTCTCCCTCAGGTCTGTTCCATTTTTATGTTCTCGTGAGTTCATACTTACCTGCACTGCACCGGTTGTGTTTTGTGTTAGTGACTTATTCCTTCAAGAAACTACCGTATAAAGATGGAATTGTTGCCACTTGTAATTTCAGTGCGATGGCAGAAATTTGCACATGCAAATAAAGCCAGTCAGGATTATTCATTCTCTGGTAGGCCTACTGGCAGCTCAAATACTACTTTTGGGCAATACGTAATTGTTTAGGCAGGTGGTCTGACTGTCTGCGAAGTAACGCGCTGGCACTCACACTAGAGGAATTCACATTTTGATTTGCAGCTCCATTTTGCAGACATGACAAAAAAGCTGCAGAATTTATAACCTCATTTCCTGCTCAAAAATAATTATTGGTTATTTTAAGACAGTTGGCAAAATTTGCTTTAGTATTATAGACTATATTACTAGGAAGAAGCGCCTGTTTTCCTCATTTCATGATACGTAAATTGCCTGTTCGAAATTAGGCAGAGCAGTTTACCCCACATGTGTTTTCAATTCAGTTAACTGTGATGGTTTTGAGCACACAAAAAAGTCTGGATTTGGGCATTTTCTTCAATTAATTGATTTTCAGCATAAATCAGACATGAGAAAGATTTGATTGGTTGAAGTCCAGTGCACGACAGTGCATGCAGTTAATTATGAATTAACCACAATCTCCCATTGTTTGCATAATTGTTTGGACAATATTGCATTTGCTGTTAAAGCTGGACTTCCATATGGAAATCTCATCACGTTGCCTGCCAAACTCTCTCTTAAAAAATGAAAACTTGCATTCCTGTTATTGAGTGTCATGATGTATCAAGTTCAAATTGACTTTAGTTGGATTAAAATAATACACAGATGGGGAGATAAATGGTCTTATAGTGCTGTTCTCCTGAGGTATTGGACTACAGGTCAGTTCATATTTAACTCACTGAATAGATAGTTGTAATCAGGACAATCTGTTTTAATACTCTTTGGCTTAAATTTAAGAAATGCATTGACCATCAGTGAAGAAACTTTAAGCGAAGTGCAATCTTTCTAAATGTCTTTCCAAACAGTGTGGTAATAAAATTAGTGTTTGTTTTGTTTGTTTGTTTTTTATATGTGTTCTTTAGATGACATGAAAACACAACATATGATGACAGCATTAAAAGTGGAACTCTTCTGCCCTCTGGAGTTCAATGGGTGCATTGATCATCATCTGTCCTGCCTGGAGGTGGAGCTGTGCATCTTGTTTTAAATGAACGCAACTTTACCATTAATTCAACCAAATATTTGGCACTGAAAACTGAGAAAACCTAGTCAGTCTACAGTCTGCTTTTTAAATAGGATACTGGCAATCCTCATTCCCACAGGTACAAGAATCAACAGTAATTGCAGTAGATTTTTATTACAGTTGTGATTCATCCCAGAAAGAAAGAACATTGCCAAAGGCACTTGAGGATCTCTCATTATGTGAGTAA
The DNA here is from genome assembly GCA_003731715.1 of Anabarilius grahami. Lineage (NCBI taxonomy): Eukaryota > Metazoa > Chordata > Actinopteri > Cypriniformes > Xenocyprididae > Anabarilius > Anabarilius grahami. The sequence goes on from RJVU01053075.1 coordinate 1,291,297, forward strand.
TTTGTTTGTGGCCATTTATTTTAATACCATTACCACTGTTCAGTCTTAATAACAGAGAACATAGAGGATAAAAACTAAAAAAAAATTTATATATATATTCTGGGCCTGTTTTCAACAGGTAAATGGGCATCCTCTTCTATACTCTGTTCTTTTTCTGTGCTCTGTTGAGTGTTTTATTTTTTTCAGTCACAACATTAAAAACTAATATCATGGCCCCATTGTGCTGCCCTGAGGCATGGAGGCACTGAACGTGACCTGTGGTATCTGCCACAAAGACATTAGCAGCACATTCTTTAAAGGGTTAGTTCACCCAAAAAATGAAATGAAAATTCTGTCATTAATTACTCACCCTCATGTCGTTCCTAACAAGTAAGACTTTTGTTCATCTTCAGAACACAAATTAAGATATTTTTGATGAAATCCGAGAGGTTTTTTTTATCCCCCATATAAACAGCAATTTAACCACCACTTTCAAGGTCCAGAAAGGTAAAGACATTGTTAAAATAGTCGACGTGACTACAGTGGTTCAACATTAATTTTATGAAGCGACGAGAATATTTTTTGTGCGCAAAAACAAAACAAAAAGAACAACTTTATTCAACAATATCTTCTCTTCTGTGTCATTCTCCTAATGTGTCATTCTGATTCATTATTGGCCGGCTGCCCGGCTCCTGCGTCAGCATCACGCGCATGCGTCGTGCTGCTCACGTGAACAGCGTCGGACAATACTGAGCCGGCGTTCTGACGCAGAACCGAGAAGCGCTGCAACGTAAACAGCATAGAAGAATTACATTATTACACATAACTTAATTTATGGACATCTATGGTTTGATTTCTTTGCATGTGTGGATTGCATGGGTTATTACCAACATCTGGATAAAATTTCATGCCAATAGCACCTTTACGTGTTCAATACTTATTTTACTATGTGTGGGGGGAGGGGGGTGGATTTGTCTGTTTCGCACTCTTGACATTTTAGTCAAGTGTCACCCCTTCATTGCTGTGCACTTTTTTTCTGAACAGTGGTTGATTTGTAGTTTATACCACCAAAAGAATCTCTGAGTTTTTGTATTTTTTCATATTTCCCATTAATTTCTTATGGCGGGCATTTTTGACCGTGAAGGAGCCAAGTGTTTTTTTTTTCCTGACCCGAAACTGAATCATGTCCATGTTTTTTTTGTGTTCACATAGCTAATATGACAAAAGTCACCAAGTGTCATCCCACGTTAACATGTTAATCTAATTCATTCGTTTTGTAATTAAAATGTTAATTTTGTAATAAAAATGTGTGCTAGTGTGTGTAGTTTATATGTTGTGTTTCATCTAAGGTTGAAAGTCTATGATAATACATAAATAAAGTCTTTGATAATACATTATATGACTCTAATTGATAGGCATAGGGCTCCACTTCGGACAAGATAAGAGCAAGGGCATGAGTGAAGTACAGCCTTATAATGATTGGTACTGCGCTATGTTTTATACATGTCTTAAGAGATATGGTGGACATTCATTTTTAAAATCTAAAATCTAAAAAGCTTTAGTTGTATGTCCAGTAGGCCATATATGACATATATTGAAAACACATTAATATTATGCAATGTGTATATGTGGTTTTTGCAGCATATATGTCCCTTACAATATTCTGTTGGAATATATTAGAATCACAGATGTTTTTAACAAAACATTTTCCATAGAATATATTCTGTGTGATCGGACTTGAGCCTTAAGCGTCCATGACCCTGACTCCGGTTCACCTGCTGTCCTTCTTTGCACCACTTTTGGTAGGTACTAACCACTGCATACTGGGAACACCCCACAAGACTTGCTGTTTTGGAGATGCTCCGACCCAGTCATCTAGCCATCACTATTTTGCACTTGTCAAATTCATTTAGATTCTTACATTTTTTCAATTTTTCCTGCTTCCAACACATGAAATCCAAGAACTGATTGACTCGCTGGCTTATATATCCCACCCCTTATTTGACAGGTGCCATTGTAACATCATTCACTTCACCTCTCAGTGTTTAATGTTGTGGCTTATCAATGTAACACAGTAACACTTCGGTTTAGTCACCAAGTTTAATGACAGCTTTGATGAGACACGAGTGCATGATTATAATTATTTAGCGTGTAATAGTTGTCCGTCAAAGGCATTTATGATTGACATTTCAGTTCTTACATAAACACCTTTCACAGACAATGGCACAACAATAGCAAAATCTAGCATTTTCTGCATTGGTACAGTACTTATGAAGCCACCCAAATGGAAGTGGCCTGTGTATGACTCTTTATTTTGTTTTAAATAATAATCAAAAATGTCTTTAATATAAATAGTTATCAGAAAGCATAGAATTAGTGCATTTTTAAATACCCTGAAGATCTCAACTACACTAAATTGAAAATTTAATACACCCCCAAATAACAATTTTTGCAGGTGTTTCTGTCAATTACCTTTACTGTTACAGTGGGACACCTCTTTTGAATAAAATATCATTTTAACATAATGCAGATTTTTACCGGGTGGCTCATGATAAAGATGATTCAGCTACTTTACCAGTTTAGCTGTATTCACCTATCATGTTTTTAAATGGCACTAAAAAATCTTGCATAAACCGGCATGAATTCCATGTTGGTCCAGGCTGGTAGAGCTGGTATTGTGCTGGTCTAGCTAGTACTTTATTTTGCCAACGTGTTTCGCACAGAGGCCTTCATCAGGGCTAAAAGGTTACAGGTGCGTGTAGGTTCCTTTGAATACAAACAAAGACAGAATTCAAACTGACAAAGAACCAATGAAAAAATTGCATATAAAATCATCCACCAATCACAACACTTTAAAAGTAAATAATCATACAAAAAAAAAATATATATATATATACCATGCACACATTCATGAAAAACTTTTATAAAAATGTAAAAGACAAAAAAGAAACTTTTGTAAATTATTTTTATGTATGCAGATAACAACGATCATATGTGTACACTATGGACTCTTTAAACGATGTTGAAGGAGCTTCAGCCTTCTGTGGCTTCAACCCCAGTGACATTCTAAGGGACGGAACATTGTTTGAACATGATGAAATCCAGGAAACAATGCTTCTCTTGGACCAATTCTGTCACTCAAGAGAAAAGTTAACAAGAAACAAGTGGCATGCCATCAACTTATCGGAGTATATCAAAATACAACTAATCCCTAAAGGACTACAGATCTTCAAAGAACCATTCTTATAAGGACAACTAACCATTCATCTCTAAATGCAACAGTATACTCAAAAGATGTTCCTTTGCACTAATGGCTATTCAGTATCTAAATGAGGAGGAAAATCTACTTCAACAAAAGATCCAAGAAAATGAACAACTTCTAGAAAATATAGCCACAAACGATGCAACTGTGCTTAAACAAATGGAAAGTATTGACATCAGAATTACAGAGTATGAGAAAGAAATTAAGGAACTCAAGAAAAAGAAGTTCTCAATAGATGAAAAGGATTACCAGACTGGATACGTGTACCCATGGTCAAAAAAGGCCACCACTACCAATTTTAGACCAAGATCCACACCTCATTCCAATCCTTCTACTAACAACCAAGGGGAACATAAATCCAAATTTCAAAGAAAAAGACTTTTATCTAAACCAAACATACAAAAGAAAAAAGGCAACAGCTCTCCTTTTTTGGGATTTGAATCAGTTCCACCCCTAAGACCATCTTGGAATGCTCCAATGAACAAACTTCAAAATCGAAAAACTTTAAGGAAAAACGATCACATCACCCAAGAGAGGTCACCAGTTATCAACCTAAGTAAAACCGAATTGACATCTGCCCAAGTATCAGTACTGGAATTAGGTTAATCATTTATTCCCACCCCATCTGTAAGTACATTTGAACTTTATCTGGAATTTTTTAGAGATCTTAGAAGAAAATAATTTTTTATGAATTCCGACCATACTTCTGATTGTACTTTTAAGAGTTCCTTTCACATTAAAAGTACTTTTATTCCTCCTAAGAATAGGAACCATACTATTGAAACATATTGTACACTTACAGAAAAAGAATTTGAAAACCATATAAAAAATAAAAATTAAATTTATAAGAACATCTCACAGGAACAATATAAAGCACTTTCTGAACTTGAGAATAATAAATCAATAGTTATAAAATCTGCTGACAAGGGTGGGGCCATTGCAATAATGGATAAAATGGATTATAAATCTGAAGTTCATAGACAACTAAATAATGATTTAAGTTTTTACAAGAAATACTGTTCCATTATTAATGAATAACTAAACAAGGACAAATGAGCAACGCAATATTATCACTCTAGTAAATACTATTAACTAACAACAAACTATGATTAACAAATTAGTAAGTGATAGTGCTTATAGTTGAATGTGGCAGTTCACTATTAGATAATCAATAACTACTATTTTTTTCATACCTCCCAGAGGACTACTAAGAACTACTATATACAGGTTAATAATTAACATAATGCATAATGTACTGTATAATTAATTCTAAATTAAAGATCATGGTAACCCACTAGTAATGACTCAAGTATTCCTTCAGAAGGAACTACTAATTACTTGGATCAGTATTCTAAAGTGAACAGCATGATAACTCCCTAGTGATGAATGATTTTGTAAGGTTTTAGATAGTAATTCCTTCAATGGATTTGGTAACATTTGAGTCATTACTAGTGGGTTACCATGATCTTCACTTTAGAATACTGATCCAAAATTCCTTCTGAAGAATTTGGTAATACTTGAGTCATTTTTAGTGGGTTACCACAATATTTACTTTAGAATTAAATATGCATTATTCATGTTAATTACGAACTTTAGTAGTTCTTAGTAGTCCTCTGGGAGGTATGAAAAAAATAGTAGTTTTTGATTGTGAACTACCACATTTGACTATAAGCACTATTGCTTACTAATTAGTTTATCATAGTTTCTTGTTAGCTAATAGTACTAGAGTGTTAATATTGCTTTTCTCATTTGTTCCTGTGTAGTTATTCATTAATAATGGAACAGTATTCTAAAGCGTTATCATAATAGGAGTTTGACCCACTAGATTCTCATCTGACATCATGGAAAAAATAGAAAGTTGCATCTCATATTGTATTTCCTGCAGTGATTAATACATCTATTAGACATTGTTTAGCTAGATGTGTGTGCTTTGACTTTGACATTTGCTTACAAGCAAATACAATTCGACAATTCCTTGTCCTGTTTTTCATTGAGATTTCAAGAACATGTTCTGAATGCATGTAAATAAAGGGAAATTAATCTATCATTTGCAGAATAAATAGACTTTTTCAAGATAATATAAATACACTTAACCTGTGCTAAAATGTCTTATAGGATATATGATGTACGAAGAAAAAACAAACAAAAAAAATCTCTTGCTTGTTGACCAATCCTTTGAAGATAACTGTTAAAAATCTAGTTGAATGGCAAATAAAATGAGAGAATTGCGAGTAGGAAAGAAGATGTTTGTCATGAGAAAATGAAGCTATTTTAGCTATCTCTAATTTTAAGTATAATAGCTGTGAGTGATATTAAAGCTTTCAAGCCATTTCAAGAAGACTGTCTAATGTTTAACTTAATGTTTTCACATTCCACAGATGAGTATCAGAGATTATTCCCCTGCCCACTATTGATCCAAAGAGTCCAAGTAGTATTAAAAGGTAGGGTAGGCAATTTCATAAAGGCTAGCAATTGCAAGCTAGCTTAGAAAGCATAACATTCCACCCTCCCTTCAGAGCGTTCTCTGAAGCCACACCTCCTCCAAAACACATGAATGCTGTAACAGTCATTTAGAGCATGTACGTAATTTGAGGTTGAATGACAACTGTGCGTGTGCATAAATGGTGTGTCTGTAAGAGATGTGAAAGGTGAGCAGGAGAAGAGAAAACCGCTCTACTGACTTTTGTACTCTTCTTTGCATTTCATTGCACACAGCCAAAGCAGAGTCTGTAAATAATCACGAGAGACAACATTAAATTACCTCATGTCTCAAAGCACATAACAGTACAATAATAATCATTGTAAACAACTTAGAGTTTGACTTGTACCACCTGACTGCTGCAGATTCATTTCGGCATTGATAAGTATTGCCATACAAATGCATGTCTGAGGACGTGAACAGCTCCAAGTACGAACATCACGGGTTGCTTTCTTGTAATTACTGTAATTACGACATGGCGTAACGCAGCATAAGCTCGTTGTTTTGGTTCAGGAGGAATTGTAAAAGCGGGTGCTGTTTATTTGTGGCACTCTGTGACTGTCTGTCTACAAGTCTGCAATAGCCTTGCGGAATGAGCTGATCATTGCATTAGGACCGAATACAATAATTTTATGAACTTTTTTTTTTGGTCCTAAGACTTACACAGAAGATATATGTAAAAAAAAAAATTATATTTAGACAACTTCTATTATTGATTGCTATCAGGATGTGAAGAGAGTTTCAACCAGTATAACAAAAAGTGTTTCTGAAAAACATTGCCTACCCTACCTTTAAGTGATTACAGTTATTTTAAATCGTAATACTATTTCACAATTTTACTGTTTTTACTGTATTTTTAATCAAATATATGCAGCTTTGGTGAGAATAAGGGACTTCTTTCAAAAAATAAAAGATAAAAAATCTTACCAACCCCAAAGTTTGAATGGTAGTGTACCTCAACATGACGAGAGATGGTCTGCAGGTCTCCTGTTTGACACAGTTATGTCTCACAAATGCACTTGAACAGCCAGAGAACAGAACAGCCAGTGGCCTGAACAACAGAGGTCCTTTTGTTGTGTTTTGTTTTCTACTCAGCTGATTAACAAGCTGCAACTATGAGTTAATCCATATTTGTTCTATGTGATCTGCTAATTAAATATTGAGACAAATGTGTGTTTGTTTTAGTGAACTAACTAAGTAAGTAAGTAAGTTTAAGTAACTGCATAAGAAAAGTATCAACAATTTATATAGATCAATGCTTTTCTCATAAGCCATAAAGTGTTAATTTTATAGATTTTAGCAGCTAATCAGACTCAAAAGAAAAAAAGTGCAAAAGCTAAATTTGGTGACATTGCTGAAGTAGTGATCCGTGCTTAAGTAACCTGCTCAAGGACTGCAGAGAGAATGCATAAGGAATTAGAGGAGGCTTTATCACTCATTTTCATCAGCGCTGCATGAATAGAGGTGGAGCAACGCATGCAGCACTATAAAAGCATCAGAGCAGTGGCTTTATGGACCTCGTTGCTTCTATAACTGGCCACATATATGCCTGGAACACAACTAACTAAGGTAGTTCTCTCTCTCTCTCTCTCTCTCTCTCTCTCTCTCTTTCTCTGAATCTTAGTATCAGTAAATGTCTTATGTCTTATTTAGTATGATGATAATGAATAATGAAATGATAAATACATAAATAATATTTAATTCTTTACTTGAAGGCTGGCCCACATTTCTGCAGAACTTCCACTTCACAGTATTCCAGTGCTGAAAACACAAAGGTGAGATGTTTCCTGTTTTTGTCTTTTGTAAAGGAAAATCCGGTCATGCTCGAGCCAGAATGTAAACAAACCCCAGCAAAGAATATAAGTCCTAAAATCCTGTTTTTCATCAGCATCATTGTTAAGCCAATGAAATCCGTGAATATTTACAGGAGCTACAACCACTCATGGCAAATCCAGTCCATGAAACTACAGAGCAGAAGAAACATCAGCCACAGGGACCTGAGAAGCCAAATTCACATCAGATGTTTAAAGCAAAGATCACCCAATGGCTCTCTTACATTACTGGAGACATGGCTGCGTTCGGTGAATGGATGAAAGGTACAAGAGTAAGCTAGTTTAGATCTCAATAAGGAGCCAAATTTAGAAAGAAGAAAAAACAAGAGCATTCATTCTGCAAGTGAACAGTTAGGAGATTGTTTGCACACAAGTCATTTAGAAAATGATCAGTGAGTTAATCATATTCAACCAGGGAAAAGCCTTGCTCTAAGCCAACTAACCATTCCTGTTTCTTTCACCACAAAGATGAATGTACAACTGTCATATTGGAACACTTTGTGTAGTTATAAAACTGTTCTGGTATTTGTAAACCTGTGGGAATCTGTTAGATGTGCTCATCTAGTTAACGTACTAACCACTTTTTTTAGTCTGCATACGGACACTTTACCTTTAAGAAGTTGGATAATGAGCGATCCACACCCAACTGAAAAACAATGCACGCTTATTAAGCAAGAGGCAAACATGCGTGTTTCCATTTCTTTTTAATGACCTTTAATACTTAACCACAAAAAAAAAGCCATTATTTTATTACATTATAAAAATGTAAGGGTTACGACAATGCAAGGATTACTTAAAGATAATGTAAATACAGTTTTGTATTCCAAATTCTGTGGAGTTGTTCTTTATACCCACTTTTACTCTCACATGTTTACACTGTGCAGGGCAATTTATCTTGCTCCAGATTCTGGACTGGGTGCTGCGTGGAGCAGCTCAGGTGATGTTTGTGAACAACCCTCTCAGTGGACTGATCATCTTTGCTGGACTGATCCTTCAGAACAGATGGTGGGCAATCAATGGTTTTGTTGGCACTTTGTTTGCTACGATTTCTGCACTCATCCTCTGTCAGAACAGGTATTTAAGTGATGACTTATAGACTTGTAGACTTTGAGTGTGGTTTTTAGTATTATATTCAATATTTTATATTTCTCTCAGAGGAGCTATCGCAGCCGGCCTGTATGGATATAATGGCATCTTGGTTGGCCTCCTGATGGCGGTTTTCTCAAATGCAGGAGATTGGTACTGGTGGCTGCTTCTTCCCAACATCTTCATGTCAATGGCATGGTGAGCTCATCTCTTGGTTCTTCAGTTCATTTGCGGCTAATTTGGGCTTGTTACAAAAAAAGGAAATAACTAAAGGCTGAATACACTACACAACTATTGCACAGATTCCCTTGCAGTCTGGATGAGTTAACGTTAGTTGGCGAAAGTCTGATCCAGTCTGCAGAAATTTGGTCGGTGGAGTTGACCGATTTGACAGAAAATCATGTATGATGGCTACAGATTTTTTAGCTTCTGACTAGGAATCCATCCAGTTGATGGGTATAAACTGGATGGATTGATATTTTGAGGTGATTTTAGAACACACTTTGTTTTTATTTTCATGCATCACCTAGCAACAACATTTGTTGTGTTCAGAATGACTTGAAAGTGTGGTAGTTTGTGATCCTTAGTCGTTTAGTGTATGATGCCCAGTTTTTCTCTGTAATCATATACAAATCAGCAAGTGTAGGATGCCTAGTGTTTTAAAATTTGTTCAGATTTTAAAAGTCGTGTATTCCAGGACACATTCCAGGAAGGACAAAATTGCAAGGAATTTAGCTTCTTCAAAGGCAGATAACTGCGACACACTCGAATGGAATGTTCCATCAGTCAAAGACTGTCTTATGATTGAGGTACTGTCATATGAAGTTCTGTCACATGGTAAAAGAATGTTCTAAAAATTGAACACTCAAACATTTTAAGATTTTTTTTCTGCATAGGGTTATGTAAGGACAAATGGACTTATCTGATTGTATTTGTATACATTTTAGTTATTCATACTGGCATCTTTTACTCTGCATAGCTTTCTTCATTTTTGAGGGCATGTCCTGTGACACATGAATCTGATTGGACACACACCCTTACACACCTCCAAGACACTGGAAGCATTTTTCCTCCCTATTAAAAAGTGTATTGATTTTACAAACTATACACAATGGCTTTTATTAACTGAATTTAGCAGCTTTTGTTTTAGCAATTGTTTTTTTGTTTTTTACCCAGTGACTGATATTTGGGTCACAACCCAACAGTTGAGAACCACCAGTTTAGACTCTGAGCTGAATTCTAGAATCCTAGCTGTGTTGTTTTCTCCAGTCCCATAGTGTCCAGTGCCTTGGCTTCCATCAACAGTCGGTGGGACCTGCCAGTTTTCACCCTGCCTTTTAACATACTAGTGTGCCTCCATATGGTGGCTACAGGCCACTACAATCATCACTTCCCGCAGATTCTCATCCAGCCACGCACATCCTTGGATAATATGACATGGTCCGAGCTGGATTATGCTAAGGTAAGAGCTAACAAGTGAAAATGAGGCCAAAATCAAAGAAGTGAAAGCTGTCCCAAAGTTGCATCTTGATAAAGAGAATGAGAAAGGGTGATTATGCAACAGTTCTGTTTTAGGAATCTTCTAGACTGATGTTCCATGACACTGAAGAGAGCAGGTTTATCACAAGACACTGTGACATTAAGGAATTCTAGCAGGAAATTCCAGATTTGTTGCTCAAATTTAATGTCACCTACTTTAAAGTCCTAAGGCAGGGTAATCTCCTAAAAAGCAAATCTTACATAATACATAGTTTTAAAAGAAGTCTTTTATGCTTAAAAAGGCTACATTCATTTAATGAAAAATACTGTAAAAATTGTAAATATTTTCAATTTGAAATGAGCTGTTTTCTATTTTAATAAAATGTCATTTATTTCTGTGATTGCAAAGCTGAATTTTCAGCAATTATTCTAATATGCACATTTGGTGCTCATTTATTATTGGAGTTTAATTCTTGATAATGGTTCTTATTATTAATGTTGAAAATAACTGTTTCTGCAGTAAAATATTATAATATATTAAATATAATCTTTTTTTACAGCTTTTCCGCTCAATTCCTGTGGGTATTGGACAGGTATATGGATGTGACAATGCTTGGACAGGAGGGATATTTATGATTGCCTTGTTCATCTCCTCACCCATAACATTTGCACATGCAACTATTGGATCAGCAGTTGGTATGGTGTCAGGTAGGAGATCACAAGTGTATTAGAATATTTAGTAATACATATCATCAGCATTAAGACATTTTAAGATTGACAATTAAGGTGTAACTGTAATGTAACTTTCAGGTCTTGCTCTTGCTGCACCGTTCCAGAACATCTACTTTGGCCTGTGGGGTTATAACTGTGTTTTGGCCTGCATTGCCATTGGTGGGATGTTCTACGCTCTCACATGGCAGACACATCTTCTGGCTGTGGCCTGTGGTAGGTTCCTATCAGATATTTTCTTTCCTTCCTGATTATATGAAAACAATTACCTATAGTTATGGGTAAATCACTGAAATTACAATCTTGTTTTCCCGTAGCATTCTTCTGTGCATATCTCGGCTCGGCAATTGCAAATGTGATGTCTACTGTACGTATTATAAACCCAAAACATAAAATTTATATACAAATTAGTGTGATTTTAAATGGTTATACATGGTATTTCAACAGTTTGGACTCCCAGCATGCACCTGGCCCTTCTGTCTTTCTGCCCTTACTTTCCTTTTGATCACTACGGAGACAAAAAACATTTATAAACTGCCTCTTGCTAAAGTCACCAACCCTGAGAAAAACCTGATATACTTCTGGAAGATGAAGAAAGAGGAGAGAATCGACAAACAAAGGGAAAAACAAGAGAAGATGCAAGTGAAAGATGTAGAATCACAGCTGAAAAAAGAGGAAATAGTAGTTGCAATGGAAAAGAAAGATCAAGAGGATCAGGATGTTTTCACAGTGGAAGTTCGGCAAGAGGAAACTACACAGAGTAGAACAAATAAGAATTCAGAGGCAACTGAACTTCATTTAACTCAATTATAAATTTCCCTTAAATGGTTCACATGATGTTTGTTTGCTCAAAGAAAATGCCACACAGAAATAGCTAAGGCATCATTCTCAATTGGACTTCTTTTTTTACTTTTTAAACACCCTTTTCCTTCTTTTTTTTAAACATTTGTCAGTTTCAACAAGAGA
>RJVU01053075.1:1303248-1382932 GCA_003731715.1 Anabarilius grahami
TTTTTAAAAATTTCAAAATAAAGTTATTTTTGTTTTGACATACAGCTGTCAAAACACCAATAATGTGTCAAGATTTTAATATGTGCTAGTCACGTTTTAGCTTCCAGGCAGGGAGGCAGATACAAGTATGACAAATTAAAATGTCAAATACGTATTGTTGTTGTTGTCAATCAATACAATAAATTATTTGCTGGTGCAGTTTTTTTTCCAGATGTAACTCATTTCCATCTATATATAAGCAGCATGGAACAAAAAAGAAAAGAAAAATATATTAGAGAATGTATTATGAGATAGCCTGCACTATTTCAGTGTTTTCATCATCTATAACAGCTTTGTGCCTTATTTTTAAAATGACTTTTATAAATTTCAATAAACATATATTTTTTACATGAAAGTTCTCAGTCTGTCTCGTTTGGAAAATAGGCATTTACCGATCTTTATTATAGATTTATTTAAATAAAAATGTTGGAACTCTTCATAATAACTTTAATAAAATATTATTACATCATATTTAACAGATATTTAGGTAATGTATATTCAATGTCAGGAAACATATATTTTCACTTGAAATGTATATGAATAAGTGACCAGTTAAACTTTGGAAAATAATAAAATTCGAAAGCTGTCAGTGTTAAAGAGGTTTATATTACGCAGTTATGTGTACATTGTATATAAAATACAATAGAAATTAAATGTTTTAAATGTACAGTACATAATACATCAATATACTTACAATTAAAGCTGCAAGCAGCAATGAAAGGCCACCGTCACCCGGTGGCTTTAGGAAAACAGAGCACAATGGGCAATATGCATTTTAGTATATAAATACAGGAAGACTACGTCAGTCATTTGTAGTTGCAAATCTTCCTGCTACCAGTTGGCTACCATAAAGAAAATGCGGCGCTCCCATCCATGGAGATCTATAAGAAGATCCTTTTATTAAGGTTTAAATACAATCAGATTCTTTCGGATCGTATAACTAGGGGATTTTTATTTACACATTTTTTTGAATTTGGTGAAAAACCTCAAATTATTGGCTAGACAAATTAGGAAAGTGGAAAGCGATCATACTATAAGCAAAGTTAAGTCAGAAAATGGTGTTATATTAACGTCTCATAAAGGACATTAATAGCAGATTCAAACAACTCTGAGGAATTATACTCCTCTAGGGCCTTAATCAGTGACCTGGCTGTAAAAAAACTTCTTGGATAGTTGTGACCTCCCTACTCTAGTTCAGAAAGATCGTGACTTCCTCAATGCTGAACTTTCAGTCTCAGAAATACAATTGGGTCAATGAAGTGTGGAAAGGCCCCTGGCCCTGATGGGTACCCTAGTGAATTCTACAAAGAATTCAGTGATCTTTTTCACCTTATTTAATATGTATACCCATGCGAATACTGTGGGCATTTTGCCTCCTACTTTAAATGAGGCTACCATAACAGTTTTACTTAAAAAGGGTAAAGATTCAGAAGTAGTAGGTAGTTATAGGCCAATTTCACTTCTGACATAAAGTTCTATCCATCAGGCTTAGGTCTGTAATTGATAAACTTATTCACCCTGATCAGACAGGTTTTATACCAAATAGGCACGCCTTTTCCAATCTTAGACGTCTTTTTAATATAATCTACTCCCACAACGCACATACAGATGATCTTGTTATTGTTTCTCTTGACGCAGAGAAGGCTTTTGACCAATTTGTCAGGGAATGAACACAGAGAGGATCCAAGTGCAAGTAAAATAATATTTATTGACAGAATACGCTGTACAATAACTTCACTCCAAAAGGGCAGTCGTTGCAGTGACTGAGGCGTGCTGAAGCAATGGCGTGCAGAGGCAGATGAACAGGGTTGCAACGGGTATCAGAAACCAAGGATAATCCAACCCAGACGCGGGCACAAGACGACAGTCCATAAATCCAGGAAACACGGAACACACGACACCGGGACAGCCTGCAACGAACTGACAAAGACACCATGTAGACACGCACATTAAATAGCAAACACAGAACAAGACATGGCTGGCAGCACATCACAATCAGACAGGTGGGTGACGCCCACACAATCACTCACAGGCAACACACCACAACCACACGAGGGCGAGTAAGTGAACCCATGAACCGTGACAGTACCCCCTCTCCTACGAGCGCCTCCTGGCGCTCCCAGGAGAGCCTACCTGTCGATTGTAATCATCAATGAGAGAGTGATCCAGGATGTCCCTGGCAGGAACCCAACTCCTCTCCTCCGGACCGTAACCTTCCCAGTCCACCAAGTACTGGAATCCGCGTCCCCTCCGCCTAGCGTCCAAGATACGACGGACCGAATAAGCAGGTTCCCCATCTACGAGTCGCGGCGGGGGAGGAACCGGAACCGGCGGATTAATGTTGGAATGAAAAACAGGTTTGATCTTAGACACGTGAAAGACGGGATGAATTCTGCGGTACGCTGGGGGAAATTTGAGGCGGACAGTCACCGGGCTAAGAATCTTGGTCACCGTAAACGGGCCAATGAATTTGGGTGCTAACTTATTACTCACGGAGCGGAGCGGAATGTTCTTGGATGAAAGCCACACTTTTTGACCAACGACGTATACGGGAGGCTTCAGCCGGTGGCGATCGGCCTGGGCCTTGGTGCGCGCTCCCACCTGAAGAAGAGTCTCTCGGGCTCTTCTCCACGTGTGACGACACCTCTGGACGAAGGCGTGAGCGGAGGGGACCGCGACTTCGGATTCCAGACTAGGAAAGACAGGTGGCTGGTAACCTAGACTACACTGAAAAGGCGACAGGCCCGTAGCCGACACTGGTAACGAGTTGTGNTGGCACAAATAACCGACTCGGTGGGCACCCGGGCGGAGGCGTTACCCCTTCTAAGGCCGTGCGGACCTTCGACTCGATCTCCCAAGTGAGTGAAGAGACAATAAGTCTCTCAGGAAGAATACACTCGGGAGTGGACGGGCGCTCGGAACGATCAAAAACACGAGATAATGCATCGGGCTTGATGTTTTTGGACCCGGGACGGTAAGATAGAGAAAAATCAAAACGACCGAAAAACAGAGCCCACCGAGCCTGCCTAGAGTTTAGTCGTTTAGCGGATCTGATGTATTCAAGGTTCTTATGATCAGTCCAGACGATGAAAGGTACCCCCGAACCCTCCAACCAGTGACGCCACTCTTCCAAAGCTAATTTGACCGCAAGCAGCTCCCTGTTACCAATGTCGTAATTGCGTTCGGCAGCGGTTAAACGGTGTGACAAAAACGCGCAAGGATGCATCTTCTCGTCCGCTGCGGAGCGCTGGGATAGAACTGCACCTACACCCACCTCTGACGCATAACAGTGCTGACTCCACTCCGCCACGGATCCCTGGCCCCACTCGATCCTGGGCTTGTGTTCCACCAGCCACGGATGTCCCAGGACGATGGGATGATGAACTGATTTGGAGAGGTAAAATGACAATAGTTCAGTATGATTACCGGAAATTATGACGGTTATAGACTCCGTGGCGTGTGTGATGGTGGGTAGTTTCTGTCCGTTGAGAGCGAAAACAGATATGGCGCGATCCAAGGGGCGAATAGGGATGTTCAACCGTGTGGCCAGATCCCAGTCCATAATACATCCCTCGGCGCCTGAGTCGACCAGAGCCTGGCAGATGTGACGTCCCGATACCCATTGCAGTCTCACAGGGAGGAGCGTTGCAGACGAGGGTTTATCCAAGGCTAAACCGCCCGACAGTAACCTCGGTCCTACTGTCGGTCTTTGTCTTTTACTGGGCAATCCCTAAGAAAATGTCCAGCTCCACCACAGTACAAACAAAGTCCTTTCTCCCTCCTCTCCCCACCTGCATTGGCTCAAGATCGAACGGGGGACCGACTGTGTTCTCACCGCTGACTCCCACAGCATCCAGTTTCTCGAGGCGCGCTACAGGCTTCCTGCGTTCAGCGCGTTCGTGCAAACGGCCATCCACTCGCAGCGCGAGCTCAATCAGTCCGTTAAGAGTGGTGGGAAGATCCAGTGAGTAGATTTCTTGTAGAACACGGTTGGCCAGCCCATGCAGGAACATATCCCACTGCGCCTCCTCGTTCCATCTACAGTCCGCTGCCAGGGTGCAAAACTCAATGGCGTAGTCGGAAACAGATCGAACTCCCTGCCGCAGGTCCGCGAGCTTGCGAGCAGCCTCCCGTCCCGCCACCGAACGGTCGAACACTCGCCTCATCTCCTGCGACAGAGACTGGAACGAGGAGCAGCATGGACGGTTGTTCTCCCACACCGCCGTTCCCCATAACGCCGCTCGTCCAGTCAATAACGTCATAACCAACGCTGCTTTAGACTCCTCCGAAGAGAATGTGTTAGGTTGCAGAGAGAAATAAATAGAGCACTTAGACAAAAAAGCTCTACAAGCATCAGGTTCTCCACCATACCTCTCAGGTGCAGGAATACATGGTTCTTGTTGCGTGCTGGCGAATAAGTGGGGAACGGACGGTGGGGCTGGCGCAGTGGGAGACGAAAGATGTAATACCTGGGTCGAGAGCTCGGCCACCTGCGCCACCAACGCTTGCACGGCACGAGCAGTGGCCATCACCTGCTCGTCCTGCTGATCCATCCGTTGATCGCTCCTGCTCAAATACTCCTGAAGATCCGACGACCTTGCTGGATCCATATTTGGTCAGTTCGTTCTGTCAGGGAATGAACACAGAGAGAGGATCGAAGTGCAAGTAAAAGAATATTTATTGACAGAATACGCTGTACAATAACTTCACTCCAAAAGGGCAGTCGTTGCAGTGACTGAGGCATGCTGAAGCAATGGCGTGCAGAGGCAGATGAACAGGGTGGCGCAGGGCTGCAACGGGTATCAGAAACCAAGGATAATCCAACCCAGACGCGGGCACAAGACGACAGTCCATAAATCCAGGAAACAGGAAGTGACACACGGAACACACGACACCGGGACAGCCTACAACAAACTGAAAAAGACACCATATAGACACGCACATTAAATAGCAAACACAGAACAAGACACGGCTGGCAGCACATCACAATCAGACAGGTGGGTGACGCCCACACAATCACTCACTCACAGGCAACACACACCACAACCACACGAGGGCGAGTAAGTGAACCCATGAACCGTGACACAATTAGAGTGGCCTTATCTGTTTGCAGTTTTGAGAAAATGTGATATTTGTGATAGTTTTGAAAAGTGGATAAAAATTCTTTATCGCAAGCCCTGTGCAAGAATTCTAACTAATAAGATGCTCTCTTCAGCGTTTCAACTACATAGGTTTATCTCCCTTACTCTTTGCTTTGGCACTTGAGCCCTTAGCACACGTTATTCGGTCCGACCCCAATATTCATAGATATAACACAAAGAATACAATAAGTAAAATTTCATTATATGCTGATGATATCCTGTTATATATTACTAAACCCCAGTTTACTATCGCAAGAATCTTAGAAATGATCTCTCATTTTGGTACATTCTCAGGGTACAGGATAAACTGGTCTAAGAGTGAATTAATGCCTATAAAGGTACGAGATCTTTCTGTTGCACAAAACTTTCCTTTTAAAATAAGACATCATAAATGTACTTATTTAGGAATTGAGGTTATGAAGGATTTTCAATCATTATTCAATGCTAACTTCTCCAAATTGAAAAATAATATTCCGTTTTGGAGATCACTCCCTATCTCCTATCTCCTAATTTCTTCCTCAAATTCTTTATCTTTTTCAAAACATTCTAGTATTTTTACCTAAGATTGTTTTCAAGCAACTGGATTCAATCATTATTCCTTTTTTGTGGGATTATAAAGCCCATAGAATAAGCAAAGCTCACCTTTGTAAACCCAAAGCTGTAGGCGGATTGGCACTCCCTAACTTCTCTCTTTATTATTATTCTTGTGCTCTTCATACTATCATAATGTGGTTAGATCACAACTTTACACACCCTACTTGGATCCAAATGGAAAGGGAAGCATGTAGCCCGTATGATATTGGGTCGGTGATCTAGTCTCCTACAAAATAGCTAAACTGGCCGATAATAATAATTGTATAATCCATAGTACTATTCGCATTTGGAAGCAGATTAAATCAAAATTTGTAATAAAGTTCTTACCAATTGGAGGGAACCCCTCATTTACTCCTTCTACTATGGACTCTGCTTTCACAAAGTGGAGAGACTTGGTCATTCAAACTATTGGTGATCTATTTATTGACGATTCTTTTGCCTCCTTTAGTCAGCTGCAGGCACAATACGGTTTGCATAAAAATGCAATGGGGGGATCAGTGACGAGCTATGGGTTAATGCATTAGAGAATATTCATAAATGCTCTGTTAACTCTCGGCACTGCCATATTCAATTTATGATTATTCATCGACTCCATTACTCTAAAACAAAGCTGAATAGATTTTTTTCAGATGTTTCCCCAATATGTGAT
The DNA here is from genome assembly GCA_003731715.1 of Anabarilius grahami. Classification (NCBI taxonomy): domain Eukaryota; kingdom Metazoa; phylum Chordata; class Actinopteri; order Cypriniformes; family Xenocyprididae; genus Anabarilius; species Anabarilius grahami. The sequence continues at coordinate 1,309,672 of RJVU01053075.1, forward strand.
AAATGTCAGACAGAGGAAGCCACTCTCCTGCATAGTTATGCTCTTTGCTCCAAGTTAATTCCATTCTGGACTAATATTTTTCAAATGCTGTCTGAAATGTTGCATGTTAAATTAGAGCCTGATCCACTTGTGGTGATATTTTCAATCTCAAATAACCTCACTTCTTTTAAAAAATCTCAACAACAGTTGTTGTCCTATGGGCTTATTATTGCAAAGAAACTAATACTAAAGTTTTGGAAGAACTCCAAAGCCTCTACTGTTAAATTGTGGTTCGATGAAATGGTAAGGTTATTACATCTGGAAAGAATTAGTTTTTCTTTGTTAAACAAGCTGGATCAATTTGATAATTGGGATTGTTCTGCTTTGTTGTTGTTGTTTTTTATTTATTGTATTGTTATTTTGTGTTTGTTTCTTCCTTATGTTTATAATGAGGAATCATAAAAGCTATGTATAATGATAATTGTTGGATTCTCTAATAAAAAGATTCTAAACAGAAAACTCAAGATCTTCGCAATTTAACGTTGCAAAGATTAGACTGACCAAATATGATGTTTATCTAATAAAATCTCTAGGATGAGTTTGTTAAAATACAATATCTGGAAATGGCAAAAACAGCAAAATTTTGCAGAGAAAATTCTAAATATCTGACTTCCTGTTGGGTTTTCAGATTTTGGACCCGGGGACTTTTTTGTAGGTATTGGGCTGTTACACATGCGTACCAAATTTGTACGTGAAACGTAGCACAAAGGGTGTTTAATTGAAATTTTGTATGGTGCTATGGAGTCATTTTACCACACCTAATTCTAAAACCCATATCAGACGTGTGCAAAGTTTCATGAGTTTTTTAGCATGTTTAGGCCCTCAAAAATGCGATTCATTTTGGAGAAGAAGAATAATTGACCGAGGAATTACAATAGGGTCCTCACACCATTGGTGCTCGGGTCCTAAAAATAGGGGCAGGATTCACAATAATTTTCAAATCACTTTCTACTGATCATTATAATTTCTGTTGTACATTACTTAATGTTCCCCTAACCAGCATGTGTTAAGTAACCCGACTGTGTTATAAGTAGATCTTTAGTGTAATGTTAGAGAAGCTGATTGCATTACTGCAGAAGATAAAAAGGGCATATATTCAATTCAATTAGTCTTTCTAGTCTTTTTTTCTTTTTAGTCTATTATTATAGTGCTCTTCAAATTCTTAATCACAATCACTGTAGCATATAGCTCATGTCCTGATGCTGACCTCCCAGCCTGCAAACAGCACTAACAATCTATCATGTGATGTTTATTGTGTGACGCCAACAGCAGCAGAATCATCTCCTGTTTAAAGAGCTTTTAGATCAGATACCAGTACCCATCTGAAGATTAAAATCTCCAGCACGAGGTACCAAAGATCTCAGATATGAAGCTCTTATGCAACACTTATTTGACCCTACATAAAAAAGGCATTGCATGGAACAGTGTTCTAAAACCTCTCTTTTGCATGATAACAAAAATAAAATGGCAATGTATATTATATTGTGTATTAGTGTAGGCAATTAGAATTTCTATATGTAATGATAACCTACTTTTTAAAAGCACAGTACCTTTACTTAAGGAAACGTGGCTGTTCTTGACATTATCTCTTATGCTTGACAGTTCTCACTTTTGATGAGATAATGGCCAGTGAGACAATATGTTCTGCATTCCATCAGATTAAGATACAACCTAGAAATTTCTGTGATCACATTTGCTTTTTCTATATAAAAAATTCACTATATAAATATGGTCTGTCATTGTAAATTTTGTAACCCATGCCATTTCAGCAAAACGTTTCAGTTTCCAGCTGAAATGAACACTAGAGGCAGTAAAATACCAACAAATTTTGTTCCTTTTTACACAAATTATGATTACAGAGGTAGATTATAGATTAATACATTAGGTGCTGCCCGCAGAATAATACAAGTTTCCTAGAAAATTGGAAAAGTTTGGGGGCAGACCTGACTTGTTAAAAAGATATGGTCTTCATCCCTCCTGGGGTGGTGCCGCTCTTCTTTCTAATATGGCACATAGTCTTAGAGTTGGCACTTGACTAACTGGGGCCCAGGTCAGGAAGCAGACAGACTGGCTAAACCAACCATCCGCTAGCCATCACAGAATAAATCCCAACACATCTTTCACTTAGATATCATCATGTATAGACTGTGTCTGTTCCCTGAACTAGTAAATACAAAAAAACTCCCAAACCCATTTAAGGGTAAAAATTTAATTGATGTACAACAAATAAAAGACAGACATAATACAGATGAACAAATGAGCTTGGTTTGCTGAATATTAGATCCCTTTCTGCAAAAGCGCTTACTGTAAATATGATCACAGATCAGGTTCCTGGCTTAAATTTTTGATTTTGTTAAATTTTTTTCTGTTGAAAGACAAACATAAATAGTGATGAAAGCCAAAATATTAAAATTCCACAGATGTATGTTTACTGAGTAATCTATTATTTGGTAGAGGGGGTCAAAATGACTATTTTCACCTGAGATTTGAAGCCGATTTACAGGGGTGTAAAAAGGACTTCAGAAAGATGACAGAATTATTATTTAATTTTTACACATTACACGAGATTGGTAGGTCTGTTAGTAAAATCTGTTGACTTTATCAATCTTTGTTTCATTATATGCCAACAGTGACAGTTCAAAAATAAAAAAAATAAAAACCTTTTTACCTCATGTTTGCATGCCTGTAACTCAAGAAGTATTAAAGATATCTTAATATACTTTTAGATTCTGGTTCTTAACAAACTTTCCTTTTGGTATCTTCATTTTAAATGCCCTCGATAGTTCAATCCCAGAGATATGAAGATCTTAATGCGGCTCCATGAGTAAATTGGTAAATTGTACACATTTTCAGTGGTCAAAAACCAAATGTGGGTCACTTTGCATACAGCTGATACTTTTTTTGTTTTAAAGAGGAATATCTGAAGAACAAATAATTTTGAAACTAGAAATGTATCTTGTGTTTTTCTATCATCTCAGTTGCATAGAACATACCTGAGTGCCATAAATATTCATTTTCCAAAGTTTGCATAACTCTTAAAGTATTCAAGAAATTTTAATATTCTTCTAGATTCTCATTATTAATAAACTTTCCTTTTGAAATCTTTATTTTCAAGGCCCTATATATTTCAGTCTGTTTAAAATGTTACCTACATTTGGTTTGTGACCACTGAAAATGGGTAAAATTCAACAATTTGAACATGGAGTCACATTGGGGTCCCAATATCTATGGGGCCTTAATAAAGATTCCAAAAGAAAAGTTTATTAAGAATCAGAATCTAGAAGGATATTAAGATATCTTGAATACTTTTAGAGTAACAGGCATGACAACTTTAGAAAAGGAATATTTATGGCACTCAGGTATGTTCTATGCATTTCAGGTGATACAAAAAAAAAGAGATACCTTTCTAGCTTTAACATAATTTGTTCTTCAGATATTCCTCATTAAAAGAAAAAAGTATCAGCTGTATGCAAAGTGACCCACATTTGGTTTTTGACCACTGAAAATGTGTACAATTTACTCATGGAGCCACATTAAGATCTCCTTAACTCTGGGATTGAACCATTGAGGGCCTTTAAAATGAAGACACCAAAAGGAAAGTTTGTTAAGAACCAGAATCTAAAAGAAAATTAAGATATCTTTAATACTTCTCGAGTTACAGACATGCAAACTTGAGGCAAAAAAGTTTTTTTTTGACCATTTTTGAACTGTCACCGTTGGCATATAACGAAACAAAGATGGTTAAAGTCAACAGATTTCACTAATAGGCCAACCAATCTCTGTGTAAAATTAAAATAATAGTCATTTTTAGTCATCTAAATAGTCATCTAAAGTCATTTTTACACCCCTCGAATTTGGCTCCAAATCTCAGGTGAAAATTGTCATTTTGACAAATTGAACCTCCTTATTGAAACGAGTCGAATATCCAGGGGCCCGTTTCAATAAGGAGGCTCAACCAACTCTGAGTTAAAACTTGAACTCTGAGATGACTTAAATGGGAAACTCTGAGCAGCTGAATTGAGTTAGTTCAATTGACTCTGAGTAGGTTGACTCTGAGTTAAGCGCATGTACCACGACTATGAAAAGCCATGATCAATGGAGCTCCGATATTACGATTCACCATGGCAACAGCACGTGATAAAAGGACGTCCGCATACTTCTGAGTCAATGCAAGTTTAATTCTTATCACTGTTATAATATCAAAGGTGAAAACAGGTAGAATGGTCAGTTATTGAACTAATATTCATTTTCATGGTATCCCACATGCAAAAAAAGAAAAAGAAAAAATAATAATTTAACAGGATGCAATAATAAGAGTTTAAATGATTTTATCATTATTAAACACTCGTTAGGCAATTTACTTCCACTTTTAGAACATTTTCTTCATTTTTATTGAAAATAAATGCCTTTCTGATGTGTTATGTGATGGGAAAAGGGAGAAAAGCAAGCTCGGCAGAAGGCGGATTCGAACCCAGTCAATTGCATCACAAATTAATTGTCCGCACCCAACACACTACTGCCTACACCACTGCAGCCACAAGAACATGCATCAGTTTTAACCTGGTCTGACATTGGTGGGCAGAGCTACTGTAAATTTGCACTTAGTAATAAACACTCAGAATAATCTTGTTTTCTGTTTGCATTAAGATGATTTTTATTACCACACTGGCAGAAATTGATAATTTTACTTAAGTAAAATGCACTTAATTTAGATGCCCCCGGGAAACAAGACTAAATATCTTATATAATTTTCTTGTATGCAAAATCCATCTTGATTTAAAACATTTTAGATATTTGTACTTGAAATAGGACAAAAAATACTCAGTAAGAAAAGCATTTTTGCAGCATGAACGAATGAATGAACTATTTAAACATCATTTGCACTTTAAAAAGGGGGAGAAGACCGAAGGAAACTCTGGGTTTACAGAAGAAAACCTGCTCCCGACCAGGTTAGGTTCACAGAGTAAGTTACTATGGTAACTGACTCTGAGTAGAAGTTACCTCTCTTTCAGAAACAGGCTTGACTTAACCTGCTTTCTCGGGTTTGACATACCTCAACTCGGGTTTGACATACTTCAACTGAAATGAGGGAAACTCTGGGTTTGAAAACCCAGAGTTTCCCTCATTTCAGGGTTAACATACTCAGAGTTTTCACTTAACCTCCTTTCAGAAATGCGCCCCAGTTCTCAGAAGCATTAACTTTATTGTCAAGCAATGCCAGCTGTTCATCTGAATCTGTCTCTGGCCAGGGCACTGTTTTTATGCAGTTTTCTTATGTTATCTTGCAACAAAAATTCTCTGGTAAGATTCACCCCTCCAGTTTTCCCACAACAAAGTTCTACATCTTTTGCCTTACTCCCTAATTGTGGAATCCTGCCAATTGATGGTCAACCCTTTCTCATATAGGCAAAATGTAACATTGTAACAAGGACATTCAACTACCCAGAGGCAAGAAGCCTCCAAGTGACATATTTATTTCACACATCTTAATAATGGTCTTATTCAGTTCACAGCCACCTGTTGTCTACTGGAAAAATCCCAGACTAAGCAAGCTAATTACTCAGGATACATTTATACATTTAATACATACAGGATACATACAATATACATTTGACCCTTGTAATCACAGTCACGTAGGCCATGAGGCCTCAAAACACTTCTGGCTTTTATAGTAAGCAAACTAATTCTACAATTGTTTTCTATAGGATAAATAAAATATTCCATCATGTTTGACAGAAACCTGGCTAAAACAAGATGATTATATTATATTAAATGAGTCTACCCCCAAGATTAGCCTACTGATATAAACATGAGCATCATCTGAAAGGCAAAAGGGGAGCTGTAGCTATAATTTATAGTAATATTTTCAGTATTAATCAGAGGTCTAGTTGTATAATTCTTTTGAAGTGATGGTGATAAATCCTGTTTGACATTAAGTCACAGACTTCATCAAATAATTTGCTGATTTTCTATCTGAGTTAGTACTGGCTGCAGATAAAGTCTAAATTGTTAGAGATTTTAATATCCATGTATGTTATATTTATCCCTTTTTATATAACATTAATAATACGCTGAGACGATTGCCGTGTTAACTCACTTCGTTTACTGGGAAATCAAGACTTCCTTTGTTACTCAAACACAACATACAGCGGAGTGCACTGGAGCGCCCTCTAGTGCATAGAAACATTAAGTGCATATATCACATATTCCTCCCCACATAATGTTGTTGTACTCACTTCAGTAACAATGTTACACACACTAACATGAACAAGAGGTGTATCTTTTCTTCTTCTTTTCTTTGCATGTCTATATATATTACATGACACAATTATACACCTGCATAATACAACACTTCTAGTAATACCAGAAATATAGAACAACTATGATTGAACACTATAATCATTAGATGAACTGTTGTGCTTATTCTTTTAAACTAAACTTAGTACCATGACTGTCAAAATTTAACAACAGAATCAACTTATACCACCTAGGTGAACCTTATGGGCTAAACCGTACTGGGGGCTTAATGGTACGTTCAGGATATCTCTTAGTCTCTTTGCATGGAGTGCGTAACACCTCCACTGTTTCACTTGGGAATGAATCCACAGGCTGTGCCGTCCCAGTCTGGACTGGATCAAAACCAGGAAGTGATGTTTCTACTGACAATGGATGTTCACAAGGATCTGTCAGATTCCCCTCATGAACATCACTGAACTCTGGTCCAATCTCATCTCCATTGTCACAGTCAGTTAGACGTGCCAACATCTGATCAACATGACGCCTCCAGTGAACTGAAAGTCCCACATCTACAGTGTATGATACAGGGCCCGTCTTTGCTGAAACAACACCACGTGTCCACTTCTTTCCCCTCCGATAATCACGAACTAGTACTTTGTCACCAACAGCAAATGTTCTGTCTTTAGCATGCACTTGACGTTGCTGGCACAGTTTGCTTTGTGCTTTTTCAACCACAGCGGCAACACTGGGTTTCAACATATCTAAGCGAGATCGCAATCTGCGGTGCAGAAACAACATGGCAGGCAATTCCTTTGTGGTGGCGTGTGGGGTGTTTCGGTATGCAAGTAGAAAGGTGTCCAGCCTTTGTTGAATTGAAGTTGACCCCTTAGAACAACGTAGTGCGCGCTTAAATGTCTGAACCAAGCGCTCAGCCAAGCCGTTTGTAGCTGGATGAAAAGGTGCTGAACGTGTATGTGTCACTCCATTAGCCTTGAGAAATGTCTGGAACTCATCCGAAGTGAACTGAGGCCCGTTGTCACTAACGAGCACTTCTGGGAGTCCATAACGACTAAACAGTCCCCTCAGTACCTGAATGGTCTTGGTAGATGTAGTTGATTCCATCACACACACCTCGGGCCACTTGGAGTGAGCATCCACCACTACTAAGTACATGTGTCCTTCAAATGGACCTGCAAAGTCCACATGTATGCGTTGCCAAGGTGACTCTGGCCATTTCCAAGGGTGTAATGGTGAGGGACCAGGAGCTTTTTGCGTCTGCTGGCATGAGTGACAGGTTTTTGACAATTGTTCAATTTGAGCATCGATACCAGGCCACCAGACATAACTACAAGCAACTGCCTTCATCCTTACGACACCCGGATGTCCAGTGTGCAGCTCTGCCAGTACCCTGGATCTCAGCTTAGGTGGGATGACCACTCTCCAACCCCAAATGAGGCAACCCTGTTGTATAGTCAATTCATCCTTCCTGTTCACATACGGGGCAAGCACATTGTTTGTATCTGTGACTTGTGAAAAACGTCCAGTTGCCACCATCTCCATTACTTGTGACATGGTGGAGTCAGATCTGGTTTCTTTGCAAACATCTGAACACAGCACTGGTAAGGAATCAAGATGCTTTACTTGAAGCAACTCCACCGTATCCAGCTTGACTTGAGCTGCGGCTGGCAGAGGTAGTCGTGATAACCCATCAGCATTACAGTGGTGTGCACCGTCTCTATGCTGGATGTCCTAATCATAGGCTGCCAACAACAAAGCCCAGCGCTGCATCCGAGCTGCAGCCATGGATGGAATGGCTTTTGTTGGACTAAAGATTGTTGTCAACGGACGGTGGTCAGTGAGCAATGTAAACTTTCGCCCATACAGATATTGGTAGAATTTCCTCACTCCAAAAACAATTCCAAGTGCCTCCCTTTCAATTTGAGCATAGTTTTGCTCTGCTTTGCTCAGTGTTCTCGAGGCAAAGGCTATTGGCCTTTCCTGCCCATCTGGGAGTATGTGTGAGATGACGGCTCCAACACCGTATGGTGATGCATCACAGGCCAGTCTGATTGGTAACTGTGGATTGTAATGTGTCAAAACGCTCTGTGACAGCAACAATTTTTTTGCCTTGTCGAATGCATCCTCACACTCATGAGACCACAGCCACTGCTTTCCTTTGCACAGAAGAGCATTAAGGGGTGCTAACACTGATGTGAGGTTAGGGATGAATCGACTGTAATAGTTTATAAGTCCCAAAAATGAACGAAGTTGACTGACGTCCTTTGGTGCAGGCGCATCCACGATTGCCCTGACCTTTTCTGGTGACTTATGAAGACCCTGAGCATCTATGATGTGCCCTAAATACTCCAGCGAATCTTTAAAGAATTCACATTTCTCACGTTGGACAGATAGCCCAAACTCATTCAGACGACCGAGGACTGCGTCTACATTCTTGAGATGTTGCTCGTCATTTGACCCAGTCACTAATCTATCGTCTAGATAGCAATGAACATTGGGAAGGCCGTGTAAAATCTGATCCATGGCCCTTTGAAAGATTGCAGGGGCCGAAGCAATACCAAACGGTAAACGATTGTAACAGAACAGCCCCTTTGACGTGGTGATTGTGAGGCACTTACGTGAGCTTTCTGTCACAGGAACTTGTAGATATGCATTTGAGAGATCTAATTTGGTGAAGCGCTGGCCCCCTGCTAATGATGCGAATAAATCCTCTATTCGTGGAATTGGGTACCGCTCAACACAGAGGGCCGGATTCACTGTTACCTTAAAATCTCCACAAATCCTCACATCTCCATTCCTTTTTACAACTGGCATGATTGGCGTTGCCCATTCGCTGCATGTCACAGGGGAGATGACCCCTAGCTCCACTAGACGATTTATTTCGGCCTCAACCTTCGGCTTCAAGGCATAGGGAACATTGCGCGCTTGGCAAAATCGTGGCTGAGACTGTGGCTTGAGTGACACAGTGGCTTCGATACCTTTTAGCAAGCCCAGTCCTTTCTTGAAGACATTTTTGTATTTTGCTAGCACTGTCTCAAGTGCATCCTTTCTCACGCTCTTAATTTCATGCCAGTTCAGCTTGATTTTCTTGAGCCACTCTCTGCCGAAAAGTGGTGGGGCGGTTCCTTCCACGACATAAAGCGGTAATTTTGCTTTTTGTTTGTTCATTTTCACTTTGACTTCTATGACCCCTAGTGGAGACACCACCTCTCCAGTACACGTTTTCAGGATCACGTCTGTTGTGCACAGTGGTTTATGAGCTAATCGTGCATTGTAAAGTTCTCTTGAAATTAAAGAGACAGCAGCTCCAGTATCTAATTCCATTTCCAAAATTTCCCCCTCTACTTTTGGCTTTAGACAAATGTGCGACAATTCCTCCTTCCTAGTCATCACATGCAGTGCAAGCTCCGTATCTGTAGTATCATCACTTGATGAGTCTTTCACATCCATCTGATGCACTTTTTTTTTCTGTTGGACATTTTTCATCCTCTTTGACTTTAGCTTTTTACATTCAGTAGTGTATTTCCCTTTATGTCTACACACTCTGGAAATGTGTCCTTTTCTACCACAGTTGTGGCACTGCAGCTCTTTATAATAACAGTCTTTCTCGTTGTGGTTTGTTCTTAGTAGCACTTGCATCCTTCTTTCTCTTGCAAGGACAGTGCATTCACTTTCAAAGAGCCACTTAACTGTTGAGATTCCCTCGCGGCCGTTTCCATACACACTGCAATCTCCACTGCCTTCTGGAACGTGAGAGCCGCTTCCGTCAGTAACCGTTTCTGCATTGACTCCGTTTTCAGCCCGCACACAAAGCGATCTCTTAATGCATCTTGCAGATGCGTCCCAAATTCGCAGTGTTCACTCAGCTTTTTCAAAACTGCGACATACTGTGCTACTGTTTCTGTCTCCTGTTGACTGCGGTTATGAAACCTAAATCTCTCAGCAATTACGATCGGTTTCGGAGAGAAATGTTCTTTTAAAACAGTCACAATGTCGTCGTATGACTTCACACCAGGTTTATCCGGAGCAATTAAGCTTCGCAGCAGCCCGTATGTAGATGAACCCATTACACTCAGCAACACCGCAACTCGTTTCTCATTTGCAATGTCATTTGCAGAAACAAATTGTTCAAACCTTTCTACATAGGTAGCCCACTGTTCGGCTGACTCATCAAAGGCATCCATATGACCGATAAACACAGCCATTTCATCGGGTTGTTGTTCCAAGAGTTCACTACGTCCGTCAGATCTGCCGTATTCAATAGCCAGTTCTCCACCGTCGCATTAAATTATGAGTTCGACATAGACAATCCTCGTCGCCAATATGTTATATTTATCCCTTTTTATATAACATGAATAATACGCTGAGACGATTGCCGTGTTAACTCACTTCGTTTACTGGGAACTCAAGACTTCCTTTGTTACTCAAACACAACATACAGCGGAGTGCACTAAAGCGCCCTCTAGTGCATAGAAACATTAAGTGCATATATCACAAATTTACTTCAACAGCAAAAGAACCAAAAACCACAGCGAAAAAAACATTCAGCATTCAGTGATTTGGTTTCTCTGTCATGTGTCTAGAAAAACCAGGAGAGTGTCCACACAGACCATATGAAGCAAAAATGTGTCCCCAGACACGTTTCAGGCCCTGTGCCGATGACAGTGACTGTCCCAACAATGAGAAATGCTGCAGCACTCGATGTGGACGTCAGTGTATGGCTCCAGTTACAGGTATATTATGTGATATTATATTATATTATACTGCAGTGCTGTTGAATGCTTGAGGCTGATTGGCTGACAAATGTTCTAAGGTGTGCAATTATTTTCAGGGAAACGCACGGCTAAAGTAGTTCTAGGCAGGTCTTGACCGCATTACAGTTCCATTCCACTTCACCAAATGATTTGTTATTTCAAAGGTCCTTACAGCCTAAAACAGCAAAAGAACCAAAACCCCAGTGAAAAAGACATTCAGCATTCAGTGATTTGGTTTCTCTGTCATGTGTCTGTATAACAGAAAAACCAGGAGAGTGTCCACACAGACAATATGAAGCAGCAATGTGTCCCCGGACACATTTCAGGCCCTGTGCCGATGACAGTGACTGTCCCAACGATGAGAAATGCTGCAGCAATAGATGTGGACGTCAGTGTATGGCTCCAGTTACAGGTATTATTATATTATTATATTATACTACGGGGCTGTTGAATGCTTGAATCTGATTGGTTGACGAACGTACTAAGGTGTGCAATTATTTTCAGGAAAACGCACGGCTAAAGTAGTTCCAGGCAAGACTTGATCGCATTACACACGTTCATATCGTTCGCCAATTGATTTTGGTTATTTCAAAGGTCCTTACAATCTACTCAGTTCCTAAGTCCCCCAGATCTGCCAATAAAGCTCTCTTACATGTCCCACGGTCACGTCTTAAATCGAAAGGTGACAGAGCCTTTGCAGTTGCTGCTCCATGGTTATGGAATCAGTTGTCTCCTGACATTAAGAGTGCTCCCTCTATTTCTGTTTTTAAATCTAGACTCAAGACATATCTTTACTATTTAGCTTTTCCCAAATATTGAATTATGGATTAGTAATTGTTATCTTTGTTATTTTTTATTCTATTTTATTTTATATTTTATTGTAGGCCTATTTTATGATTGTTTTGTACAACACTTTGGTCAGTGTAAGCTGAACTTAAATGTGCTCTATAAATAAAATTGACTAAAAACTACTACTAATTTACTTCAACAGCAAAAGAACCAAAAACCACAGTGAAAAAAACATTCAGCATTCAGTGATTTGGTTTCTCTGTCATGTGTCTAGAAAAACCAGGAGAGTGTCCACACAGACCATATGAAGCAAAAATGTGTCCCCAGACACGTTTCAGGCCCTGTGCCGATGACAGTGACTGTCCCAACAATGAGAAATGCTGCAGCACTCGATGTGGACGTCAGTGTATGGCTCCAGTTACAGGTATATTATGTGATATTATATTATATTATACTGCAGTGCTGTTGAATGCTTGAGGCTGATTGGCTGACAAATGTTCTAAGGTGTGCAATTATTTTCAGGGAAACGCACGGCTAAAGTAGTTCTAGGCAGGTCTTGACCGCATTACAGTTCCATTTCACTTCACCAAATGATTTGTTATTTCAAAGGTCCTTACAGCCTAAAACAGCAAAAGAACCAAAACCCCAGTGAAAAAGACATTCAGCATTCAGTGATATGGTTTCTCTGTCATGTGTCTGTATAACAGAAAAACCAGGAGAGTGTCCACACAGACAATATGAAGCAGCAATGTGTCCCCGGACACATTTCAGGCCCTGTGCCGATGACAGTGACTGTCCCAACGATGAGAAATGCTGCAGCAATGGATGTGGACGTCAGTGTATGGCTCCAGTTACAGGTATTATTATATTATTATATTATACTACGGGGCTGTTGAATGCTTGAATCTGATTGGTTGACGAACGTACTAAGTTGTGCAATTATTTTCAGGGAAACGCACGGCTAAAGTAGTTCCAGGCAAGACTTGATCGCATTACACACGTTCATATCGTTCGCCAATTGATTTTGGTTATTTCAAAGGTCCTTACAATCTACTCAGTTCCTAAGTCCCCCAGATCTGCCAATAAAGCTCTCTTACATGTCCCACGGTCACGTCTTAAATCGAAAGGTGACAGAGCCTTTGCAGTTGCTGCTCCATGGTTATGGAATCAGTTGTCTCCTGACATTAAGAGTGCTCCCTCTATTTCTGTTTTTAAATCTAGACTCAAGACATATCTTTACTATTTAGCTTTTCCCAAATATTGAATTATGGATTAGTAATTGTTATCTTTGTTATTTTTTATTCTATTTTATTTTATATTTTATTGTAGGCCTATTTTATGATTGTTTTGTACAACACTTTGGTCAGTGTAAGCTGAACTTAAATGTGCTCTATAAATAAAATTGACTAAAAACTGCTACTAATTTACTTCAACAGCAAAAGAACCAAAAACCACAGTGAAAAAAACATTCAGCATTCAGTGATTTGGTTTCTCTGTCATGTGTCTAGAAAAACCAGGAGAGTGTCCACACAGACCATATGAAGCAAAAATGTGTCCCCAGACACGTTTCAGGCCCTGTGCCGATGACAGTGACTGTCCCAACAATGAGAAATGCTGCAGCACTCGATGTGGACGTCAGTGTATGGCTCCAGTTACAGGTATATTATGTGATATTATATTATATTATACTGCAGTGCTGTTGAATGCTTGAGGCTGATTGGCTGACAAATGTTCTAAGGTGTGCAATTATTTTCAGGGAAACGCACGGCTAAAGTAGTTCTAGGCAGGTCTTGACCGCATTACAGTTCCATTTCACTTCACCAAATGATTTGTTATTTCAAAGGTCCTTACAGCCTAAAACAGCAAAAGAACCAAAACCCCAGTGAAAAAGACATTCAGCATTCAGTGATATGGTTTCTCTGTCATGTGTCTGTATAACAGAAAAACCAGGAGAGTGTCCACACAGACAATATGAAGCAGCAATGTGTCCCCGGACACATTTCAGGCCCTGTGCCGATGACAGTGACTGTCCCAACGATGAGAAATGCTGCAGCAATGGATGTGGACGTCAGTGTATGGCTCCAGTTACAGGTATTATTATATTATTATATTATACTACGGGGCTGTTGAATGCTTGAATCTGATTGGTTGACGAACGTACTAAGTTGTGCAATTATTTTCAGGGAAACGCACGGCTAAAGTAGTTCCAGGCAAGACTTGATCGCATTACACACGTTCATATCGTTCGCCAAATGATTTTGGTTATTTCAAAGGTCCTTACAATCTACTCAGTTCCTAAGTCCCCCAGATCTGCCAATAAAGCTCTCTTACATGTCCCACGGTCACGTCTTAAATCGAAAGGTGACAGAGCCTTTGCAGTTGCTGCTCCATGGTTATGGAATCAGTTGTCTCCTGACATTAAGAGTGCTCCCTCTATTTCTGTTTTTAAATCTAGACTCAAGACATATCTTTACTATTTAGCTTTTCCCAAATATTGAATTATGGATTAGTAATTGTTATCTTTGTTATTTTTTATTCTATTTTATTTTATATTTTATTGTAGGCCTATTTTATGATTGTTTTGTACAACACTTTGGTCAGTGTAAGCTGAACTTAAATGTGCTCTATAAATAAAATTGACTAAAAACTGCTACTAATTTACTTCAACAGCAAAAGAACCAAAAACCACAGTGAAAAAAACATTCAGCATTCAGTGATTTGGTTTCTCTGTCATGTGTCTAGAAAAACCAGGAGAGTGTCCACACAGACCATATGAAGCAAAAATGTGTCCCCAGACACGTTTCAGGCCCTGTGCCGATGACAGTGACTGTCCCAACAATGAGAAATGCTGCAGCACTCGATGTGGACGTCAGTGTATGGCTCCAGTTACAGGTATATTATGTGATATTATATTATATTATACTGCAGTGCTGTTGAATGCTTGAGGCTGATTGGCTGACAAATGTTCTAAGGTGTGCAATTATTTTCAGGGAAACGCACGGCTAAAGTAGTTCTAGGCAGGTCTTGACCGCATTACAGTTCCATTTCACTTCACCAAATGATTTGTTATTTCAAAGGTCCTTACAGCCTAAAACAGCAAAAGAACCAAAACCCCAGTGAAAAAGACATTCAGCATTCAGTGATATGGTTTCTCTGTCATGTGTCTGTATAACAGAAAAACCAGGAGAGTGTCCACACAGACAATATGAAGCAGCAATGTGTCCCCGGACACATTTCAGGCCCTGTGCCGATGACAGTGACTGTCCCAACGATGAGAAATGCTGCAGCAATGGATGTGGACGTCAGTGTATGGCTCCAGTTACAGGTATTATTATATTATTATATTATACTACGGGGCTGTTGAATGCTTGAATCTGATTGGTTGACGAACGTACTAAGTTGTGCAATTATTTTCAGGGAAACGCACGGCTAAAGTAGTTCCAGGCAAGACTTGATCGCATTACACACGTTCATATCGTTCGCCAAATGATTTTGGTTATTTCAAAGGTCCTTACAATCTACTCAGTTCCTAAGTCCCCCAGATCTGCCAATAAAGCTCTCTTACATGTCCCACGGTCACGTCTTAAATCGAAAGGTGACAGAGCCTTTGCAGTTGCTGCTCCATGGTTATGGAATCAGTTGTCTCCTGACATTAAGAGTGCTCCCTCTATTTCTGTTTTTAAATCTAGACTCAAGACATATCTTTACTATTTAGCTTTTCCCAAATATTGAATTATGGATTAGTAATTGTTATCTTTGTTATTTTTTATTCTATTTTATTTTATATTTTATTGTAGGCCTATTTTATGGTTGTTTTGTACAACACTTTGGTCAGTGTAAGCTGAACTTAAATGTGCTCTATAAATAAAATTGACTAAAAACTACTACTAATTTACTTCAACAGCAAAAGAACCAAAGACCACAGTGAAAAAAACATTCAGCATTCAGTGATTTGGTTTCTCTGTCATGTGTCTAGAAAAACCAGGAGAGTGTCCACACAGACCATATGAAGCAAAAATGTGTCCCCAGACACGTTTCAGGCCCTGTGCCGATGACAGTGACTGTCCCAACAATGAGAAATGCTGCAGCACTCGATGTGGACGTCAGTGTATGGCTCCAGTTACAGGTATATTATGTGATATATTATATTATACTGCAGGGCTGTTGAATGCTTGAATCTGATTGGCTGACAAATGTTCTAAGATGTGCAATTATTTTCAGGGAATCGCACGGCTAAAGTAGTTCCAGGCAGGTCTTGACCGCATTACAGTTCCATTTCACTTCACCAAATGATTTCAGTTATTTCAAAGGTCCTTACAGCCTAAAACAGCAAAAGAACCAAAACCCCAGTGAAAAAGACATTCAGTATTCAGTGATATGGTTTCTCTGTCATGTGTCTGTATAACAGAAAAGCCAGGAGAGTGTCCACGCAGACAGTATAAAGCAGAAATGTGTGCCCGGATACGTTTCAGGCCCTGTGTCGATGACAGTGACTGTCCCAACGATGAGAAATGCTGCAGCAATGGATGTGGACGTCAGTGTATGGCTCCATATACAGGTATTGTTGTTATATGTTATGTTATGTTATACTGCAGGGCTGTTGAATGCTTGAATCTGATTGGTTGATGAACGTTCTAAGTTGCGCAATTATTTTTAGGAAAATGCACAGCTAAAGTAGTTCCAGGCAGGTCTTCACTGCATTTCAGTTCCATATATCACTTCGTCAAATGATTTCAGTTATTTCAAAGGTCTGTCGGAAACTTTTTTCCTCGTCGAAGCAGAGACCAGGAGACATTGGAATATCTTTTAAGCAGAAGTTACTCTTTATTGAGAAACGTGCTGTGCGTCGCTGTAGTCATCCAAGTCTAACTAAGGCATTGTACTTGGTAGTTCATATACATTCAAGGGGGAGGGATACATAGAGTAGAGGTGGAGACAATCTAAACAAAGCATGCAAATGCAGTGCAGGAATCAGCCCATTCTCTACATTTCCCAGCCATGATCTAATCAGCATAACTGTGTCATTCAAATGCATAGGTGCTAATCCAGTCTGACAGTATCGCCCATACCTTTACATCATCATAGAGACAAAGGCAACGCTGTATCTTGAGCTTGTCCTGCCAAATGGTCAGAAAGTGCATGAAGACAAAAGGTTAATGTTACAGACACCTGGGCTGCCTGCCTTGATCTCCTTAAATTGTCATTATCTTTACCTCAAAATGTTAAATACAATATACTTCACCTTAGTATTTCATGTGAGGTTATGTCAGGATGTAGGTTAAGCAGATCTTAAACAGATTATTAAATTTGTAATCCCACAGGTCCTTACAGTCTACAACATCAAAAGAACCAAAAACAGTATTCAGTGATATGGTTTCTCTGTCATGTGTCTGTATAACAGAAAAACCAGGAGAGTGTCCACGCAGACAATATGAAGCAGCAATGTGTCCCCGGAAACATTTCAGGCCCTGTGCCGATGACAGTGAATGTCCCAACGATGAGAAATGCTGCAGCAATGGATGTGGACGTCAGTGTATGGCTCCAGTTACAGGTATTGTTGTTATGTTATGTTATACTATGGAGCTGTTGAATGCTTGAATCTGATTGGTTGATGAACGTTATAAGTTGCGCAATTATTTTCAGGGAAATGCGCAGCTAAAGTAGTTCCAGGCAGGTCTTCACCGCATTTCAGTTCCATATCACTTCGTCAAATGATTTCAGTTATTTCAAAGGTCCTTACAGTCTACAACATCAAAAAAAAAAAAAAAAACCCCAGTGAAAAAGACATTCAGCATTCAGTGATATGGTTTCTCTGTCATGTGTTTGTATAACAGAAAAGCCAGGAGTGTGTCCACACCGATATTATATAGTACCAATGTGTGAAGAGTACTGTGTCAATGACAGTGACTGTTCCGACAATAAGAAATGCTGCAGCACTGGATGTGGACATGAATGTATGCCTCCAGTTACAGGTATTATGTTATATTATATTTTTTATATTATTTTAAAATATTACTAAAGTAGCTCCATATCACCAAAGTCCCTTTAAGACAAGTCATTTCACTCGGCGGCCATCTTTGAAACGCCTCTCGGGCATTCAAGTGCAGCTCCTATCTCTTTAAATGGGGAAACATCAAATTCTCCAGAACTGTTTGCCAAGCTTTCAATTAAATTTAATATTTGAAATCACCAATGAAATCTGACAACTGTCTCATAAATGTTGTTTATAAACGCTCAAATCATGACGAAAAAAAAAGGCATTATTCAGGCTGGATCAAGCTCATGCGCAGTCCTAAATGCACGTCTCTTGTGCCTAATTTCGGATGAGCGCATCTGACTGTTTCTATACGAACCGGAGCTTCTAACGACCGCTGCAGTGACGTGATGACTTTACCAATCGGCGATTGGCTCTTATTTAGAAGCCGGGACTTATTCCGCCATATTACGTATTGCACTTTCTCCCATTCAAAACAATATGAGTGACGCGTCTTCTGTTATTCTATTGGCTTTGATATCACTTAGCCAAATGATTTCAGTTATTTCAAAGGTCCTTGCAGCCTACAACAAGCAAAAGAACCGAAACCCATGATGACACTGACCAAGCAAATAAATATAGTTAACAATTGGATTAAAACAACAAATGATTTCCATGTTTTTTGGAAATAATGTTAAGCGGAATAATTGACTCTGGTTTGTTGAATTATTACAAAAATAATGCACACTCGAGGTATTCATGTCGTGACCACATTTCCACCTCGGGCATGCATTATTTTTAATAATTCAATGGCCTGTCGTCAATTATTTCTTAATAAATGCTTCCAAAGTATTTTTCAGTCAGTTCATGTTAACTAATGTAGTAAACTAATATTAACAAATGGATTATAAAAGGTTATATATTATATTATATTTTATATTAATACTTGGGTCATCTTTTTCATTGCCTTTCAGTTTGTGTCTTATTTTATAATAAGTATTATTTTATATTATATTCTCTATGTCAAAAGTTCCTGAATTCGGCCTATAGCACTGTTTCAGACACAGGGTGGCTTTACAAAATGACTAAAGATGATGAATCATACTTAGTTTTACTCACAGAGTGAATTGCATTCTATCTATTCATGCCTTGAGTGTTTTGTGCTGTACATCTGAGGCTGAATGCCACTCAGTGGCCATACTAAATCTTAATCTCTATCCATGCAGTCTAAATGCCCTACTGAAGAGGACTCCAAATACTGTTCCCATGATGGTCAGTGCCCTTCTGAACAGAAATGTTCCTCAAACATGCATGCAGTGAAACTCTGCCGATTTAACCACTGGAAAGAGTAGTGAGATTGATTTTGCATAATACATGAGTTCTTTTACTTAAATCAATCAAGTTGTTCATTTCCTTTTCTTTCAGGCTTAACATCTGTATGCTTCTGAGAACAAAATGTACCAACACTTTAGCTGAAATTAGTGAGTTGAAGAAACAGGCATATGGACATGGCTAGATGGCTAATTAAATATAAAACTTTTTTTTTTTTGCTGAATTGCACATATGTAGAACCAAACATATGACAAGAAAAATTGTTACAAGTCATGTCACCTATCCTAGATATAAACTGTTGTATTCTTTTTGCCGGTGGGATTCTCTGTGATGGATATGAGATCCTCCCGGCCATGATTAAAGCATATTCAAAGGCATTGTTTGGAGTCTGTCTGATAATTGCTCTAGACACTAGAGATCGTATTTCTATTTAAGTGTTATGTGTTTTGTGGAGCACTAAAGACCGGTTGAACAAGTGGAGAAACACCTCGCAGAGTACAAATTTATGGGTGTCTATAAGTAGAGGGTTCACTCCAAGTGATCAGGCATAACATTATAACCACTGACAGGTGAAGCGAATAACACTGATGATCTCTTCATCACAGCACCTGTTAGTGGGTGGGATATATTAGGCAGCAAGTGAACATTTTGTCCTCAAAGTTGGTGTGTTAGAAACAGGAAAAAGGGCCACGGTCTGCAGTGGTCAGTATCTATCAAAAGTGGTCCAAGGAAGGAACAGAAGTGAACCCGCAGCAAATGCTCATTGATTCACGTGGGGAGCGAAGGCTGACCCGTGTGGTCCGATCCAACAGACGAGCTACTGTGGCTCAAATTGCTCAAGAAGTTAATGCCGGTTCTGATAGAAAGGTGTCAGAATACACAGCGCATCACAGTTTGTTGCGTTTGGAGCTGCATAGCCGCAGACCAGTCAGGGTGCCCATGCTGACCCCTGTCCACCGCCGAAAGAGCCAACAGTGGACACGAGAGCATCAGAACTTGACCACGGAGCAATGGAAGAAGGTGGCCTGGTCTGATGAATCCCGTGGATGGCCGGGTGCGTGTGCGTCTCTTACCTGGGGAACACATGGCACCAGGATGCACTATGGGAAGAAGGCAAGCCGGCGGAGGCAGTGTGATGCTTTGGGCAATGTTCTGCTGGGAACCTTGGGTCCTGCCATCCATGTGGATGTTACTTTGACACATACCACCTACCTAAGCATTGTTGCAGACCACCTTCACCCTTTCAAGGAAACGGTATTTCCTGGTGGCTGTGGCCTCTTTCAGCAGGATAATGCTCCTGCCACAAAGCAAAAATGGTTCAGGAATGGTTTGAGCATCACAACAGCTAGCTTGAGGTGTTGACTTGGCCTCCAAATTCCCCAGATCTCAATCCCTACCTCACAACTTACAGGACTTAAAGGATCTGCTGCTAACATCTTGGTGTCAGATACCACAGCACACCTTCAGGGGTCTAGAGGAGTCCATGCCTCGATGGGTCAGGGCGGTTTTAGCAGCAAAAGGGGGACCAACACAATATTAGGAAAGTGGTCATAATGTTATGCCTGATCGGTGTAGGTGTGATTATAGAAGGATTTACAGTCAGCCAATGCAGAGGCTCTTTCACATACAGTAATTCAAACTGAATGTTATATTTGAATTAGGAAAAAAAAACACATTACATTACATTCTTACTCAATCTCTCAAGGCATGTAAAAAATCTCTGAAAACCATTCCCATCATTTTATGGGTTTCCAGTCAGTTTATTACTGGAAAGTTAAAGAGATGCTTCAGAAGTCAAATTCAATAACACCAAGTCTAGAGAACATTATGTGGTCTGCCCACAGGCAAATGCATGAAAAAAAAGCCAAAACACTAAAAACAGTCCAGTCCTTCAAAACAACACATATTTGAATATCAGTGCATTACAGAAAGTAGATAATATATGCCACATTCTTAGACATCCATTTTCAGTAGTTGGATTTTAGTGTCTGTGTTTCTGTGAAATGCTCTCAAAAGAGTGGCGTAAACTGAGATGACTTAACATCACGCTCTTCCATGTATATTTCTCCCAGATGCAGTTCCTTTGAGAAATGTTCTTGTGACAGCAAGCTATGTTTACGCTTATGACTCGACAAAACAAAATAAAAAATAAAAAAAGTGGCTAATCTTTGCTTATGTGGCTTACAAAAAAAGAAAAAAAGAAGAGAAGGTGGCTAATACGTTTTGGAAGCTCATTTGTTCAACAAAAGTTCAGAACAGTGGCATCAAGTCCTTCCAGGGCTGAAAAGCATCTTAAAACCCCAGCAGATGCCGTTTTAGAGTCACAATTCTCTAAGCTGCCTAACATGGACATTTCAGGTGTCAGACCTGCTCTCGGCAGTTAGGTCAGCAGTGGCACTCCCCTTATGCGACGAATAAGGTTGGCCAACCGTTTGGCCAGGGGTGGACTCGGTTCATCCACCTGGAATGTGCGGGTCAGCAAGTTGTAAAAGGAGCCATAGCCCACCGCGACCACCGTGCAGGTGAGGCAGATGACATTGTAGGGCATGCTGAAGTCAGGTGTGGGTAGATTTACCAGCAGGGGTTCTGTGTACACTCGCACAAAGTAGCTCGACTCTTCTTTGACTGGGATACTGGAAGTCAGAGGTGAAAAAGTTATAAATAACCAAAACAAATAATGTATGCTTATTAACTATTAACACCAAGGCCAGTTTATACTTACAAACTGCTACACAACGGTTGGTCTAGTGTGAAGTTGGTGTTCATTGCAACCATACTTGGCACAAGGGCGCTGACCACAGAGGATCTGCAATAACATATTTATGGCACATCTGTCAGATATAGGGAGTGGCACACAGGATGTGTAACAAATTCATACAACAATAATGACATTTTATGATTTACATTTAGTCAAGAATTACAAAAGAACCTGGATCTTTCAAAATACTTAAGAAGCAAGAGTCTTACCCAACATAGAAGCCGTGGTTGGGATCAGGGGTGTACTCAGTCCATTTGAGAAGGGCCCTTTCAAACTGTACAGTGACCTCTGTCATCGAGTGAGGCGGTAACTGGATCAGCATCTCTAGTAGATGAGGACGATGGCGGTCTTTAGCGGGCTGGTAGTGAATGTAACCTACAGGAGAAGAAACAAAAGTCTATAAACTCTTTATGCTCCTTTTTCTGTCCACTAAGGTTGATTTGAGAAAGGTTTCTAATAGCTTTAAACTTTGATTTTTATACTCCCTCACTTTAAAGAATGTTGAAATTTTACATTTCCTTACTCAGACGTTATAACTTCCCCACTACAATAAATGTATAAATCTAAGAATTAAAAAAAAAAAGGTTTTCTACATAAAAAGCATAAGTTTGTAAGTATATAGACTAACATAAGTATATACAATACCTGTCAAAAGTCTTGTTTACCAGGGCTACATTTATTTAATCAAAAATACAGTAAAAACTATTAGTGAGAAATATTACAATTTAAAATAATTGTTCCCTTTCGAATGGGAACTCACACTGCATCCTTCGACATCCCAGGGAATGCCTGTCTGAAGCACGTGTCTAAACATGACAATGACTTTGGCCGGAGACAGCCCATGACATCACTTTCGGTGTGACCATAGTGTAAATAGGGCACCTGTAGTACACGTCGTCCTCTTTCTTGTCTTAAGGAGCCGTTTGTTTGTTGTGACATGTCGAAGGCAATATGGCAGCTAAATCTTCCAGGAAGTGTGTTCATCCGTGTCAACGCTACCTGACACCTGATGACACACGAGCTGTGCGTGATTTGCTTGGGCGAGGAGCATGCTCGCTCAGTCCTCCAGGGGACTGAATGTGAGCACTGCCAGAGTTTTTCTATGAAAAAACTCCGCTCTCGTTTGACCCTTGTCTCGAGGAAATTGGAACGATCATCTGTTCCCCGCAGATCTGGACCTGCTTCAGCTGAGGCGAAGAGGAGACTAATGGTGCGTTCACACCAGATGCGAATGAAGCATTAACATGTAAATCACTCGCGCTTAAGTCAATGCAATGTCAATAGACAACCTGCGGCGCGAATTGAGCGTTTCAGGCGTTTGACACGCAAGTTGAAAAATCTGAACTTTGGTTAACGCGGCGCGAATTTTCGCCAATCAGGAGCTTGCTCTAGTAGTGACGTGACGTAGCGAGCTGAGGCAGAAATCCGAAACAACAATGGAGGACAAAGTCATCGTCGCTGTACATCTTCATACTTTTATAGAAACAGAAATAAAAAGGATCTTGCTTGAAAGAAAGTGAGTGGAGGTCGGACAATCTGGTAAGTTGTAAAAAACGGTCTTTACTCAATTTGAGCTATATATACACATTCATAATGAGACTACAAATTAGCTGAAGCCGACCAATTGAGCTTATTCGCTGTAATTTACAACTATTTCCCCGTTGACGAGTTGTGTTTATTCAGAGGAAGTGTACAGAAAGAAGTGAGTCTGGGACACATAAAGGAGCGGGAGAGCCCCTCTCATGACGCAAATTCGCGTCTGTTGTTAAGTGAATTTCACGGCGAATGAAGCGAGTAAACTCAAAATGTCCAAGCATCCAAATACGCGCGAATAGCGCATTTTATTCGCGCAAGTCGCGTCTGTTGTGAACGCCCCATAAGGCGGCTCTCAGATGAAGCTAGCTGAGGAATTCAAGAGAGGTATACATTCTTCGGTAGCTGACGAGGGCAAGCTGCTGGACGAGGATTTGTTATCGCTTATATTCTCCAATCCTGCCATGGCGGCACGAGAGATGCAAGCTCACTCGCAGCTGGTTAGACGAGCCATATCTTTTTGGCCATAATTGCTCAGCATTCGTGAGCCTTCAATTTCTTCCTGATCTGCACGCTGAGGTGGAAAGATTGTGGAGAAAGTCAAATTAAGACCATATTCATCCATTTCAGCATGCTAATTATGCCAGAGTGGAGGGGATGCATGAGCATAGATATGAGACGATGCCACCAGTTGAAGAGACACTGGCTAGCAGTCTTTCGCTGGGAGATGCATCGACATTAAAGGCTCCCACTGTACCGACCAAACAGCTGAGCGAGACGTCACGTTTGAATGGCAAAGTGTACACGGCAGCGGGTCAGGCCGGGGCTGCGCTACACACTATGGCAGTGTTGCAGGGTAGCCAGGCCGATCTGCTGAAAGACGTGGACCAGGATCAGGGGCTCCCCCCGAGGCGTTAGCAGAACTGGGCCAGATCTTGCCCCCAGTCTTGGTGTTTTATGTTGCTAGGTCTCTCGTTTAGAAATGTTATTCTCAGACCTCTGTTATTAGAGCCCAGCTGGTGTGGTTGCGCCAGGTTGTATTGCTCTCTTTGAGCCTCCTTGGTGCTACCACCCTTTTGGGGATCGTTGCCAGGTTTCCTCTCAATTTAGAGAGTTGTCATGCTGAAAACTCTGCTCCTCAGATTACGCATTAGATACCATTATGAGTTGTGTGGCTCTCTTTGAGCCTCCCTGGTGAGGTGGTCTTTTAGCATAGAGCGTAGTTAGGTTTCGCCTCACTATAGAGGGTCGTTATCCTGAAGCCTCCGCTCTGAGCGCTCTGTGAGGGCAGTAGATTGGGTGGTAGGTTCTCTTTTGGAGCTCCCCTGGTTAACTGTCATCAAGGTGGAAATGTTAGGTTTCCTCTCATTTTAGAGATTCTTCCTGCTGAAGGCTCCACCCCAAGGGATCCACTTGGATGGCAGTATCGTGTTTGAGGCTTCTCTTAGCCTCCTTGGTAAGCAGGATGTTTTGTCCTTGGCCATATTCCCTTAGAGGTATTTTATACCAGGCCCTGTGCTAAGCTGCCCTTCATAGCTAGGGTTGTCATAGGGTTGTCATAGCTGACAACCACTGGTGCATACCGCTAGAATGGGGAACTTGACTCCGTTAATTCCATTGATGTCATTGACTTATGTCAATAATGACTCATGACTCATTCCTTCAGCATGGCAGAGTGGGCATTTGTTCCCCATTAGTGTCCCAAGACGCATTGCGAGTTCCCATTCAAAAGAGTACGTCTCAGGTTACAAATGTAACCATGGTTCACTGAGAAGGGGAACGAGACACTGCGTCCTGTTGCCATGTGTCTATTAGCATAGACCTCATCCTGAGTGAGCTGTACACAGTCCGCCATGTTTATCTTCTTGCCAGAGCATTCAAGTAAGAAATTCAAGTAAGAGATTTTCTGTTGTTTGTTGTTTAATACACAGATCTAATATACACATGTGATTTCTTTACTTGCTGTTTATGTTCACAAACATAACTGACTGTGTTTATGTGAACTGAGTGTGTTTTTGACATAACCTTAGTATAAACTTTGCAGTCTTTTTTTCGAGTATGGGGCTGTGTGACGTCATAAAGGTCGGAATTCCTTGTACGGGCACTTCTTCCAGAAGAGCGCGCGCGCACACGTCGACCAGAGCGAGAGAGCAAGAGCAAGCCCATCAACGCGCGTTCAGCTTTACAGTAGGCGGCGCTGCACAGGTCACAGGACTTCACGAAATCAACAATGTCACCAAAGAAGTGTGTTTTAGGTTGTGAGGAAAAAAAGATAACCTTGCTTCCCAAAGAACCCAGCGTTAAGTGGAGATGAGAGTTTTGTGCTCATGCATTACATTGATGCGCTCTCGATATTTGTTATTAAAATGACCATAGAAACTGATAGTTGCAATCACTTTTTTATTGGTTAAAATGAATGGAGAATATCTTGTGTTTTGCCGTGGCTGCTCGAGCCCTCAGGATTGGCGCTTATGGTTTTATAAACAAGGCCCAGTTCTGCGCTGGATCATTTGAAACTGAAAGATCATATGAAGATCATTTGAAACAGATCATTTAAAAACTGAAAGATGGATCATTATCGCTGTGACTGCTCCCGGTCATGAGTCGGAACCGCAGGTGGAGAGTAAAACTGCTTCAAATGTCTGTTTTGTTGGCAATAGGTGCCTAAGTGCATATAATGTAAACAACACGAACATAGTGAATTCATAAATTCATTATTCATCATTCAATATATGCTATTTTCATTATAGTGATTCAAAAGTTATCCAGGGATAATGCGATGGCGTATTGTGTGTTTAAAGGGGGGGTATCACACACAGTTTCTGCCAATCTAATGTTAATCTTGAGTACATCTAGAGTAGTATTGCATCCTTCATATCTCCCAAAAGTCTTCAGTTTTATCATATTTATAAAAGATAGATACGCTGTACCGAGTCTTTCCGAAAAAAGCCGAGCTCCTGGAGGTGTGTCTGCCGTCAGTGTCGTGGGCAAAACTAAAGAGATCGTCTGCAAGCTGACATCAAAATAAAAATGGAACAAAAAACATTTGTGTCGTTTACATTATATGCACTTGCGTGCCGATTGCCAACAAAACACAGACATCTGATGCAGCTTTACTCACCACCCGTGATCTCCAAATCCAGACTTGTTTACAAAGCATTCATCACCGAAATCCCGGGAGCAAACAAACATACGTGCACAAATCTGTTGCTGCCACGGAAAAACAAACTTCATACACTGTTCCCTTAATGCTGGGTTTTTTGGGAAGCTGAAAAAGGTAATCTTTCCCTCACAACCAAAAACACACTCCTTTGTTGACAGGAGCTGCGTCTCATTTCGGAGGCTGCATACATCATCAAGGATGTCATATTTAAGAAAAGTAACCATAACAAAATTGACTGATATTCATTGTGAGGTGTAATATACTGTAATGTCTTTCTTACTTTGCAATCTAACGGTTATTTTTCTTAAATGCTTCGATGATGTATGAGGCCTTCAAAGGGTGCATCCCCTGAATGGGACACAGCCACTGTTGAAAAATCTTTCGGCTTCCGTATCCCGAACGAAACGCATTGATGGCCGTGCTCTTGCTCTTGGTGATGTTTGTGTGCATGCTTAACAGG
This sequence comes from Anabarilius grahami, assembly GCA_003731715.1. NCBI lineage: Eukaryota > Metazoa > Chordata > Actinopteri > Cypriniformes > Xenocyprididae > Anabarilius > Anabarilius grahami. Next base: position 1,336,729 of record RJVU01053075.1, read on the forward strand.
TAGAAGTGCCCATACAAGGAATGCGGAATTCCACTTCTCCCTTTGAGATGTCATACAGGCCATACTCGAAAAAAAAAAAAAAACAGAACCCCGGTCCACAACCGGGAGTAGTATATTTTGCACAGAAATACTCCATAATTCCAACTCATGTTTTGAAACTTTGGCCATGTTTAGCATGAGAATGCAACTCTTTAACAGTGTAAATAAGTCAGAATGCATGAAATAGCATTACACCAATGTTCCCTCTAATTTTTTTTCTCGCTGAGCAAAACTTTTCTCTGTTGAGCGCACATTTTTAAAGTTATCTAAACATCCCTGAAACCCACACCACCACCACAACACACAATAATCCATTTAAACTGAGGTATATAACTGATGTATTTTGAGTTTGCACTCTACAACTGTAGTGGGTGTGTAATTGTAAATGTCTCAGAGTTTTATTAACATTCTGTGCCCACCATCTGCCCATCACCACTTTTCATTAAAACATGACGTTTTATTTCACATTTCTTTTCGTTTCGCGTTGCCTCTCGTTATTGAGGTATTTAGTCCGCAAACATGACAGTATTCTTACCGCGACTGATTTGGCTCAGGCGCTCAATCGTTCTCTTTCTATGAAACCTGTAAACCGCATTCACCGGTTCTAACTCTATGGTGACAATAACTCTATAGAGGTTGACCAGAGCACTGCAATTATTTCTCATTTAAACTACAATCAAATGGATTTCCCCACATTTCATGTCCGAGTCTGTCCTCTGCACGGCAATTATTCATTCTGAATAATGACGCATGCAGCTTAGAGGAAACATTGCATTACACCCCCCCTTTAAATACATTTATCTATCTGTCCATTGATAGCTTGCAGACGATCGCTACGCAAAAGCTGCGCGTGCTCGTCACTCTTTAGCTCCACTCACACGGCACGCCTCCAGGCGCTCGGCTGTTTTCGGAAAGACTCGGTACAGCGTATGTATCTTTCATAAATATGATTAAACTATAGACTTTTTGGAGATATGAAGGATGCACTACTACTCTATAGGTACTCAAAATTAACATGAGATTGGCAGAAGCTGTGTGATAATTGTAATAATAATGTAATTGTAATAATATTTCACATTACCACTGTTTTTACTGTATTTTTGATTAAATAAATGCAGCCCTGGTGAGCATAAGAGAGTTGTAATGTTTTTAAACTTTTGACTGGTACTGTAAGTTAATATTTTTTAAAGTCTCCTATGATCACCAAGGCTAAATTTATTTGATCAAAAATACAGTAAAAACAGTAATATATTGTGAAATATTTGATCAATATTTGAGTCCTTAATGATTTTTTCAAATATATATGCTGTTGTCGTCTAATAATGTAAGCAATAATCTGTTAATGTTCTCATTAAAAATAATAGTAATAATAATTTAGAAAATGTACATTTATATCATTGTAAATATATTACATTTAGAGAAGATTCAAGTGCCCATAATTGAAGAACTGCCCCAAAACAAGCAATAAATATAAACAAACCACACATAAAGTCCACGATAAATATATAATAAACTCACTGGGTTTGTTATCACGGGACTTGCTGGTGACTGTAAGGGTGTGAATGTACAGCTGCAGGTACCAGGGCACTGAATCCATCAGCAGTACAGGAAAAGCCCGATATGGGTGGTTATTATAGATGACGGTGTGAATTTCCCCTGTCTGCAGCCCGAAACCAGCCACGTACCGCTCTGCATGCAGCAGAGGACGCAGCATATCACCTAAAGCACAAGGTGAAAGAACCAGAGATTAATAGAATCACATTTAAAAATGATTATGTGATTTTACTGTGTAAAAAGAACGTAAATAGTTCCATCTATTAAACTCATTCATACTGCTGTCCCCTTTCCAGCGCAGTAGGAGATTGAGTGAACGTAACTGGCCAAACGTCTCAGCTCTGGTCAGGTCATATACTGAATATGTCCTGCGATCCCCTAGCACCACCGCTTGGCTGAGCAGAGAAGTGGCAGGACTCAACTCAAACAGCTCCCCCTGTTGGACAGACAGCATAATGCTAAAAAGAAAAAAACTGAAGAAAACTAAAGTGGAAAATGATCAAATGGAATTTACAAATTTAAAAAAGCTTTTTAGCCAGAACTATTTTCCATTTACAGGAACATTAAAGCACCACAAAGCAGATAGAAAGTATTCATTGTCTTAGTTTCACCTCAGGGTTGTCTGTGATGTCCACATAGACTTTACTAGAGGAAGCAAGAGGACATGCCTCTGTCAAAGTTCGAGAAAACATCTTAAACAGAGACCATTCTGTGAAAAGATAGTAGACAGTAATGAATATGCAAATGGATTGAGCATAGCACTGCTTCAGGTGTGTAAGTCTAGGCCTTTTCTATGCTTTTATGACACTTCTCTATTTAGATTTCACTTTTTTTCCTCTTAATTTTGATTCATTGTCATTTAAAATATTTTATTGACAATGCTTACATGCACCCTCAATGTGATTATAATGAGGTTTAGGCAATATTGCAATTAAACCTCGAAAATTCATGTAAACACTCATAATAGTAGCAACCATAATCATGGTAAAATGTGGCATATGCTGATTTTAAAATCGCAATAAACAGACATGTAAACACTTGTGTCACATTTGTTCCACCCTGACCAAATTGCACATTTATTTTTTAGGGCTGTTCATGTTCATATTGACCACGTTGCACAATATGAATATAGTGCAGTATATTGATGGTCGAAAGCATTAAAATGTTGACATTTTTAGATGCATCATCGAAAAAATGACTGTGGCCAGATACTAAAGACTCAAGCTTGGCCAGTAACACACCTACTGTATGTGCTGTGCATTGGGGGTATGTGAATAATGGTGGCAAAAACAACCACATTTTCTTTGAGAATAATCAGAATAATGAAAATCGCATGTAAACAGGAGTGAAAAGTTTTGCTTGTGACATGTAAACATTTACTGTGATTAAGTCCTTACTCTGATTAACGGGAATAAATAATCACATTATTGGTGCGCATTTAAATGTAGTCATTGTCTTTTTCAAACAGGTTTCTCATACCGAGCAATATTTCGAAAGCATCACAGAGCCAGTTTTTACACTTCAGCTAAAACACCCTATGAATGGCTTACTTATAGTTGCAGCACTGAAATGGGAAAGGAGACAACCTTCTAACATCAAACATTCATTTATTACTCACCCTTTTTTCCTTGGCCTGAAGTGTAGAGATCAAACACAACATTGAGAGTTTGTCTCAGCTCCCATGCCTTATTTGTGCATTGATCATCCTAAGAGAGAAAATCTTGAGGGTCATCGGGATGCAAGGAATTTTCCAGACAATGTACAGTCTGTGCCAGGACATCATTTCTGTATTTTTAAAGAAAGCTTTGAAAAGAACCTTACCTGACAGACGGGTCTGATGTGAACAGCCTGAGAGTGGAAACTGCTGTGAAACAGCTTCTCTGACTTCATGAGAACCGCCAGACCTGCCTGCAGAAAAGAAAAAGGCATAAATTAATACATTTAATGCATTCTTTTAAATGACCAGTTATTAAAATCCAAGGCAATGATCTGGACCTTAGAACCACAAGGGAGAAGTTTCTTCCAGGGTGTCAGATTCTCAGTGCAGACAATTTCACGTGGTAACGTGGCGTAACGTAGAAAACGGTGATCTGTAGCTGTTTAGAGACAAAAATATCATTATCGAGTACATAAAAAAAAGTTTAAACTTTGATTTGTTGCTTTAAAAATATAGTGTGAGCTATCTGGGTGAATTTAAATAAAGATAAATATCCTGCTGATGTGACATTGACTGAAACCTAAAGGTTCAACAATTAAAGTCGCAAAGTAACGAAAGTAGCGATATGTCTTTTCTTCCGTATTGTGACATACATTAGATTAAAAACAAATTATTGAAAAGAAAAAAAAAAAAAAACTGCAGGGATTTGGATCTTTTCATCAGTTGATGATTGGATGGAGGCAGATCTTCATGCAAGCTTGCAGTCCATTGTAAGAAATGGGTGTGCTTTAAGCAGACTAAATGATTGGAAGTTTCACCAGAAGATCCAGTTATGCCATTTTGATAAAAAAATTGCAATCTCTCAGTCTCTCACAATAAGATCAATAACATGCATTTAGAAATGATTTCATGCGGACTTTAAATCAGTGCAAGTCAGAATGCATCACTGTCAGTGTGAACGCCTCTTATTAATAAACTAAAAGGGCCGTACCATTTCCCAGACCCAGCGGTTTAAAAGAGGCACTGGGCTGTACTGTGTTGGTCAGGTCAATGAAGTTCAGAGAGGCACAGAAGATTCCAGAGAGGACGTTGGTAAGCTCCTTCCAGTTTCCATCCACACTGAGAATTCAAATTCAACAAAAGTCAGTGGACTGTTAATCCATTTTGGGGTTAAATTTTATTCTGCTCAAATTGCAGGATAAAAATAATATGCTTATAAATCAGGGATACTTGAAAATGATTTTCACAATTGATTTAAGCACACGTAACTACTCACTCGCTGACTGTGTGATGGAACCAGACCCACAGCTCTGCTCCAGGTGGAGAGGGGAGGAAGGGCTGCCCCCACTGCATGGTCCTCCAGAAGCCCTGCGTGAAGGAGATGTGCAGCTCTCGCACTGAAAACTTGGAGAGCACTTGGCCGAGGGATTTGGGGAATAGCCGGTAATGAGAAACTGTAGGCAAAAGAGACAAATCATGAAAACAATGTTAAAGTTCCACTATTATGCTTTTTCAGATATTACCTTTCATATAGTGTGTAATATAGCTACTTTTGAATGTAAAATGTCTGCAAAGTTTCAAAGATCTAAGTGCACAATTAATGGAGTTATTGTCTCCCAAAAGAAAGAACCGGATCTGAACTGCCTAAAACGAGTCGCCATTAATTCCAGTCTCAGTTCCTGCTCAAACCTACATTATGCAAATTTGCATAATGCCATCCTTTGGTCTTCATTGGCTGCCCGCAAACAGCGTCTACTTTGACCCTCAAACACTGTAGTTGTAGCTGAGACCTAGAAGAGTTTGGTTCATGTTGTCCACATGTTGAGAAGACGCTGTTTTCAGTTCTGTGAAAGCAAATATAATTTGCATGCATTTCCACAGGATGAGGACTCAAGGGCTTGAATTGATACGGTAAAACTGACGTCATCATTACTGCTCGTATCACTGTGTATCAAGTGCTGGAATTCAGATATGGTAATGGGCGTTTCGTTTCTGACATGCGCTGTAAGTGGTAGACCAATCACAACAGACTGAGCCATCTGACCAATCAGAGTAGAGCAGGTGCTCAGAAAGGAGAAAAAAGAAAGTGTTATTAACCTTGGATGCATGTAACCTATTTTAGGAGACCTCAAAAACAAAATTAGAAACAAGAACCTTTAAAATAGCATAACGCGCAATTTGAGGAGATAACTGTCAACTTTGCTGGGAGCAGCTCTTCAAAAAAAAGGACCAACTTTTTACTTCTGTTGGTAAACATAGCATAATCAGTACAGTGTTTAGACCGAGGTCATTCATTTTATTCTTATTTTAAACAGTATATTATTATACTTAATTTGATTAGTTTTGACTACAAGGCAGCAGTTCATGCTTATCTTAATTTTTTTTTTTTTATCTGAAGGCTTATGTCTAGTTGAGGTGGACAAAAATAAATTGTGTCTACACATGATTTCCTTTATCATTTCTATTCACTGATTTATTTTTAATGGACAAATTGGACTAGATAGAGAAATGCAGCCAACAAGTTCCCAGCATACATGTGAACTCCTTCAATACTGCTTAAAAGGCATCCCACAATGCACCTTATGAAGTTGGTTGAGAGAATTTCCAAGTTGTGGATGCTACTTTAAAATTTAATATGAGACCATTTTGATTTGTTTAACGCTTTGGGGTCGCTGCTTAATTCTCATAGCTCCATTTGTGCTAGTTTATAGGTTTGATGACTATCAATCGATATTCGATATTTCACAACGTGGAAAACAGTAAGAGCAAAGAAATGAGTGTCCGTTTGACTGCTACTGTCCAGAGTAGAATTTGAAGGACAGTATAACTCTGGGTCAATTTAAAAGATTAAGACGCATATGTGATCGAGATTCAGATTCAGAAGTGACACAACTGCAACAAAAGGAGAACAAAATTGAAGAACGAGATGGTGCGATATCATTTTCAACAAAATCAAGCCAAAACAATGTTTGTTCTAAGAGTTCGAAACAGCTTGCCAAAGCAAGCTTTCTGGAAAAGTTCACTCCGGCTGGTAAACACCTTTAATCTACCATTGGTCCATGATGATGTAATAGGTAGGAGTGGCTCTGAGTTTTTTTTTTCAGAAGAAAGTAGTATGCGCACATCCCAAAACAACTTAGAGCAGGTGCTCGATCATCAGAAACACTTGAATGTCAATAAACGAAAATCGGCACACTGCCACTGCTGCTCTCAAAATGTATTAAAAAGACAACGTTTCGAACATAAAGGTCTTCGTCAGGTCAAACAAACAGTAAATAATCAAAAGATGACAATTTCTTATTTTATCAACATGGTCAATCAACACGAGTAACAAATAGAATCAAATATATACAAAAAAACCCTCACAAATCACAAAAAAGGTTTAAAATCAAATACCAAATTTAAACCTTTTGGAGCGAGAGTATTTAATGTGTAAATATAAAAAGCTTCCCTCTGTAATAAGATTTTATTAATATCACAACCCCTTCTAGGCACTTTTACCTGCTCAATGCCCAAATAGCGAAGAGTCGACAAATTATGTTTGAAAGCGTCAAAATGCACGGCAATGGGATTTTCCCATATATTCCCCTTCAACCATATATTACTTCTGTGTTAGGCTATACGCATTTTTAAACAACGCTTTGTTTTACCTATATAAGCCAAACCACAGGGGCATTTGATCATATAGATTACATTTTTGGTTACACAAAATTATTCCCTTAATCTTAAACTGTTTCCCTGAGTGAGGATGACTAAAAGTGTGACATTTTGTTGTAAAATTACATTGTGCACATTGTCCACATCTATAATTGCCCTCAGGGACTGAAAAGGGATTACTAGATCATTCCAACCCTTGGTCAGCTCTCACAACCATTTGCCATATATTGGAGGCTCATTTATAGACAATTTGTGGAGGATCTTTACAACACTGACTCAATAAAGGGTCAGAGCTTAAAATATGCCAGTGTTTATGTACTATGTTTGCAAACTCATTACTTAAAGGGATAGTTCACCCAAAAATGAAAACTTGATGTTTATCTGCTTACCCCCAGGGCATCCAAGATGTAGGTGACTTTGTTTCTTCAGTAGAACACAAATGAGGATTTTTAACGTCTGTCAGCCGTATAATGCGTGTCAGTGGGAACTTCGTCTATAAGAGTAAAAAAAACATGCACAGACAAATCCAAATTAAACCCTGCGGCTCGTGACGACACATTGATGTCCTAAGACACGAAACGATCGGTTTGTGCGAGAAACCGAACAGTATTTATATAATTTTTTACCTCTAATACACCACTATGTCCAACTGCCTTGAGCATCCGGTGTGTGAGGTCTGAACGCGCTCTGATGACGGAAGTGAATGTCTCGGACTCATTGAAGCAAAGCGCGAGAGATCACTTCCGTCATCAGAAAGCGTTTTTTGACCTCACTAACCGGATTTGCAGGGCAGTTGGACATAGTGGTGTTTTAGAGGTAAAAATTTGTATAAATACCGTTCGGTTTCTCGCACAAACCGATCATTTCGTGTCTTAGGACATCAATGTGTCGTCACGAGCCGCAGGGTTTAATTTGGATTTGTCTGTGCATGTTTTTTTGACTCTTATAAATTTTGTTCCCACTGACACGCATTATACGGCTGACAGACGGCAACGGTTGGAGTTAAAAATCATCATTTGTGTTCTACTGAAGAAACAAAGTCACCTACATCTTGGATGCCCTGGGGGTAAGCAGATAAACATCAAATTTTCATTTTTGGGTGAACTATCCCTTTAAAGCAGAATATTGGATAATAGAAGACAACCTATTGTTGGTCGATTTTGACACTGTTCGAGCAAGGCACTCTTTCTGATCAGTATTTTCAAAACGTGCCACAGCTTCTTTAATCCAAGTGTTTTCATAACCTCTCTCATAAAACCTCAGACATAAATCTTTACATTGCATTTCGTACCTTTCATTATACATACAAATCCTACGAATCCTCTTAAACTTACTAATCGGAAAGCTCTTCTTTAAATTGATAGGATGAAAGCTCTGACCATGTAAAATCTTATTTTTATCTGTAGGCCTTCTATACAAATCTGTCACCAATTGATTATCATCTTTTATTATAAGTAAATCAAGAAAGCTAACCTGAGAAGCATTATAATCAATGGTGAATTTAAGATGTTCACTACTACGATTTAAAAATTGTTGAAAATCAAGTAATTCATTCTCCGAGCCACACCATATAAGAAAAATATCATCGATGTATTGACGCCAAAAAAAAATGTTAGGTAAGAAAGAGCTGACCATAGGATTAAATACAAATTCATGCTCAAAATGACCAACAAATTGATTCGAATAATTAGGAGCCATTGTTCTACCCATTGTAGTTCCCTTAATTTGTAAAAGGTAATCATCTTGATGGTCTCATATTAAATCAATTTGATTTGAAAACTTTGTGAGTTTTTTTTTTGTTGTATATATTTGATTCTATTTGTTACTCATGTTGACTGGGTTATTAGTTTAATGAATTGTATCAGGTGTGATTGACCATGTTGATAAAATGAAAATAAATTGTCATCTTTTCATCATTCACTGTTCGTCTGACCTGACGAAGACCTTTTTGGTCGAAACGTTGTCTTTTTAATACATTTTGAGAGCAGCAGTGGCAGTGTGCCGATTTTAGTTTTTTGACATTCTGAGTTTTTTTTTTTCCCCCATAAGAAGATTATCCCATGCCATTACATTATGCATCTGCACATTTCTAATACTTACACTTAAAAATGATTGGTTTAGAAACAGTGACCGGATCTATCAGGAAGGGCGATCGACTACAAAGAGAAACTTTTGGATTTTTCATTTAAAGTCGTCTTGAAACTGAAGTTGTGATAGTCTTTTCTTCCCTACTGTGATGTTTATCTAAGTAAAGCGCTTCTCAGACAAGAAAAAAAATGCAGGAAAGGACTTGATTTTGTCCATTAAGGAAATAGTTTGGATCATTGTGGTTTGCTATTGCTGCGATCTGAATTATTATTAATTCTCTTTCACCTCTCCTTGCGTCTAAACGGACAAATTCACACAAATTTATCTCAAAATCTCCGCCTTTGCGAGTATCTCGGTAAACATAGTCGGTTACGGTTATGGTAAGCAGCAGAGAAAGAACGCATGCGTGTCATTATTGTATGTATCAGTGCATTAGTTTTAAAGTGACAGCCACCTAAAATTCCAGAAGCTGTATGTGTGTTAATGTGAATCAAACTAAAGAGAAAATCACTCCGATCTAATGTTTTTGTAACTTTAATAAGGATTAACCTTCATTTATTTTGTACAGTGAGGATTATATACAGTGTTTATTTGTGCTTTTGCTTGTAGTTTAATTATTTGTTCTTTTTATTAATGACTATTTACAATCTTTGAATTTTATATTAGTAGTTTTAGCTGTGGTCTCAAATGGAATCAAGAATTGTTAAATTTCACTGGTATCTAAAATATTGGGTGTCATAACCTTATTTATTACAATATAGGTAGGCTATACATGGGTCAAAACAACAAAAACAACTACTTTTTTTTTTTTTGTGGTGGGGCCAGAGAAAATTGATTGAATTCATTGAAAAAAAAAATTGGGAATCGAATCTGAAAATCGAATTGAGAATCGAATCTGGACATCTGAATCGATACCCAGCCCTATTAGGGAATAGTTTGGATCATTGTGGTTTGCTATTGCTGCGATCTCATGTGACAAGTGTTATTTTCTTGATGGTGTACAAAAAGCACATCTTATCTGTCATTTGGAGTATTTATTGTGGTCTGAAATAGCTTGTTTGTAGGGGTGTGACGAGATCTCGTGTCACGAGATTTCGCGAGACTAAAATGTGACGAGATTTCTCGTCGAGGCGAAAAGTAGTCTCGTGATATTGCCTTGACAGAGTGTTAGGATGATTAGGAAAGAATATGCCACCGCTACGTTTACATTACGCCTCCACTGTCATTTTGCTTTGTATTTAAATAAAAAACATTTAATTCAGTTGGATAACGGTCGCCGCCGCTCCATATTCACAGAGTACACGCGATCGCGAAAGTAAACGCGAGTGCGCATTCAAACTCGATTTCAATACCCCGCATTTTGAAAGCGGCTCCCTGATGAATACAAATATTTCTCAATATGAAAGCTATTTTAGGCTGGGCAGTAGTTGTAACCATCTCTTAGCTCTGTATCACAGAAAAATGTGGTCTTATTTGCACTTTGAATATTGAGAGAGTGCGATTATGGTTGCACTTAATGTAAAGTGTTACCATAAAAACGAATAACCTTAATCTTATTAAGCACAAACAGTAGGTTTCATTTGTTAACATTAGTTAATGCTCTGTGAACTATCATGAACTAACAATGAATGACTATTTTTATTAACTAACATAAACAAAGATTAATAAATACTGTAGCAAATATATTTCTCATTGTTAGTTGATGTTGGTTAATACATTAATGTTAATAAATGAGACCTTATTGCAAAGTGTTACCATTTTTATTTATACTGTTTTTATTTCTATGATCAGTTTGTGGAAAGGAGTTCAGTTAGGAGGTCAAAAGTTGTAGAAGCTCATAAATCATGTACAGTAAGGCCTGAAGAGACTGAAATCATACAGAAGAGAAGTCAGTCAGTTGAGTTAGTGGCAAAACCTTTTACAGTACTTGAGTATTGTTGTCTTTTACTGCATATGATAATTCATACTCAGAATGTAGTACTGAAATGACATTCATTACAAGATGATTAGTTCAAACATTTCAAATACACCTGCAGAATATGTTTTCTAATCATGTATTTCGCCATTGAGGATCAGTGTGTAAAAATCTTGTCTCGTGAACTCAATCTCGTGTCTCGTCACACCCCTACTTGTTTGCATTCATTATTGTCATCAGAATCTCATCAAACCTGTCAAGAATGTCTAGGTCACATTACACCCCAACCTGCAAGAGCTAGGGGAAGTCATTTTGATTAATGATGTGCACAAATAAAGCATTTATAATAATAAATACTGCAATATTCCATATTATTACATAATACTGCAAAAAAAAAAAAATTGAAATGATCCATTTTGATTTCATGGTGATTTTAAAAGCTACAACTTACCCTGGTTTGAATAATCTCAACTAGATTTGACTATTTTCTATATGCTAGCATGCTTCGTGATGTACAAATTGTTTGGGTGATGGTTCAACAGAGATGATAACTCACCTTTCTGTCCCTCCTGCAGGAAGTCAGTGTCCCACAGTGTGCGGAACTGGAAGCTGGCATAAATGTCCCCGGAGTGCAGGGGCCGGATGACCAGCTCCTCCTGGAAGTCATCTCTCGCCGGTGCTGGTCTAAAAGATTCGCTGTCTTCCGTGCCATCGCTTCTGTCCAGCTCAACATCAGTCGACTGCCATTGCCTTTCACTCAGATCCTCTCCAGTGACACTGCCTTCAGCATTAACTTCTCGGTGAGCGTCTGAAGCGCTCTGTTTTTCTCCTGCATTATCGTGTGCTTTTTCAAGCGTGTCACAGCTACTGGGGTGAGCTAAACTAGAAAAAATCAAAATGATTACTAGAGACAAACCGCACCTGTGCGCTGCCATTTTGGCTACAGCTTCCCAACACTTCCTGGATGCGGTTGGCAGCATAGACCAATCAGCGAAGGGTATTTAGGAATTTGACCAATGGGAGACGAGAATCTAAAATTTTATTAACAGGAGGAGAAAAGATTATTCTGTTTATGGTAAATTTATGGTAAGTTTATACTGTATTTAATAGTAAATAATATATAAGTATCAGTGTTTCACATTATTTCTATTCAGAACTCAATATAAGCCCATTACTAGGCTACTGGACTGCTGAAGTTTAATTATATTACAGGGGGTTCTGACTAATAATTTAGCTATTAATAATAAAGCAAGTGATAATGATAATTCTTAAGAGAACGCTGCTAAGACTACATTAGTTAATTTCACTGTAATTACACGGCTCGTCCTGCGGTGTCGCTCTTGCATGCTGTATCAAGATCCAGTGATTAGATTCATTTAGATTCATTCAGTGGCTCTTTCTGTAGAGTTAAAGGTTTAGTTCAGTTCAGAATTAAAATTTCCTGATCATTTACTCACCCCCATGTCATCCAAGATGTTCATGTCTTTCTTTCTTCAGTCGAAAAGAAATCATGGTTTTTGAGGAAAACATTCCAGGATTTTTCTCCATATCCTCCTGGGATCCAGAAAAAACTGTTTTTTGAATTAAGTATTTTTTTCACGTCATTATATTGTTTAGAGCATGAGAAACAAATGAAAAAATTACATTATATATTTTTTCATATGTTACCTCAGTAGTGGACACCAGGACTAAGTTGTTTAAAAAATAAAATGACATGAAATGACATGTATAGGCAAAAACAATGGGATTTTTTTTTTAATCACCAATTAATTTTTAGGTTTAAGGATTGTTTTTAACCAAAAAACTATGTTAAGAACCTATGTTATGAAAGATATAATGGAATTAATTGATATACCATTTTACTTAAAAATAGCCATACATGGGGTTTTCCATTCAATACAATGTATCTATACACTGTATCTATACACTGTATCTAATTTGCATATTAATATGTTCTTGGAGCAAAATGCTATGAAAAAAGAAGTGTAATATTGGGAGTAATAATTGGCAAAATTTTCATAATAATATCTAATAATTAATAGGAATATTGATACATAATTTATTTCGCTGTCTCCCAAAATGCCTGATAATCATGATTTAAGTCCTGTTGTCCTCTACAGAGGTCATGTGTAAAATCAATGCCCTGTTTTGTAACAGAAAGTCATATTTTGATTAGAAACCCCATAACATTTTCCTGAGATGTTGATTTATGACAAACAATTTGAAAATTATTCAGATGTATTATATGATAATAACAAAATATTATCATATTTTCATAAGGGTGTTAAATTTGATCACTAAATCAATGTCAGTCATATTTAAAGAGCAGAGGAGAGGGAGTGGTCATGGTGAAACCTCCGAACATCTCTGAAAAGCCCTGAATGTGCTCTTTACAGGACATCCAGACTTAAAACTGTGACATGATGTCAGAGAAAATCACTAAAATATAATGTCCACTACAGAGGACAGAAGTCTATTCCTGGGTCCCAGGAGGATATAGCGGACTTCAGTGGGGTTCAACGGGTTGAAGGTCCAAATTTCAGTTTCAGTGCAGCTTCAAAGAGCTTTACATGATCCCAGACGAGGAATAAGGGTCTTATCTAGCAAAACGATCGGTCATTTAAAAAAAAAAAAAAAAAAAAATTATATACTTTTTAACCACAAATGCTCGTCTTGCACTGCTCTTTGCCACACACTGTTGAAAGGTCACACGTGACGTAGATGGAAGTACCACGGTAGGATGAAAAACTTCTCCTCCAACTTCAAAATCTCCCGATATCGTTGTTTTACCTTTTTTTTGTGTAAAGGCCATTTGATTTAGTCTTTGCATGTTCGCTTTGTAAACACTTGCTCTGTACTTCCGCCTAAATCACACATGATCTTTCCCACGTGATTACGTCATGAGTGCGGTCATGAGCAGTGCAAGATGAGCATTTGTGGTTAAAAAGTATATACATTTTTTTGTTTTTTTTAGAAAATGGCCAATCATTTCTCTAGATAAGACCCTTATTCCTTGTCTGGGATCGCGTAGAGCGCTTTGAAGCTGCAATGAAACTGAGATTTGGACCTTCAACCCATTGGTAACCGTTGAAGTCCACTATACGGAGAAGAATATTTCTTTTCGACTGAAGAAAGAAACATCTTGGATGACATGAGGGTGAGTAAATTATCAGGAAATTTTCATTCAGAAGTGAACTAATCCTTTAAGGCCCTTTCACATCAAGGACGATAATAGGTGCAGGGATGACATATTTTTGTAGGCCCACCTGAAAGTAATCCAGAAGTAAGTGTGGAGAAGAATTATAATTAAATGACTCACAGTTATCATTAAAGTTTTTGGTGTCTTTTTGTGTTATGTGTGAGTCAATTGAATCATTCACCCAACCGATTTGTTAACACAGAGTCGACCAGAATAGGTCTTATTATAATTTATTGTGTATAATCAGTCATTTACTTATAATTCTTCTGCATGCTTACCCTTAAATGAGCAAATGTCTAAGTTCATTTAATTTGTTCACGAAGAAGATGTCCAATTTCATTCAACAAGTTTGAGAACAAAATCCAATCTGATGTTGCTTGGGCTCGAAACACTCATTCAGCGAAGGGCTTAAAGTGCATTCATGTCACATTAAAATTACCGTAATTTCGAAATTTCAACTTGTAAAAGGCATTCACTGCCTCGTACAGCTTGTAACTACAGCTTGTAAGCTGGAAAATGACTGAGAGCTCCTACTTGTAGCTACCACATGACCGCTGTACCACCTGACCACTGCAGATTCTAGGCATTGATAGTGGTGCCACTGAAACAAATAATTCCCAGTCCGAGGATGTGAACAGCTTAGAATAGAATGTCAAGTGTTCTCACGTCATCTCGATCCTACGGTAATTACGACATGGTGTGAACGCAGCATTATTAATGGCCCTTCTCATGAGTCACAATAATCTAATTTCAGTGGTGTAATGTAACAAAATAATAATACTTCGTTACAGTACTTGAGTATTTTTTGGGAGAATCTGTACTTTACTTGAGTTTTTATATTTCTGTCAACTTTTACTTTTACTTCACTACATTTCCTAAATAAAATATATACTTTTACTCCGATACATTTTCCCAAAGCATTTTCGTTACTTACTACAAAATAAAGTCGGAAGAACACAGACTGCAAGCAAGCATGTGCAAACAAGTGCTTGCATAACCGCGGTTGATTTCATTATCCGTGTTGTGTCTGTTGCTGCCGCGGCTGAGAAGAGTGCGCTGTCATTAATTATACAGTACGAGAGCGACCTCTAGAGGTGAAATAAAAACTATCACTGATGCCTCGTAGAGTTTGTTTTAACACGTGATGTCAGGCTGCGCGCTGCACAGAGCGGGACACTTCAAAAACGGATTTAAAACGGACAACAAAACGGTATGTTATATAGTGTACACTACAGTACATGTTTTCATATCATTATAAAGTAATTAGTTTGTTGAGTAGATGCTGCGTTAGTGGAGAACAGCAGTATGTTTGCCGTCGAGGCTGAGAGGATGCTAACATTAGCAGTACCTCAAGCGGTTAAAACAATGTGACAAAAACACCAACTCTTTAATGTCACGATTGTTATCATTCATTTGCATTAGTTTATATCCATTTGTTCGCTGTTATGCATTCGTTATCCAACGAAGTTGCATATTTAAACTGTATCCTTCCTTATCATGCAGCGACAGAAACACAAATCATAAATGTATTCGATTTCAGTTCTTTTATTTTATCGGCACTGTAACACATACGTTTTCTAAAATAGAGGAAAATAATGTGTGCAAGTATACATATAATAGACCTATGCTATGCCTTTGTGTGTAAAGATGGTAATTTTTAAGCATGACTGTTTGGAATTATATGAAATGGTAACACTAAGAGTCCATTTGTAACATTAAATAAGGTTAATAAAATTGTTGTTCATTTTTAATTTCAACATTTTAAAGTTGTCTGTTACATTAGTTATAATGCATTATGAATTAAGATGAACGATCAATGTATAATTAATATATTAGTATTTTTTTATATTTAAAATTACAATAAACATTTAGCCATTTTTTTATTCAAAGAAAGAAAAAGTAAGAAACAGTTAAAACTGAACACAATCTTGCTGCTCAAACTGTGTATAGAACAATTTTTTATAATATTTGTTTTGCTCCTTTTGTATTTTGCATTTACTTGTACTTTTACTTTCAATACTTAAGTACGTTTAATATAAAAAAAATACTGTTCGTACTTAAGTACAAAAAATACCACATACTTTAAAACTTTTACTCAAGTAACATTCTAAACAGTGACTTTAACTTGTACCAAAGTCATTTTCTGGTAAGATATCTATACTTTTACTCAAGTATGGTTTTCGAGTACTTTATACACCACTATCTAATTTTCTCAGTCGGCATGAAATGGAATTTGCGATAGTATTTTCTTCCCTATTGTGATGTATATCCAAGGGAAACAGCTTCTCGAACAAGAAAAAATGTAGCGTGCGCTTTTGATTTAAAGGATTAGTTCACTTTTAAATAAACTTTTCCTGATCATTTACTCACCCCCATATCATCCAAGATGTCCATGTCTTTCTTTCTTCAGTCGAAAATAAATTAAAGTTTTTGATGAAAACATTCCAGGATTTTTTTCCATATAGTAGACTTGAATGGGCACCAAACAGTTGAATGTCAAAATTAGTTTCACTGCAGCTTCAAATTGTTCAACACGATCCCAGATGAGAAATAAGGGTCTTATCTAGNGCATGACTGTTTGGAATTATATGAAATGGTAACACTAAGAGTCCATTTGTAACATTAAATAAGGTTAATAAAATTGTTGTTCATTTTTAATTTCAACATTTTAAAGTTGTCTGTTACATTAGTTATAATGCATTATGAATTAAGATGAACGATCAATGTATAATTAATATATTAGTATTTTTTTATATTTAAAATTACAATAAACATTTAGCCATTTTTTTATTCAAAGAAAGAAAAAGTAAGAAACAGTTAAAACTGAACACAATCTTGCTGCTCAAACTGTGTATAGAACAATTTTTAATAATATTTTTTTTGCTCCTTTTGTATTTTGCATTTACTTGTACTTTTACTTTCAATACTTAAGTACGTTTAATATTTAAAAAATACTGTTCGTACTCAAGTACAAAAAATACCACATACTTTAAAACTTTTACTCAAGTAACATTCTAAACAGTGACTTTAACTTGTACCAAAGTCATTTTCTGGTAAGATATCTATACTTTTACTCAAGTATGGTTTTCGAGTACTTTATACACCACTATCTAATTTTCTCAGTCGGCATGAAATGGAATTTGCGATAGTATTTTCTTCCCTATTGTGATGTATATCCAAGGGAAACAGCTTCTCGAACAAGAAAAAATGTAGCGTGCGCTTTTGATTTAAAGGATTAGTCCACTTTTAAATAAACTTTTCCTGATCATTTACTCATCTTGAACTAGCTCTCTTCTTCTTCTCTATTAGAATTCCAGCAGTGTAGACACTGCTAAGTGTATTACTGCCCTCTACAGGTCAAAGTTTGAACTAATTGTTATATACTATTGAACTAGCATATTGCATATAAAAATTAGTTCAAAACTTTGACCTGTGGAGGGCAGTAATACACTTAGCAGCATCTACACTGCTGGAATTCAAATAAAGAAGAAGATGAGAGCTAGTTCAAGATGAGCATTTATGGTTAAAACTTATATAATTTTCAATTTTTTTCAGAAAATGAGCAATGGTTTCACTAGATAAGACCCTTATTTCTCATCTGGGATCATGTAGAACAATTTGAAGCTGCGGTGAAACTAATTTTGACCTTCAACTGTTTGGTGCCCATTGAAGTCTACTATATGGGAAAAAATCCTGTAATGTTTTCATCAGAAACTTTAATTTATTTTCAACTGAAGAAAGAAAGACATGGACATCTTGGATGACATGGGGGTGAGTAAATTATCAGGAAAAGTTTATTTAAAAGTGGACTAATCCTTTAATCATAGTGGTTTGCTGTGACAGGTTGTCCCGCCCTCGCGAAAGTAAACACGTCATCAGAGAAGAGAAGAGATGTCGCTGCATGAGGAAAGGGAAGTTATTTTGATTAAAGATTACATGAATTAAAATAAAACAACAATAGCTACTAAAACAATGATGTGCACGGATAAATCATTTATAATAAACAATGCAATATTCCAAGATTCATTCCCTTCAAAAACAGCGATTCGTTTCGAACGAAACACTACTTTAAGGTCTACCGTCTATAAAAAGCCCAAATGAATGAATTCATTTATGAAGGCGCTGTAAAAACGTCATGTGCTAGCATCCTGTGATTCAGAACGGATGCTCGCTTGTCAGTGGGTCATTGTGGAGTGGATAAAGGTGGCATCTGCGCGCGCGCGTACACACACAAATACCCCAGCCCTTATGACAGACACACTCGGTCTCCTTCCCTCATGCACACACAGCCACTGTAAAGGGTTCTAATTCAGCATGCCTGCTGCTGGATGCTCCTAGACCGAGACACATCCGCAACGGGTTTGACTGCCTCAGAAAGGGATTTCAATATCTTATTCACAGCTCCTCATGGCTTCATCGGATGGAATAGACAAATGTCTTCTGCACAGAGGCAGATCTCAAAGTGACCCGAACATCCTCAGCGAGTCTGGCATTGATCTCTCGCACAGCGCAGGTAAGATGATGCATTTATTGTCTGGAGATGCCATTAGAATACGCGCTTTTCATTTCCACGCGCGATGGAGGTGAAAGTGGCTCCATAATCTGCGCTAATAGCCTCCTCTTTCATTTGAATGTTGTGTTCTGCACGATTGAGATCAATCAAATTACGCCGCATTTGATGCTCTGTCTGTATCCCGTTGAAATGCATCTGGGTACCATAGTGATATTTCCCTATGGATCTGTGTTATAGTTGCTATAACGAGACGTCGAGAAAAAAACAGCATAGCAGACAGTCTAGAGATTACCAACTGTGGCTTATGCTACAATTCATAATGAGCAGACAAAAAGATTTAGATCCTATTTTTCATTGAGGGAGGATCCGCGTTGTCTTTTGTCTCGTGCACATCCTTCCGTGTGCAATCTCTCTGAGCATTTAATCTAGGTTTGCTATTGAAGATCTGATGAAATGAGATGCATTTTTGCTGCTTTGGCAACATTGGCTGGTGTGTCTGATACCTTCGTTCCGCACTGAGACTGCGCATTCACTGCTCCTGCCTATTCAACAGAGCAGGTCAACGGTGTCTCCAGAAGAAACTGATGTAGTCCCAGGCGTGGTGTTTCTTGATGCTGTACAAAAGTCTCATTTTCTTGATGGTGTATCTCATAGAGTCTGTCATTTGGAGTATTTGGTGTGGTCTGAAATAGCTCCCATCAAACCTATCGAGAATGTAGGGCTCATATTTCACCCCTAAATTCAGAGGAAAGAAATACAAGACTGTACTATAATAAGAAACTCGAAATAAAATCTAAGTAAAATCAAGCCTACGTTTTTGTGCATTGTGACATTATTTTCATGGCAGTTAACCACAACTCTCATTACTGATGTACAAAATAATATTATAGGATTTAAAGACTTATTCATGCATCAGTAAGCAGTAATTGTTGTTGTTTTGCTTGAATTTTGCTGACTATTTCATATATTTATCTATGGGGCGATTCTAGGATTTCAGTATTAAAAATACTTAATATATTGTTTGTATATTAGGGTAGCCAGGAACAATACATGCAGTAGGTTCTACACTAGTCAACCCCTGCTTTTATTTCAAATCATTTTAACTAACCAATTGTCTATATGTTTAATCTGACCTATATTAAAGGGATAGTTCACCCAAAAATGATCCCGTGATTTACTCCCCCTCAAGCCATCCTAGGTGTATATGACTATCTTCTTTCAGATGAACACAATTGGAGATATATTTAAAAATATCCTTGATCCTCCGAGCTTTATAATGGTTGTGAATGGGGGGCTGCGTTTTGAAGCCAAAAATAATGCATCCATCCATCATAAAAGTAATCCATATGACTCCAGAGGGTTAATAAAGGGCTTCTGTAGTGAAGCAATGCGTTTTTGTAAGAAAAATATCCATATTTACAACTTTATAAATTCAAATAACTAGCTTCCGGCGGACAACCGTACCAGAAATGCAGACTTCAATACGTGCCCCCCCCATTCACAACCATTATAAACCTTGGAGGAGCCAGGATATTTTTAAAATATAACTCTGATTGTGTTCGTCTAAAAGAAGAAAGTCATATACACCAAGGATGGCTTGAGGGTGAGTAAATCATGGGATAATTTTTATTTTTGGGTGAACTATCCCTTTAAACCATTCATTTTTTTGTTTTCTATTAAATAAATAATAATAATAACAGCACATGAATCTATCAAATTGCCATTTCTATAATTCAAAAACAACAAATACCTCTGAAGGCACGTTTACACAACAACGATGTACTAAAATCGAAAACGTTTTTCTTTTGTGTTTTTCGTGCACATACGACAACGCTGTGAACACGATCCCCATTCACACGGATCCGTGAAAACATTGTTTGTATATTAGGGTAGCAAGGAACAATATATGCAGTAGGTTCTACACTAGTCAAACCCTGCTTTTATTTAAAAATCATTTTACCCGTGAAAACAATTAAAAAAACGCTGCAATCTGCTGCCAGGCCAGTAGTTGGCGATGTCACTTTGTAAAGAAACACTACGTGCCTACAGATGTGCCTAATACACCTGCGCATGACGTCTCCGTTTTCACAAATTCCTGTTTGTGTAGTTTACATGGAGACGATAACGTATTATTTTCAAAAACTTGCAAAAGTGTGCATTTTCAGGCCCCCAAAACTCAGTTGTTGTGTAAATGAATGGCCAAAACGCATACGTATTCTGTTTTTAGTTGAAAACGGTGTAGTGTAAATGACCCCTAACGCTAATTAATTGTGTCACATTCAGCTGCTTGGTCATTATTTAGTAGAACGAAATAACTGCATGATGTTTCTTTGTTTCTGTCATTCACTCTGATAAGCAGTTTAAATGAATGCATTTACTGAGTGCTGTCTATCACTGCACTGTAAAGAATTATTTCCATGATTTTTTGTCATGTTGTTCAGATAACATAATATTTTGAGTTTCTGTTGAATAAACTAATCTCTTTCTGTGTATTAAAGGTAGGGTAAGCAATTTCGGAGAGGCTTGCAATAACAAGCTAGCTTTGAAAGCATAAGATCCCACCCTTCCTTCAGAGCTCTTTCTAAAGCCACACCTCCTCCAAAACACATGAATGAGGACAGCATTTTCTCATCCAGTTTTTTTGAGGAGACACTACCTCCCTTGCCTCCTCAGAGGAAACGCCCCTGATACATACATACTGTAATGCAGGGGTGCACAATCCTGTTCCTGGAGATCTACCTTCATGCAAAAGCTGTGTCTCATTTCGAAGGCTGCATCCTCTGAAGGTTGCATACGTCATTGAGGCTGTATCGTTTCAGAAAAGTAAGTAGGACACTCCGAATGTGACCTTCCAATGCGTCCTTCTTTCACAGGAATTCGGAGGATGCATGAGTTGTATCCTTTGCTGCTGCAGATAGCCCACAATTCTTTGCGTCGCTGAAAAAATACATAAATAAACGGCAGCATCGGCAAATGTACATACAAGCGATGTGTTTAGATGTAAGTAGTTTTATGCTTGTTTTTGTTTTAAACTTTGTTCTTCTTAATATCCTCCTTTGTCTCTGTAACAGATATATGTTGTACATAAGACAGCTCCTCAAGCATTAACCAAAATAAAACAATACATTTTCTTTTCAAATTACTTTACAAATTTATTAATAATTTTCATTAATTTGCTGAGAGCGCAACGAGGCTGCCGTGAACGCGTTGGCATAGCAACGATATAATTCACTATACTTAGTGCACCCCTGCATTACAGTATGTATGTATCAGGGGTGTTTCCTCTGAGGAGGCAAGTGAGGTGGTGTCTCCTCAAAAAAACTGGATGAGAAAATAATCGATATTACAAAAATAAAACAATGCAAATATTACAAAATGTGACATTAAAAATGTAAAAGTCACTCGTTTTTATAAAGCAACACTGTCCAACAGCGACTCCCGCAGGTGAAGTTACAGTGGGTGCACTGGGTTTAGTGGGGGGTAATTGAGAATGAATGAATGGGGGAAAGTCACGTGAGAGGAGGCAATGCCTCCATCGCGCAATGATTGGATATGATCGGTTATGATTGGATATGATTGGTTCGTGCGTTAAATATTTATTTGTAATGTAAAAATTAACATTACATAGTAAGTGTAATAATACAAAATAAAAAGGAAAATTAAAGGGTTAGTTCACCCAAAAATGAAAATTATGTCATTAATAACTCACCCTCATGTCGTTCCACACCCGTAAGACCTTCGTTAATCTTCGTAACGCAAATTGAGATATTTTTGTTGAAATCCGATGGCTCAGTGAGGCCTGCATAGGAAGCAATGACATTTCCTCTCTCAAGATCCATTAATGTACTAAAAACATATTCAAATCAGTTCATGTGAGTACAGTGGTTCAATATTAATATTATAAAGCGACGAGAATATTTTTGGTGCGCCAAAAAAACAAAATAACGACTTATATAGTGATGGCCGATTTCAGGAAGCTTCGGAGCGTTATGAATCTTTTGTGTCGAATCAGCGGTTCAGAGCACCAAAGTCACGTGATTTCAGCAGTTTGGCGGTTTGACACGCGAACCGAATCATGATTCGATACGCTGATTCATTATGCTCCGAAGCTTTATGAAGCAGTGTTTTGAAATCGGCCATCACTAAGTAAGTCGTTATTTTGTTTTTTTGGCGCACCAAAAATATTCTCGTGGCTTTATAATATTAATATTGAACCACTGTACTCACATGAACTGATTTAAATATGTTTTTAGTACATTAATGGATCTTGAGAGAGGAAATGTCATTGCTGGCTATGCAGACCTCACTGAGCCATCGGATTTCAACAAAAATATCTTAATTTGTGTTCCGAAGATTAATGAAGGTCTTACGGGTGTGGAACGACATGAGGGTGAGTTATTAATGACAGAATCTTCATTTTTGGGTGAACTAACCCTTTAAGTGTAACAGGGACATTAATTTACATTTGATGTATGTATATATATATATATATATTAGGGCTGTCAATAGATTAAAACATACTTTGCCTCCTCATTACACCACCGCACATGTATGCATGTATGTGTGTGTGTGTGTGCGTGTATATATATATATATATATATATAATATGAGACATTCATGATGCCCAGTATCTTTGTGGACTGGAAATAATGCACAGTGTCCAAGCAATCCTGTTCTGTCTTGGGAAAGATGAAGAGAAAAGAGCAGTTGATCTTTTTCAATCTGAACTTAAAATCAATTGCGATGAAGACAACTTCTTTCAATCCCCCGCAGTGTCACCTATAGGTTTATTGGTTTATTCTGTAGGGACCACTGTTTCATCATGGCTGTGCTACCAATCAATGAGACCAAGAGCCAAGTTAACCTTACTCTTTTTAGTGATGAAAAAAAAATCAGATGTAACTTGACATACGCAGGTACTTCCACTCTGCCAGCGTGGGAGCAGCACATTTTTACAAGAGATTGTTCACGGTTGAGTGCAGGTATTTTTAGGCCTTTAAATACAGAGGAGATGCGTTTCTAGATTAATATTGGTCAGATGCTCAGCAGTTATATAGAAAAAGGGCTGCTTTGAGTGACGCTTTAATGATTATCTTAAAAATAATGCATTTAATGAATTACGTTTGCATTAAAATGTCTGTATTACAGGAGCACAGGGAAGACCGATGGAGCTAAGAAAGATATGCCAGCTGTAAGAGAGCGAGATAGAGAGGGAGTAATCGAGTGAGTTTGGCATGCTTTACTAGTGCTTTTCTGGTACTCATCGACTAGTTCTGGTGTTTGGTACTGTGGGTGATTCTGTTCCTGAGCACAACATTCATTAATTAAATGTCTGAATGATATGTGGCCTTTTGCTGTAATGCACATCATGCCTGGAGAAGACTGCTGCATCACGATTTAACAATGTGGAAGTTCACACCGCTCACAGATGCCTGTTAACACTTCGGTTTGTGATGATGCTGTTTTAGCACTTTCCTTCTTAATAAGAATATCTGTCGTTGCATTTCATCATTCCAACCTCTTAAAAATAAACGTTCTTTATTTCCATTAATGGTTCCATGAAGAAAGTTTAACCTTTCCTTTCCACAAAAGATTATTTATATTGTAAAAAGGCTCTGTAGATTATTAAAATGTTCTTTTGCACACTAAAAAAATGCTTCTTTTTAGAATTGATCACTAGGGGCTTTAGCACCAGAGGAACGTTTTCATAGTTCCTATAGCTAACTATTGGCAGAAGTACACGCTTTTTGGCCGTGTTCACTCCGCAGGAACCATTTCAGTTCTAGGAACGCCTTTTGGGGGGACTAAAGTAGCTCCTGCTTCAGAGTAGAGTCTAACCCAGCACAATAGGAACTACCAGTGATGAAAGTGTGCGTTGATTGGCTGAACGTCTGCTGTACGAAACACCAGAATCCGCCATTTTTAGAAAGTCATTTAAATACACAGTTTACATATACAGTGATAGATGGACCAATGCCGAAGTACAGGCACTACTCAACCGGTCACAGCATCCTCCATCTTACAGTTGTTGAAAGTCGCTCTTAAATGGCGTTGCTGTTGGCCGGCTTACGGCACCTCAGAGTTCCTACTGGCGATGCGAATGCGACCAGGAAAATGGAAAGGATTAGTGAATAAAGTGACTCAACTGACGCTGGTAGGTCACATGGCGGATGTAGTACGTCCGGATTACATTCATACTACACTCTAAAAAATGCTGGGTTAAAAACAACCCAAGTTGGGTTGAAAATGGACAAACCCAGCGATTGGGTTGTTTTGACCCAGCAGTTGGGTTAAATGTTTGCCCAACCTGCTGGGTAGTTTTATTTAACCCAACAATTGTTTACAAATTACTATAGGTCTGGCTTAAAATGAACCCAAAATAGGTTGGAAATTAAAAATCAGACTCATAATTACTAGAGGCAACAATAATAATCAAAAAGATGAGCATTTATTAATAAGCAATTTAATAAACGTTTATTGTTTAAATATTATACAAAAAAAGTATTAATAAATGTTTGTTTATTAAACATATTAATAAATGTTAATTTCCAACATATTTTGGGTTCATTTTAAGCAAGAAATACAGTAATTTTTAAACAATATTTGGGTTAAATAAAACTACCCAGCAGGTTGGGCAAACATTTAACCCAGCCGCTGGGTTAAAACAACCCAATCGCTGGGTTTGTCCATTTTCAACCCAACTTGGGTTGTTTTTAACCCAGCATTTTTTAGAGTGTACACACATACTATATAGAACATACTTTTTAGCGGTCGTGAAGTAATTACTTATTCAAAATAAGTACCTACTCATGAGAGTATGCGATTTTGGACGCAGCCCATCTCTGGTTGAGCGTACATCAGTTGTACACTTATTATTGCGGTGCATTGTGGGATTGAATGAGTGCACTCGATACCATCCACTATGGATTCGGACACCACTACAAATGGCTGTCCCCTCAAATAGTGCCTTATTTAAGGGTACAGGGGGCGATTTTGAACACAGCCTAAGTTTTCAAGTTTCTATAACTACAGTGTAAAAGCCCTGAAAGGTTCTTTGGGGAACCAAAAATGGTTCTTCTATAGAATCGCTGTGAAAACGAAAATATTTTTTACGAATATTATTACTAATTTAATCATTTTCTTCTGTAGTAACTTCCTGTGATGGCAAAGCTGAATTTTCAGCATTATTACTCCAGTCTTCAGTGTCACATGATCCTTCAGAAATCATTCTGTTATGCTGATTTGATGCTCAAAAATATTTCTTATTATTATCAATGTTGCAAACAGCATGATACATATTTTCCTTTGAAGAATAAAAAGTTCAAAATAACATTTATTTGAAGCAATTTTATCCTTGCTGAATAAAAGTATTGTATTATATTATAAACATTTTGATTGAGATATATAATGACATAAACTGACATATACAGAGAAAAGTCTTAGAATTATGGATATCACTTATGTTTTAATTGTAACACCCTGATTTTACTTTTAAAGTCTGACCACTTTAGGGGATGTCATGCATCAAAGGACTGATTTGTCTATACAACTAGCTTAGCATATAATTATTTTGCCCATAGCTCTGTGCGTTAACCTTTTAAACTCTGCCCAATATATCAAAGAATGCTTCAACGGTTAAACAGGAAAACAAGACAGGGTGACATTTATAATCATGATTGAGATCTGATTTATCCCAGAAGATTATCATCAAGTTCATTAAAAGTTAAATTTAGATACGATGCACCACCTTTCACCACATCACTTCACACCTCTTTACACATTAAAAGTGTCTTCTCAGTTTGCGTGAACTTCTTGCCCCTGAAAAATGGGATGAAAATGAACCAATTTGATGAAAGCTTAACTGAGATTAAGTGAACATTTTGGGATATGCAAGACAGAGCATGAGAGAAATACTTCATATATTACATAAAGAGACTAAAGTCTGATTTTTAAACCTTTATCTATATATGAGTCTTAATTTCTTAGATCTTCTTCACTTTTCTTTATGTCCAGCACACAAATCAGTATGCAGATGTTGGTCTTTTCTTCCCTATTGCGACATATCTGAGTGAAACGTCTTCTCGAACATGAAAAAATGTAGGGAGGGACTTGATTTTGTCCATTGGGAATTGATTGGATGGTTGTGGTTTGTTATTGGTGGATCTCATGTGTGTGTGGCGGGTTGCCCCGCCCTCGTGCCAGTAAACACGTCATCAGAGAAGTGAAGAGATGTCACTGCAAAAGGGAGAAGTTATTTTGATTAAAGATTGTGAGGGCATATGAATTTAACAAAATAATGATATGCACGGATAAATCATTTATAATAAACACTGCAATATTTCATAAAAAATAAGATTTGTCAATTTTGATTTCATGCTGACTCATAATTATGCTCACTTTTGAAATGTTTCTCTCTCTTACTGAGCTATGTAACCATATTTTGAAGTTCCCTGTACATAACACATAATAACATTACATGGGGTTCGTGCAAAGGCCGCTTTCTGAGGTCGACTATGACTCATCAGCTTCCCTTGTGCAGGCTGGTGCGAGCGCTTGTTCACCAGGGTGTGTGTATTGCCAAACACAGTGTCTGATGAAAAGGTCTTCCCCAGAAAGTCATTGATATTTCTTTTCATGCATCTTTCACTTCTTTGGTAGGAGTTGCATAAAACATTATTGTTTTAGACTGACTGTGATTGTCTTCTTAAGTCAGAAGATGGTGGAATTCTCCTTGAAAGGCAGTATCAGTGTTTCACTAAAGCTACTTTCATTTGTGTGTCACTGCTGATAATAAGAGCAGTTGTCTTTTAAGAGTACGAACCCTCAGTAGATGCTCCAGGGAGTGTTAGATTAAATGTAGCTCAAGGAAAGCACAAGCTCAGACTTTAGTTGACAGATCTTGGTCATTGTATGTATTTTTACGTTGTATTTTTTGTTGCTTATCCAGTATCCATCAAGAACTTTGTACGAGTTGCGTGATATTATATTTTGACAGTACAATGTTTGTTTTCCTCCAATCTCATATGTTTCCCAACACCATGTCCCTTTAGGCGCTCCGTAGAATTGTGTTAGACGCAAAAGCTTGAACATTGTCACTGAATCAGTACAGGAATCGGTGACAATGTACATTTTAAGTGTTTTAAATAATTATTTTAATATTTTTACAATTGAACAATTTTATCATCACAGGTGGAAAAAAAAGTACACGCACTAATTTTTTACTTAATATACTAAAAATTCTTCTTTAGTACTTCTTAAGATAATCTTAAGAACATATAAGTGTACTCAAATGTGATATTTTGAGACACCATGAAATATGAACTAAAATGTGCTTTTAATATACTAATATACTATTGAAAAAATGTATTTAGATACTACTTATAGTACATTTGAACTCATAGTGTACTACAAGTGGTAACTAAATATATTTTTTAAATACAGAGATAGTATATTAAAAACACATTTTAGTTCATATTTCATGGTGTCTCAAAATAGCACAGTTGAGTACACTTAGATGTTCTTAAGATTATCTGTCTATATATATATATATATGAAGACTTCAGGTGCAAAAGCCTCTAAGTGGCATCTGAAATTTTCTTCTAAAATGAGCATTTTTATCAAGCTTGTATGTTTATGTTCAGTTATTTCACTTTAATGGCAATGAAAATGACCTATTAATTGCCATTAAAGTGAAATTACTGAACCTAAACATACGAGCTTGAAAAAAATGCTCATTTTAGAAGAAAATTTCAGAAATTTCAGACGGCACTCAGAGGCTTTTGCATCTGNTCGTCCCATGTGTTTAACGCATATATTTCCATGTCCTTGGATCACTTGTGTAGCTGTATTTCTCACGTGGCTTGGAAGCAAACAGTAGACGTGTAGGTTGTGAATTAATGGTTTGGAGAGATCACATATGGAAATATTAAATATTACCCTCTTTGTTGCTTAAATTGACCTGCATCATATCAGACTTTTCTTTCCTTTTAAACACTTGAATTGAATACCCTTGCTCACTTTACAATGGAATTCACTGCAATACAGCGGTGGGATAGTTGAAAACCTGATTAATTAGTTTGGGTTCTGAATTATGGATTTTGATTAACTAATATTGCTTTCCCCCTCNACATTTTTTTTTTTTTTTCAGAAAATTTTGAAAATTACAGAGCCCCGCACATGACATGCAGGGAAAAAAAAGTACATTTTAGATTAAGCTTACAATTTTTTTCCTGCATGTCTCTGTAGAAAATAAGACAAAAATGCAAGCTGTCACAAGTAATTTTCCAGCAATCCATGTTTTCATTGTTACGGAAGGGGGTGCTATTACGCTTCTTCTGAAATAGTACAGAATCTCTGGATCAAAACACAGGTGAAGAAAAAGCATAAACAAGCGGTAGAAGCATTACTTATGCGCATGCAAAATACAGAATCATCAGACATTAAACAGCATATAAATCAAAACTGCCAAATGTAACTGAATGAAATGTCGAACCAATGAAGAAGTAAAGGACTGTGAAGTCCTGGAGTAGATTGATGAACTCGATCTACTCCATCTATGTTTTGATCATCGTTCACAATCCGATCCGGATGTAGTCTTTGGCAAAAACATGATTTTCTCTGCTATTTGTTAAAAAAAAAACAGTTTTTATGAATCTTAGGGCAGATTCACACTGAACGTGTTTTTCCATTCCACTTTTCCATTGTTCTTCTATGTAAACGCACTAGATGGACATGTTTGACCATTGTGCTCGCATCTTTTGCAGCATCTTGTGCATGACATCGCATTCAAAAATGTGGCGCTCGATTTAAAAGAAGTTCAACTTTGAAAAACGCTTCTCGAAACCTTGCGTTTTCCAACCATTCCACTGCCCACATCTCACGCTTTTCAAAGCAAAAACGCATTCTGTTTGAATGGCCCATTACCCACATTCAAGTGTTGATAAAAAAAGAATGCATGAAGCTGGAATAAAATGTTTTTGTTGTTGTTGTTTGAAAGCCAAGGCTCTGTTCTTTCCTTTGATATATTGCATGAGAGTTAAATGCTGCCATTGCAAAATCACGTTTGACAAAGAATGAGAAATAACCACATTTACATTTTGTTGTACTTATCATGCATAAGTCACTAAGTTGGTGGTTGCCAGGCTGTTGCTAGGTCTTTTGAGTTGTTTTTAACATGTTGTTATAAAGTTACTAGGTTGTTCCTGCTTGTGGCTTGCTGGCAACTAAAAAGCACACCTCTTTATGATATTTTAGTCCCTTGATATGTGGCTTTGTGCCTCCTTCAATGTATGTGAAATGTAATATCACACTTTCCACAACAGATCCCATAATGAGGTGTCAGTAGCTCAAATGCGCGAGACAGTTATGTGCTGAAGTTCAACGCTTAGGTTAAAGGTGTTTTTAAATCACTAACCCTAAGTATGAACAGCAGTAAAAGTGGTTGCTGCCTTCGCAAAGATGCTAATAAGTAACAACAACATTGTTGCTATATTTCCCTCATGATATGTCAGTGGCTTCTGCCTTTAAAAATCCTTAGGTGTCATTCCAGCTTGAGATTGTCTTTCCTCAATGCAGACTAAGGTATATGCACAGCATAGTGTACAAGAGGAGACAAGACCTGACCTTGTCAAGCGCAGTTCAACGCTCCCAGCTCTCCTCAGGTGTGAAAACTGAACACAACAACAAGCTCAGCGACCTCCCCAGAGATGCAACACAGAGCAGATAAGGCGTATGACAGTCTGTCTTTTCAGTTGTGTATATATCTGAAGTAAAAAGTTTAATATAGAGTTGTGCGTGTGACAGTGAAAGAGAAAGTGAGGAAGAGAACTGTTTGAGTTTGCACAAAACAGAGACGTCTCAGTCGTACGGTTTGATTACTGCAGCACTCAAATTAGAAATTAGCTTCACTGATTCACTCTCATGAGTTTAAGCTTTTTCCAGGATGGTAGAAACAGGCAGAGATCACAGAGCAATAAAAACATGCATAATAATAATAATTTATAAAAAGGTTAGTTCCTTCACCCAATGATTCTGTGTATCACAACACCCTTAGCAACCACTCGTAGCAACGTAAACTGTTTGTTCTCAATTGATGTTGTTCATTGAAGCTTACTGTATTATGAAGAAGAGTATTGTGAGAAAAAGATCGAGTGAGCGAGTTTATTACCTGCATTCAGATTTAGCATTTTCCTTCAGGTCAGTCCTATGTTCATAATAAAAAATCTGTTTAAATGTCCGCTGCAATATCTTGTCCTTTTAACAGTTAAGGGGTTTTCCCATGACTGACAGCGCTAGTCAAAGCATTTGTCAGTTGCGTCTTGTTCCATGTTCACAATATAACATTTTCAATATAAAAATCTTCGCTACTGACTGACACACTCATAAAACAGTCTTTGTCGCCATCTAATGGCGTAATAATGTAACTTCTGTTGCTGTTCACGGTCAGGGACTATTTTTTCGGGCGGAAGGAAGGCTTTTAGTGAAAGTTTACTTCATGAAAGTTGCATTGATACATATTTTTGGCTTTAATATTTATATTGTGTTGTAACCGTTTTATAAAAGCAATAAGGTACTCGAGGCTAGTGCTGTATCGTGAATAAGTCACGGCTGAAAGGGGTTGCACAGTGCCCTTCAGCCGTGACTTATTTACGATAAAGCACAGCCTCTCGTACCTTACTGCTTGCATATAAATTACTATATAATTAATCTGCTATAAAATGACAAAATAAAATAGTCATTCTTTCATAGCTCAGGAAATGTATCAGTTATATACCATACCATATTAAGTAAATTTTGTCTCAAATGTTTCTCCTAAATTAATGGCAAATAAATAAATAAATCAAATTATTGACGTAAAGTAAGAATATTGACATAAAAATTATGTGGATGGCATGGCTCAGATTAATTGGCCTCAGAATTTAATTTCTACAGAATTTTCATACTTTTATTCAGCAATGATACATTACATTTATCAAAATTCACAGTAAAACATTATAATGTCATAAAAGATTTTGATTCCAAATAAATGCTGTTCTTTTGACCAAAGAATCCTGAAAAAATGAATCAGGGTTTCCACATAAATATTAAGCTTAAGCTGCACAACTATTTTCAACATTGATAATAATCAGAAATGTTTCTTGAGCATCAAATCATCATATCAGAATGATTTCTGAAGGATCACGTGACTCTGAAGACTGGAGTAATGATGCTGAAAATTCAGCTTTACCATACTTTTACTGTATCAAATAAATAAAGCCTTGGCAAGCATAAGAGACTTCTTTCAAAAACATTAAAGTATCTTACCGACCCCCAACTTTTGAATGAAAAGAGATTTTTCTTTCCTATGGGAGGCCATTAGAGAGAATGAATAGGAGTTCAAATTCTATTCACTGTACTGCAGCGTCAACACATCTGAGTATCTTGGCTCTTCTGAGCGGTTGAGAGAGGAAATGTAGTTAATATTGAATGCAATCCTGTTGGAAAGAGCAGGTCTCACTCTCAGCATACCTGAACCATCTAAAATATTTCAGAAGCTCATTTCTCATTCATAAGCTTGAGCGGAGCTGCCTTGGATGGATGGAGTCGCTCAGCTGAGCTTGAGTTTATTGTGCTGTTTGCGATTCAATGAATTTCAGAGCTGCCTGATGAGATGAAGTTACCTTAGTGTCTGTTTGTGTTGAACGGTAAGTGAAACCATGACTGTAATGCAGTTTCAAGGCAATATAGGATGGAGTCAGGGGAAGGATAGAGAAAAAGAGAGACTGAGTGGGAGTGAGTGAAGGGGAAACAGGGGAGGGGAGGTGGGAAAAAAAAACAATGAAGAGACACAGAAGGATGAACATGACTTCAAGTGACTCACCAGAGAGTCAATGAGGATCTTTAAAGAGCAAATATATATGTTTGCCAATACTCACTACGAACATTACAGAATATTTCTATTCTGAACCATTACACTCCCACATCAGAGTCAGAAGTGTCTTTCAAGACGCATTTGTGATGCGGTTATCAACGTGTCAGTCTGTGATTAGCTTGAAGTATGCAAGCATTTTCAGCATATATGACATATAGCATGAATCACGCAATTGACACTGTTCTCACGCTCTCACGCCACATCCATATTCTTATGCAGTGAAAGAAACATTGCGGAGCAAAGAGGACATGGACAATGCGCTGATGTACAAGACAGAGCGACCTGGCTTTTTGATATGAAACAAAGTCTTAGCTTTCAAAAGTTTTAAGTTTTATCACGAAATTCAAATAATAAATACCGTTTTGGCTTGTGACAGTTCGTAGCGCCTCAGTTCAAGCGGCACGTGAGCCGATTGTCTCTTCCATTTTACTACTAGTTACAGCAAAAAAAAGAAACATGAATGGACAGAGGGTATGTTGAAAAATCTTTCTGAAATGTTTCATGTCTCATGTAATCGTTCAATATCAGTGTTTCAACCGCGGATAAAACAGCTTGTAAACAATGTCGCGTAATGTTACCTCAGAAAAGCCATTCGATGTCCATAAACTGTATAGTTAGCAAGAAAAATTAAAAATGAGGAGTATTTTGCAAAAAAATAGGCAATATATTATATATTCATCTTATTTTTACTTGAATACCATCAAAAATTATTATGATGTTATTATTATAAAAACGGCCTTATATTCAATTGTATACAAATCAGTTGTTAAATAAGGTACTCGAGGCTGTGCTGTATCGTGAATAAGTCACGGCTGAAGGGCGTTGTTAGGCTCGACACGAAGCCAAAGCCAAAAATATGTATCAATGCAACTTTCATGAAGTAAAATCACTAAAAGCCTTCCTTCCGCCAGAAAACATAGTCCCTGACTGTGAACAGCAACAGAATTTACATTATTACGCCATTAGATGGCAGCAAAGACTGTCTTTATGAGTGTGTCAGTCAGTAGCGAAGACTTTTATATTGAAAAGACTGAATTGTTGTGAACACGGAACAAGACGCAACTGACAAATGCTTTGACTAGCGCTGTCAGTCACAGGAAAACCAAGGGGTTTTTATCAGGGTCTTATCTAGTGAAACCATCGCTCATTTTCTGAAAAAAATTGAAAATTATATAAGTTTTAACCAGAAATGCTCATCTTGAACTAGCTCTCTTCTTCTTCTCCTCTATTTGAATTCCAGCAGTGGAGACGCTGCTAATTACTGCCCTCCACAGGTCAAAGTTTGAACTAATTGTTATATACTATTGAACTAGCATATTGCATATAAAAATTTGTTCAAACTTTGGCCTGTGGAGGGCAGTAATACGCTTAGCAGCGTCTACACTGCTGGAATTCTAATAGAGGAGAAGAAGAGAGCTAGTTCAAGATGAGCATTTCTGGTTAAAACTTATATAATTTTCAATATTTTTCAGAAAATTAGCGATTTTTTTCACTAGATAAGACCCTTATTTCTCATCTGGGATCGTGTAGAACAATTTGAAGCTGCAGTGAAACTAATTTTGACCTTCAACTGTTTGGTGTCCATTGAAGTCTACAATAAGGAGAAAAATCCTGGAATGTTTTCATCAAAAACTTTAATTTCTTTTCGACTGAAGAAAGAAAGACATGGACATCTTGGATGACATGGGGGTGAGTAAATGATCAGGAAAAGTTTATTTAAAAGTGAACTAATCCTTTTACTGAGAACAATTTTTTCCTTGAGAAAAGTCCATGTACTAGCTATATATCCATGTATATAACCAAATGAATCAACATTAATTCGAAATCGAA
The DNA here is from genome assembly GCA_003731715.1 of Anabarilius grahami. NCBI lineage: Eukaryota > Metazoa > Chordata > Actinopteri > Cypriniformes > Xenocyprididae > Anabarilius > Anabarilius grahami. Next base: position 1,371,090 of record RJVU01053075.1, read on the forward strand.
TCACAATGAATCAAATCGTGAAATTGGTGTCAATGCCCCACCCCCCAATACTCACTCCAAGCTGAACTCAAAAGTTGGCAGCCCTGCTCATATTACGGTATTTTGAGACATCAATATGCAAGAGATTTTGTTTTAAATTGCCCCTATTATGCTTTTTTGGATATTAACTTTCATGTAGTGTGTAATATAGCTGTTTGTGAATGTACAAATACATTTTTTCTCCTAAAAGAAAGAATCGGATCTGAACTGCCTGAGTTGTCAGTAATTCCATTCTTACTTTCCTGATCAAATGTTTGTACTAAATTGGCATAATGCCATCCTATGGTCTTCATTGGCTGCCCACAAACAAGGTATATTTTGACCCTCAAACGCTGTAGTCGTAGCTGAGACTGGACGAGTTTGGAAGAGTTTTCTCACTCAAACCACTGCCTGATACTGCTGCTTCTGATTGCTTTTAGAGGGAAAACCTGCCCATAACTGCTGGTCTAGGATCCGTTTTCTCCGTAAAGTAGCATACAGTATTGGTGAAACAGATTTGGCAAACAATCCAGTGCGTATCTGCTTTTACACTCTTGAGTTGAGAACGTCAAAGGTTTCTATTTACAAATTGTTTTTGCAGCATTAAACAGTGCAGCCAGTCACAAAAATATCTGTTGATTTCCTGAACGCAATGGCCAATCAGAGGCGTTTAAGTTAGAACTGAACAACAACTCTGGCGTTTTGAGCGGTGAGTGGATTCTGAGTTCTGCACACTCCCAAATCCTCTCATTATAACAAAGTGTAGACATTATGTAAATAAGAGATTCATTGTGCAGTCAGCATCATTTATTATAATAGAACTTTGTGAGAGTGCAATGAATTAAATTATAAAGTTTATAAATATTTTAGTGATTATAAAGGGAACGCTCTTTCACACACTTTTTTTAACTACACAAACAGAAGGTTTATGCACTGTATGTTCATGCTCATGTTCTGTTTACATCACAGTATGCAGAGTGATTTGGTAAATTGTAATTTTACACAATATATTGCCCAGATGTATTCCTGATTGTAGCTGAGTGTTATCTGAAAAGAGTGAGTTTTAAAGATGAAAGATTTTCTTGATAAGCTGATCATGAAGGTCAGTGCCAGAGGTCATTATATGAATATAAATGCATTATGAATATAAATGGAAATTCTCTAAATATGAACCTGTCTGAGGTTGTCTGAAGATTTGCTGCCTTAGGTGCATGAAGCTTATGGAGTTTCCAAGTAAGACTTCCATCAAACATTCAGTGATATGTATCAATGCAACTTTCCATGCTGAGACAGGTGACCTGAAGTTGACCTATAACTGTGACATATAAATCATGACCAAGAAAATTAAATTGCTATTGACTTCCTAAAGCATGGTAGTAAAAAAAATAAAAGGACATCGAATGGGTGTATATTTATCCTCATTCTTACGGCTTACTATACAACTTCTAGGCACAGACAGATTTCTAGAGTTCTGAACGAGTTGTAGAGTTGAGTTTGGATGAATTATCCCTTTAACTTTGGATGCTTTTGAAAGTGAGAAAGTGGCTTTTTTCTTTGAGCATTTCCCAATGAGGCCTTGAAATTTGTATATTTCTTGGGATAGTTATTTGACCCAATTTAAGACCTTCAGCTTTATAATACAGACAGGCAGAAAAGGTAAATTGAAAGTCCACACCACTGATTCCTGCTCAGAGGACAATGTCCATGGTCTCATACCCAGCATGCATTGCTTGGTATCTTCAGATTTTCTTTACCGCTCAGTGTTCTCCTCTGACGTCTCTTAACACAGACTGAATCATCACAGCTTGGTATTCCAAGTCGGTGTCTAGCCCTAGATGTCACAGGGAATGCACTGCAGAGGTCTGTTTGATGTCAAAAGCTACTGTTTCTTTTTCTAAGCAACACTGGCCAAAGCTTCGAGCTGTCTCAAGTCCCTTTAAGCCTCGTCAGAGACTTGTTATTTAGTCTGTTCCACTTTTAGCATCTTGAGGAGGCTACACCGCAGGCACTTGTCTTCTGACAGATGGCTGCACAGTTGTTGAGCCAGGGGGTAAACTATGGGGTTTCTTTTGTTGGACGGTAGTAACTGTTCGTTTCTCACACTAAACTACCTGCTTTTATGACTAATTTCTGAAAACTGATTGTTTGTATTTTCATACTGATTGTATAAACTAATATGTGCCAGAAGAAAAGGTTCGCTAGAGATCCTTAAAAAGGGCTCTGCCAGGCACTTCATACAGTGAACCTTTTAGGGGTTCCCATCATGGGATCATTTTATGGATTTATTTTTAATTAATTAATTTTGTTTTAATTCATTATTAATTTTAAAGGGGGCCCTACAATGCTTTTTTACATTAACAACACTCTTTAGTGTGTAATGTTGCTGTTTTGGAGCATGAAAAATGTCTACAAAGTCACTCCAAAGGGAGTTATTCTCTATATCAGTGCATACTGTTTCTGAATTAATTCCTTAATTAAGGAATTAATTCCTTAATTAATTAATTCTCGCCCAAGCAGTATACGCAAATAAACGAGTAAAGTCTGGTTGAGTTGAGTTACATTATTAGTAGTGTGTTGAAAGTCAGGTTATGGTAAGGGGTGTGGCATTTCTAAACACGCTTGAAGTGGTTGACCAATCACAACACACTGGTCCAGCCAACCAATCAGAGCACACTGCGTTTTGCAGAAGGAGGGGCTTCATAGAGACAGGAACTAAACCAGAGCATTACTGACAGACTGGGAAGAGAGGTGCTGCAACACTGTCAAATATGTAAAAATGTATTTTATTTTTTTAACATTCAGGGATATTCTAGAAGAGCCCAAAAACAAAATCAAGACTTTGAAAAAGGCCATAATAAGTGACATTTTATGAAGTAAATAGCTAATAAACATACTTTATCACTAGAAAAATTTAAGTAACCAGCTAATCGTGAAAGTATTTAGTCATTTAAGATATTTCTCCTTATATAGAACCATTTTGGCATAAAGGGTTCTTTAACATTGAGTCAAAAACTCTATATAGAACCCCATTGAACCTTTTTTTCCCCTAAGAGTGTGTGGTTATAATGGTCTTTAATGAAAATGTACACAAACATCTCTATTAAATGTTCTTTGTGAGTCTTGAATGCTTTTTTTTTTTTTTTTTTGGGCTCAATTGGTATTTTAATTTTCATGATACAGTACTGTGACCAATTCACTGAAGCAGTATAAATTATTTCTCTTTGATCTGTTAAAAGAACTGAAATGTACCTCCTCTATTTCTCCTTCTTTTTTTTCATATTTGATTTCACTTTGTTGGTCTCTGCAATACTTTAGTGTTCTTTTTTGTTTTAAATATTTTTACTTTAAAGGGTTAGTTCACCCAAAAATGAAAATTCTGTCATTTATTACTCACCCTCATGTCGTTCTACACTCTTCGGAACACAAATTAAGATATTTTGATGAAATCCGATGGCTCAGTGAGGCCACTATTGAGAGCAAAGCCACTGAACCTCTCAAGATCCATAAAGGTACTAAAAACATATTTAAAACAGATCATGTGACTACAGTGGTTCAACCTTAATGTTATAAAGCGACGAGAATACTTTTTGTCTGCCAAAAAAACTAAATAACGACTTTTCAACAATATCTCATGATGGCCGATTTCAAAACACTGCTTCTGAGCTTCGAATCTTTTGTTTCGAATTAGTCATTCGGATCTCCTATCAACTGGCTAAACTGCTGAAATCACGTGACTTTGGCGCTCAGAATCACAGATTCGATTCGCGAAGCTCCGAAGCAGTGTTTTGAAATCGGCCATCACTAGATATTGTTGAATAAAGTCGTTTTTTTTTTTTTTTTTGGTGCACATAAAGTATTCTCGCCGCTTTATAATATTAAAGTTGAATCACTGTACTCGCATGAACTCTTTTAAATATGTTTTTAGTACCTTTATGGATGTTGCTCTCAATGCAGGCCTCACCGAGCCATCGGATTTCATCAAAAATATCTTAATTTATGTTCTGAAGATGAACCAAGGTCTTATGGGTGTGGAACGACATGAGGGTGAGTAATTAATGACAGAATTTGCATTTTTGGGTGAACTAACCCTTTAATATTCATTTTCTCTAGAGAATATGCCTGATTTAACCCATAAAAATTAGTTTTGTCTTAAAGTAAGGTATTTAGGTTTCTTCAGTGATGTTAAATAATATTTTTGACTTGAATAAAACCAATTAATATCGATGTTTCCATTTTTTTCCAGTGTAGTGTTAGGCTTGAAGGGTTTAGGTGGCTTACACCATACAAATGTTTTCATTATGCTATATATTTAACTTTTCACAATACTTTGTCATTTCTACCCAATTATTTAAGTCAAAATCTAACCTTTTTTCTTTGTTTCTTTTGTTTCTTTTTTTGTTGTTGTCACTATTAAATTCAAAGTAGGAAAAGTGGAAAAAAATCTCTGCACTACTTTGATTGTACTTAAACATTTAGGGTAACAATTTATCTACTTTTATTTTTAGTGCATTTAATGTTTTACAGTGTATGATTTGGCTCTCTTAGTTCCTTAGTTGTCTAGATTAAAGTCAAAACATACTAAAACTACAGTTCAAAAGATTTTTCTTCTACTTTTATATAGTGAGGATGCATTAAATTGACCAAAAGTGAAAGTAAATATTTTTATATTGTTACAAAAATTTCTACTTCAAATAAATGCTGTTTTGAATTTTCATGAAATTTCATGAATTGAAATTTTTAGTGTTTCATGATTTCGACAAAACATTTGTTGGAGTTCTGTTTAGTTTCATTGTTTTTGTTCATGTAGTATCTCTGTTTCAAGTGTTTCCCTTCAGGGCCGGTTTACACGACACCGTTTTCAACTAAAAATGGAAAACTTTGTATGCGTTTTGTCCATTCATTTATACGACAATGCCGTTTTGGGGGCCTAAAAAATGTAAACTATTGAAAATGGGATTCAAAGGGATTGAAAACGGGATTTTTGAAAACGGAATTTGTGAAAACAGGGACATCATGCGCATGCGTATATCAGTCTATAGGGGCATAGTGTTTCTTTACAAAGCAACATCGCCAACTACTGGCTCTGTATGAATTATACAGCCTTTTTAGTCCCTTTTGTGGATCCTTTTGAACAGGGGTCGTTTTTTGCTCGTTGTTGTCTGTACATGAAAAATGTTCAAACTTTTGAACTGTAGTTTGTGTATTTCTGTTGCAGTCCTGGATAGAAAGTGTCCCTGAATACATGTCATAGACCAAATTGCCTCAATTAAAGAACAAGAAAAGACCACCAAAAACATATCTCAGGTCTGTATTTACAGCCTCTTTATGCAATAGAAATTTGTGTTGGTTTATACTGGCTATAAAAAAAAACTGGTCTCAGATCAGCCCTAAACAGCACAACTAGCATCTCATATTGCAGGACCCCACGGCCCGACCACTTACAAATGAGGCCCACGTTCATGTGTCTGCTATGATTGCATCTTTAGTCTGCAGTCATTGATGAATTGAATAATATTCTCAATCTCCCACTTTCATCTCTAGGGTGACATTACAATAACAAGCTCTTAGTATCTATCTACTGCAGACAAATGGGTTTTGCCTCCTGTCTGTTTATGTGGTCAGCATCTCCAAAACAAGCCTCAGAGGACAGACCATAAGCAACTCCATTACATTTACATACATTTACTTAAAGCCTCTCCCAATACCAAAGAGCTTTATTAAATAATACCATCACCTGAGTGTAGAGGTTAAACCAGAATTTCAGCTTGAAATTGTTTGTCTGATATAAAAGATTTATTCTTCTGAGTGTTTTGCCTGAGCTGTAAAAATGTATATGTATGTATGCATTTGAAAACAGCCATAAATGAAGTATTATGGACCATATTAAAGGAATAGTTCATCCAAAAAAGTACAAATTCTGTCATCATTTATTCACCCTCATGCCATCCCGATGTATATGACTTTCTTTCTGCACATAAACAGCAATATTTTTAGGAATATAATCCATCTCTGTTACCCCTTTTCCACCGACACGGTTCCGGTGCGGGTTCTTCTCTGCCTTTATCAGTTCTCAAACAATGAGTCGGCGTTTTGGCGTAGAACCCGTAAGTGCACTGTCTGTACAATGTAAACAGCGCAGGAGAGTGACGGGGAAGAGAAGAAATTGTTGAATAAAGTCATTATTTTTGTTTGTTTTTTGTGCACAAAAGCTATTCTCGTCGCTTCATAACATTAAGGTTGAACCACTGCAGTCACGTCGACTGTTTTAATGATAGTACCTTTCTGGACCTTAAATGTGGTAATTACATTGCTTTCTCTTGAGGATCAGAAACCTCTTGGATTTCATCAAAAATATCTTAATTTGTGTTCTGAAGATGAACGAAGGTCTTACGGGTGTGGAACGACATGAGGGTGAGTAATTAATGACAGAAATTTTCATTTTTGGGTGAACTAACCCTTTAAATAATGCACTATTTGAGGGGACAGCAATTTGTAGTGGTGTCCGAAACCATAATGGACATTTTAGAGTGCACTCATTCAATCCCACAATGCACCACAATAACGATATGCACTGCGTTCCATTCGGAAGGGCTCATCAGAAGGGCTATGCCCTAATCCCTTCAAAGGGTTTACCCTCCATTTACATTTACATTTATGCATTTGGCAGATGCTTTTATCCAAAGCGACTTTCATTGCATTACACTATACATTTGTATTGGAGTATGTGCAATCCCTGGGATCGAACCCATGACCTTGGCATTGCTAGTGCCACGCTCTAACCACTGAGCTACAGGAAAGCTGAAGGAGTGAGAGCTTCGAAGGGATGAAGGGTGTTGGGGGTAAAAAAAAAAAAAACCTCTTCTTTTGGAATGCACTTCTGCGTCATCTTAACGAGACAATCAAGGAAGCGCCTTTGTCGCACATTTTGTACGCTGGTTAACCCCTTGAAAAACACGCATTTTGTTTAACGTTAGTTTATTTATTTATTTACATTAAATATAATGCATATTGTGTCTATGTATTTGAAACATTTGAATGCACTGATAAAGGGAACTGTAAAGTATTTTTGTTGAAGTACAATGTCGTTTTGACCATAATAATGTACCAAATCTAACTTGTATAAATATTATAGTAGTATAGAAAAATACTATACATACTTTTATAGGTAAAATCGTCAAACAACTTCACTGTGCAAAGGATTATGGGGTTTCGAAGTGTCCATCAGTTGTACCCTTCGAAATCCTTCATTCCGAAGGGCCCTTTAAAGTGGCCAGTTTTGAGCACTTCGATTTGGAACGAACCTTCAATATGGCGGCCATGATTGTTTTCACTCCGAAGTGCCCTTCAAAGGGTGACATATCCTGTTTGGAACGCACTGATATGCTCAACAGCTAGATATAATACCCATAATGCACTGTGAGGCCGAATTAATTCCCACTTCTCACCAGAAGATGGCGCACGCAACTAAATCATCCATCCATCCATCCATCCATTTTCCAAACCGCTGGTCCAGTGTGGCTATAGCGTAATATCGTACTGGTATAAATTCCAATTTAACTGATTATTAAATTGTTTAGTTAAGGCGAACTTGTGCGAACTTCACTACGCACTTACGTCACGTGTCTCAACGTTGTATGGATTACAGTCAAAATCGCTGTGTGTGATTTTTCAAGTGTCAGCCGAGTACAGTATACCCGTGACTATATTCACAATATACCACTGTATCTCAAATTTCCTTTAATTGATTAAAAAATATATATCTGATTGTGGATGAAAAAGCATTATGATGAACAAGAAGAACAAGAAGATCATTCAGATCCAGAGCACATGTTAATATCAGGTGTGAAGGGGGCCGCAGACTAAAGGAGCGTAGATTTGCTGACAGAGCTAGAAGCAGTATTTGCCAATCTGCAATGTTAAAAAGAGGTTTGTAGTGTCTCTCAGTCTCTTTGTTGTCTGGGTCTGTTAATCACTCAGATATCCACCTCTTTAAAACCATGTGTTTTCAATGAGCTGTGACAGAGATAAACGCCTTTGATAATGAACTGAAACTTAAGCAGCCTAAATCAAATCAGGCAGGATTACTTAACATGAGCTCCATTTTTAATTAATTATTTACCATCTACAAACAGTAGAACTAGGAGTGTTTTCTAGGAGTGTTTTATATTGATTATTGTATTAATAATTGGCAACCAAATGATTAGTTCATCCCAATCCCGTTTAAATATGAATGTATATGAATATATGTGTGTATGAATATGTATGAATATATAGACTAATATAGTGCATATATGTAGCAAAAGAGTTAATTTCTCTAGCGAACACTGAATGGCATTTCTGAGGTAAATGCTACAGTGTTTACAAGCTGTTTCGTTGATGTCTTTCGGCGGTTGAAACACTGATTGAGCGATTACACGAGATACGTTTCAGTAAGTTGTTCTGTATCTTTCATGTTAATTTATGTTTATTCTGTAACTAGTATTAAAGATGAAGAGATGATCGTGTTCACTCGCGGCTCACGCCACATCAAAGAGCTACAAAACGGCATTTTTTGTTTAGATTTCGTGATAAAATGGACAGAATTTGAGAGATGAGACTTTGTTTCTTATTGAAAGTAACAAAACGCTCATGTGTACCGAACCGAAAGACACGTACCAAAAATACTGTACAGGTAGGCTACAAATACGTGTACCAGTACACCCCTAACATACATATATATATATATATATACACTACCGTTCAAAGGTTTGGGATCGGTACGATTTTTTATGTTTTTAAAAGAAGTTTCGTCTGCTCACCAAGACTGCATTTATTTAATTAAAAATACAGTAAAAACAGGAATATTTTGAAATATTATTACAATTTAAAATAACTGTTTTCTATTTGAATATATTTTACAAAGTAATTTATTCCTGTGATGGTAAAGCTGAATTTTCAGCATCGTTACTTCAGTCTTCAGTGTCACATGATCCTTCAGAAATCATTCTGATATGCTGATTTACTGCTCAAGAAACATTTCTGATTATTATCAATGTTGAAAACAGTTTTTTTTCAGGATTCCTTGATTAATAAAAAGTTCAAAAGAACAGCATTTATCTGAAATGTTACAAAAAAGCTTTTGTAACATTATACACTACCGTTCAAAAGTTTGGGGACAGTACGAATTTTTATTTAAATTTTTTTGAAAAGAAATTAAAGAAATGAATACTTTAATTCAACAGGGATGCATTAAATAGTTCAAAAGTGACAGTAAAGACATTTATAATGTTACAAAAGATTATATTTCAAATAAATGCTGTTCTTTTGAACTTTTTATTAATCAAGGAATCCTGAAAAAAAAAAGTACACAACTGTTTTCAACATTGATAATAATCAGAAATGTTTCTTGAGCATCAAATCATGATATTAGAATGATTTCTGAAGGATCATGTGACACTGAAGACTGAAGTAATGATGCTGAAAATTCAGCTTTACCATCACAGGAATAAATTACTTTGTAAAATATATTCAAATAGAAAACAGTTATTTTAAATTGTAATAATATTTCAAAATATTCCTGTTTTTACTGTATTTTTAATTAAATAAATGCAGTCTTGGTGAGCAGACGAAACTTCTTTTAAAAACATAAAAAATCGTACCGATCCCAAACTTTTGAACGGTAGTGTATATATATATATATGATTGAGTATCAATTGTCATTATTTAAAATTATGTTGATAATGATCTGTTAAGCTTTGTAAGTATATAATAATTTTCACTTGCATTACATGGATTGCATTACATACATTTTTTCCTAATGTTGTTATTTGCATGACCAACTTGCACTTAATGAACTGCCCATAATGTTCCTCAAATATAACACGTGATAAATGTACAGTACTGTATAATGATTGCTTCTACAATAAAAGTGGGAGTTTTCTGCTGCGTAATTTTGTCCTGTATTGCATTATAACGATTATTGTATTAATAGGGACTGTATGCATGATATATATGTCCGTATGGTCACTGTGAGCCTTATATCAGCGGTTTTGGCAGGAGTTTGGCAGGTGTTTTTGAGATATTGGTAACGTGGGCATCTGTGGCACACAGCCAGCATGCAGGCCTATGTGCTGATTGCCTCTCTGTTCATAAAACGCTGTGCTTTGCTCTTCTGTCGCTTACTTCATGAATAACTGCATTGACACTCATTCAAATATTGTCTGATGTACTGGATTATATTTCCTTTTTACTACTCCTTTTAAAATTCTCTTGCTTTCGCAACTATGCTTCTCAATAGCACGCATTGTGTAACAGTTACTGCGCCCACTGCAATATTAATATTAGCTAATACTGAATACATTTACATTTTTTAGTCTGTTTTCAATTGCAACAGATTGTCCAGTGCAACACCAGCCCCTAGTAATGCACCTCCCTGCACTGAAGAAAGGGGTAGTGTGCTTGATATTATATGTTATGAAAGGCCGGGCCCTGATTGGCTGCCTGAGGTCTTCTGCAAGCGCTTCCGTATAGCAACAGACCCCCATTCCCCCTCCCCTCTCCATTTCCCCCATCCTCCCTTCCCTAAGACAGTGGCAGCCCCTCATACGGCGCTCGGATTCTGCCTCCGAGGGGGCTTTTGCTCTGCTGCTGCTGCATCTGGAGGAGCAGTAACCATAGTAACAGCTAGGCTTTGCTGACCCTGGCTTTGCTGACTCGCCTCACCACACTGTTTTCAGGCTTGACCTGGATTCCATATAGCGCTGGTTAATTGAGCAGAGACGCTCAGTTGATTGACCCGGTTCTTTTCTTGTATGGTCAAAGATCGGAGGACCTCCATGCATGAGGCGCGGTGCAGCGCCTCTGGGTTTGTGACGGCACTCGCTCCCCTGCCCACACTACACTATTTCAGTAACAGAGTGTTTGGCAGAGCGTTGACTCATTTGCTCTATGAATGGAGCTTTTCCTGCATGTGAATATTTAAAAGGATTAGGTCTAGCCTGCTGAAGGATATGATGCTGCTGTGTGGGTGTTGTAGAGGCTTTGTGTGGTAAAATATACAATTGTTCTTTAACAATAAACTGCCGCTGCTGTGATTAACATCTGCTTTAGCTCAAAACTGAAAGACTATAATGGAAAATTCCTATAGAAAAAATCATTGAAAAGTTCTATAAGGTACATACTTTGTAATTAGCTTCTTTTGAGCAGGAAATGATGTCATCCGGTTCATTTTCCCCAAAGAGAAAGACAGCAAATTTTAAATCTGCATGCAAGCATATAAGTAATGGCTGACAGACATAAACTAAAAGCCAAAAACGCATTTTAACTGAATAACCAAATGATTCGTTTATCCAATCCTTGTTCAGATATGAATGTATATATAGTGTAATGACCATTCTATATCACTATTTGAAATTATGATCTCTTAAGCTTTATAATTACATAATAATTGTTCCTAATGTTGTTATAATAAAGGACTGAACTGAACTTAATAAATCACCCATAATGTAAATTTTAAAAAATCAATAAAATAAAAAAATAATATAATAAAAAATAAATAAAATAATAAAATAAAATACTCACATCCCCATGACCCTACATAAGACAAGTGTTTCGGAGAATAGATGCAAAATGAAATGAAATGAAATGAAATGAAATGAAATGAAATAAAATGAAATAAAATGAAATAAAATGAAATAAAATGAAATAAAATAAAATAAAAATACTCACATCCCCATGACCCTACATAAGACAAGTGTTTCGGAGAATAGATGCGAAATGAAATGAAATGAAATGAAATGAAATGAAATGAAATGAAATGAAATGAAATGAAATGAAATGAAATGAAA
>RJVU01053075.1:1385733-1398993 GCA_003731715.1 Anabarilius grahami
CATATAATGTTGTATTTCCAATGCACAACAGAGGAAATTGATAAAGATTTATGAATGGGAAAAATATTGCAAGACATTATTCAATGATAGTGAGTCAAATACAAAAATGACACAAAATAGTGTGATAGAAGTGTAAAACACATCTAACAAAATTAGGGGGCTGTGAACCATAAATATATGAATGTCATAAGATGATTTTAAGCTTTAATGATGCTAATTTAATATCACTGTTGAATGCAATCTTTAGCAAATTTCAAAATAATATCCATTTTCCATACTGTACATTATAATTCTATGATGCTTAAATTCAAAATGTCTGATTTTAGTTTTTATTATAGTCAAAACTTTCTTTTTTTAGACAAAATAGTTTTGAATTTTAATATCGACCGTAACATGAAAATAATTATATCGTCCAGAATTTCATGATCAATGCATCCCTAACTAGCACTTTATTAATTTCTATAGAGATACTAACTTAGCTTGAGGACTGAAAGAAAGAGGACCAAGAACAGAACCCTGGGGGACACCCCCGATAACAGCACTGATGGAGGATTTGTGTTTCAGAAGAAAAACAAACTGCTGTTTGTCATTGAAGAACTGAACCAGAGGAGAGTTTCCATTGTCAGTGATGCCAACATCTAAGAGACAGAATCCAATAAAGACTTGAGGTCCAGAAGGAGTTGAATGTTAAGCACCCCTGATTCAGCAGAAAGGAGGAGGTCATTTATGGCCCAGTGGAGAGCTGTCTCTGCTATGTAAAGGACATTATTCTGCTTTGAAAGGCTTGTGTAGAATAAAAGAAACTTGGTGCGACTCTAATTGAGGGGAAACAGCTCTGTTCAGCAGTGGTTTGTGATAGGTCTGTAATTATTTAACACAGAAGGACCTAGACAAAGTTTCTTGAGAACTAGGGTGTCAGCAGCAGTTTTTAGTTCTTATGGAACAGTACCAGAGGCAAAAGAGGTCTTTTAATCAAGCGTGAAATGAGTGAACTGATAGCAGACAGCTGTGGAAACAGTTTAGTTACATAATGAGACAATGTCGTCATCCAATCAAGTTTAGCAGAGGAGGTGATACACAAATGATGGTAGATGCATGCGGGGAATGAGGGAGGATTGCTAGACTTCTGATGGTGTTAAGATTGGGAATGAGTTGGAAAATCAATTAGCGTAATCCAAAGTCAATCCTGTGATGGCAAACGGCAGGTGTATCATATGCCATTTTTGGAGAGATTTACCAGTGAGCCTTTCAAAGGTATAGTTCAGCCAAAAATTGTAAATTCTGGAAAATAATTGACTCACTCTTATGTCGTTTCAAACCTGCATGACGTTCTTCTGTGGAACATAAAACAACAATTGTTTTGTCCATACAATAAAAGTCAGTGAGGTCCAGTGTTGTTCTAGACCCCATTTACTCTCATTTTATAGACTTTTTTTTTATATATCTTCTTTTATGTTATAAAGAAGTAAGAATGTCATACAGGTTTGGCACCACATGAAGATTAGTAAATACCCTGCGGCTTTAAAGGATTAGTTCACTTTCAAATAAAATTTTGCTGATTATTTATTCACCCCCATGTCATCCAAGATGTTCATGTCTTTCTTTCTTCAGTTGAAAAGAAATGAAGGTTTTTGATGAATACGTTCCAGGATTATTCTCCTTATAGTGGACTTCAATGGCCTCCAAACGGTTGAAGGTCAAAATTACGCTGTATGTCCTACGCCTTCCCTATTATACGGAACGAACGCATTTTTTCCGTAAGTTGAATAGGGAAGGCGTAGGACATACAGCGTAAGTGTTTTGTAGAATACGAAAGTGCGGTTTTGGCCGAACCACTTGGAAGGCGATCATTTGTTTATATAAAGCATATACATTTCCATTTTTTCGGAAAATGACAGATCGTTTCACTAGATAAGACCCTTATTCCTCATCTGGTATCGTTTAAAGCTGCACTGAAACTGTCATTTTGACCTTCAACCGTTTGGGCTCCATTGAAGTCCACTATAAGGAGAAAAATCCTGGAATGTTTTCATCAAAAACCTTAATTTCTTTTCGACTGAAAAAAGAAAGACATAAACATCTTGGATGACATGGGGGTGAGTAAATTATCAGGAAAATTTTATTTGAAAGTGAACAAATCCTTTAAGCAAGATAAAGTGCCCTTAAATACCCTTAAATGTAAGATGTGAGAGTGTAACGGTACACATCTTAGCATTAATGTGGACCCAGGTTCAAATCCACCAATCCAAATTGCAAATGAAGTGATTCATTTTAAGTTATGCAATTCAAATGCATAAATCTTAAGCCTAAATATTTGTTGCATTGTAGACTTTAACTTGGCTCTGAACTGATCTGTTTGAATGGGCATGACGCTTTATAGCACCCCCCACAGAGATCTCAAATATCATCCGCAAATGATGACCAAGTCTCAAAGTCAAAGGCACAAACACCTACCCATATCATGTCAGCCACAAGATGGCACAGATGGAGCTATGTGAGTGTGTGTGAATGAAACTTGTGCGTACGTAAATGTTGTGTAACTTATGTTGATGAGTGTTTGTGAGTGTAAAAGTATGAAAACGCTGTTCTTCTGTGTGCAGATGTGGCCTTGGCCTGTGGACTTCATTCTCCAGACCCCAGCTCTCCCATCCAGGGCATCTCCGATGCTGATATCCGGCTGTCTGGCTCTCAGGGGCCCATTCTCAGCATCAGTAGCATGGAGTACCTCAGCTCAGAGCAAGACAATCTCCCTACCAGTGAGTGCTCTTTATATGTAGGCTTGTGTAGGATTTACTTCACAAAGAAATTGCTAGTAAATTTGACAAATAATTACAAACAGCTTTGGGGCAGTCGTGGCCTAATGGATAGAGAGTCGGACTTGTAACCCAAAGGTCATGGGTTCGAATCTCAGGTCCGGCAGGGATTGTTGGTGAGGGGAGTGAATAACCAGCGCTCTTCCCACCTTCAATACCACGACTGAGGTGAGACCCTTGAGCAAGGCACCGTACCCCCAACTGCTCCCCGGGCGCCGCAGCAATGGCTGCCCACTGCTCCGGGTGTGTGTTCACGGTGTGTGTGTGTTTACTGCTGTGTGTGTGCACTTGGATGGGTTAAATGCAGAGCACAAATTCCGAGTATGGGTCACCATACTTGGCCACATGTCACTTCACTTCACTTCACTTCACTTCAAAGAAATTTACTATAGATAGATAGATAGATAGACAGACCAGAATATATATATATATAATGTATTGTCCAAACTAGTAGTACCAGTTGTAACACTGTTGCTCAGCCAATAGCAGGAGTTGAGGGCGGGGCTATCTGTTTGACTGACCAATGAAGGAAAGAGGGAGTGGTTGGGAAACCTATTTGGAAACCATCATTACTTTTTTGAAATGAAAAAGACTTTTAACTTTTTCCCTTTTTGCCAGAATCCTTGACAAATACACAATACACAAATATGAAGAACAGTCTTTCCTGTTCTTCATATTAAAAATTCCTGATAATTTACTCACCCCCATGTCATCCATGATGTTTATGTCTTTCTTTCTTCAGTCGGAAAGAAATTAAGGTTTTTGAGGAAAACTTTCCCGGATTTTTCTCCATATAGTGGACTTCAACGGTTACCAACGGGTTGAAGGTCCAAATTGCAGTTTCAGTGCAGCTTCAAAGGGCTTTAAACGATACCAGACGAGGAATAAGGGTCTTATCTAGTGAAACGATCTGTCATTTTATAAAAAAAATTAAAATGATATACTTTTTAACCACAAATGCTCATCTTGCACTGCTCTGTGATGTGCCACGCATTAAGTAATCATGTCGGAAAGGTTGGAAATGGAAATCTTTTAAATTGCATTCCTAATAAAGTTTAAACCATGATTTTATGTTTCCTATCAGTGGTAGATTCTGTACAGGACAACGAGACAATGGAAGAGACAAATTCAAATGAGGAAGAGGAGGAGGATGAGGAGGCGGTTCCCTCTGTAAATGAGAATGAAGATGTTGAGGAAGATGAAGAAGACGGAGAGGAAGATGAGGAAGATGAACTGCAGGAACAGTCTTCTCCAAGCAGTCATGGCAATCTCGTTTCTCAGCTAAGCACGGAGGAAGGTGTGTTAATTTTTTGCGTAATGAAAATCCGATCAAATTGGATATTGTGGTATATTAATACATTTACTGTTTCCACAGACCCAGGTAAAGTCGTCGTCGCATCAGTGCCTCAGTCAAACTCTTTTCTCCAGAAAGAACTGTGTAGAATCCCTGACGGTCCCAGTCCTGTGGTTTTAAGAGGGCATTTTACTAATCCTGTGGGGTCGCCGCATATAGGTAGCATACATCCGCCGCTGCCCCCTAGCTGTATAATAGAAGAACTGCACCGAGCACTGGCAACAAAGCTCAGGCAGGAAACGTGAGGATGTTAAAACTATTATTATTTTTATTTGCTTAATTTCAAAATCAGTTTTAGGAGGTTTAAGAAGTATTTTTCTGTAAAATTATTATTAATGTATCCCTTTAAAGTGTGCTTCTTTCTTTTTCTCCTTCAGCATTGAGCGGGAGCCAAGTGGAGATGGTGAGAACAGAAAGGAAGCTGAGGAAAACAAGGAAAACGTTCGACAAGACCACTGCTTCACTGACGCTTCAGGAATTATCTACGACATTGATGGCTGGAACGAGTCTGTCATTTCTGGTGGGTGTATTGCATAACTATTAAAGAGGCCATTTTTTAGGCTCTTTTAGAATAGGTTCTCATGCTTGAATTTTTTTACATATTTGACATTGTTGCAGCAATCTCTTCCCTGTCTTCCCAGTCTGTCAGTAACGCTCTGTTTAGTTCTTGTCTCTGTGAAGTAGGGCTGCTCACCAATAGTCGACTAATCATTAGTCTATTAGAAGAGGCTTAGTTGCAGTATAACGGGCAGGAAATTCAATTGTTCGTCCATCATTCATCGGCCTCAAATACGGCTTATCAATTGAAATATGTAAGTAGTAGCAACTTTACTTGGTCGCTTGCTCTAATGTTAACCTGGATAAATGTGCACTATTATTAGCCTCATATCTAAGTGTTTTTGCAGAGTGTGGAAGCCGAAGTATTATCGCGCTTACTACATGACATGGAGGCGCCGGCGCGATCACTTGCATTTTTTCAGATGAATTTTGTCATTTTTGGTCATACAGATAAGAGTAATACATTATTCGAAACTATAGGTCTACTTTTATTTGCATAAATTCATAATAACGATAAAACATTGTGCCTTTGTAAAATAAAGAAAACAAACTTTCTGCTGTCTCAGTGTCCCTTAACTAGAGAGCGTCACAAAAATGAAACGAAACGTATAGGCTACATGCTTCACAGTCATGAGAAATATATCTATAGAAAGCTTGAAATGTCTACTTTTAAACAAACCAGTTCTAATAAAAAAGAAATACTCTCTGCTTATGTAATCTATAATAAATACATTTTAATAAATAATTAAAATGTCTCCTTGCTATTTTTTTTCCCGACACATTCATAATCTTTACTTTTGCCGGCAAGCTTTATGCATGCACTTGAGCTCGGAATAGGCTATATTACGCCTATATATATTAAACGCTCATTATGGCTCAGTATTCTCCTCCGTATATATTTAGGTAATTAAATTAATATAAATGTGCGATCAGTGTTGGGGGTAACGCATGACAAGTAACTTGAGTTACGTAATCAGATTACTTTTTCAAGTAACTAGTAAAGTAACGCATTACTTTTTCAATTTACAACAAAATATCTGTTACTTTTTCAAATAAGTAACGCAAGTTACTTTTCACATTTATTGACTGACAGCTCTCCTGTCCCCATATTGAGAGAAATAAAGTGCAGAGGGTGTTGTGTGCGCTGTGTAAGCATGATGGTTATTGTAGTTTTAGACTAAATGTGAACATGCATTTACTCATCTCACTTGCACGAAAACATTCAGTATTCCTCAAAATGAATAAAAACAGTGAAATGCAATCTCAGAATTTTTGAAAACCTGTAATAATAAACTATATTAAATAATACAAATATACTTTATGTATTTAATCTCAATTATTAACCGATGTCTTTGCTGCTGACCTTCAATATACCTAATTCAACCATACTAATAAGCAAAAAATACTTTAGATTAGATTTAGAAAAAGAACTAGAACTTCCTTCTTATTCCTATTCTTCTTTAATCCAGAATGGCAGCACAGCTGAAAGGTTTGTTTGAGCTGCGCCCTCTACTGTACAGGTGTAAATATGCATTTCCTTCAGCCTTATTCAGTTCACTTTTGGTTTGAAAGGGCCTTTTTGCCAAAAATATATCTTTTTTTGTTGTTATTAAAAAACAAACAAGCAAGCCCAGCCCTGGTGAGAAAAAGTAATGCAAAAGTAATTTAACGCATTACTTTTCATAAAAAGTAACGAAGTAACGCAATTAGTTACTTTTTTAGGGAGTAACGCGATATTGTAATGCATTACTTTTAAAAGTATGCATGGCTTATGGCTTAAATGAACAATTAATAGTGGACTAGAAAAGTCAGGGGGCAGCCGTACTTGAAGACCCAGCCCCAGAGCACAATGTGCTCTGATTGGTCGGCTGGACCAGTGTGTTGTGATTAGTTAACCACTTTGAGCGTGTTTGGGAAATGTCACGCCCCTTACCATAACCACAAGTTTCAACACACTAATAACGCAACTCAGCCAGGCCTCTCATTTATTTTACATATGCCTTGGTCGGGAATTATTTAAATGAGAGATATTGTGACGTGTTTGTTCCCAGAAGAAAACTCAAGACTACAATAGAGACATTTCAGGGAGTTCAGTGCTCACTCCTTTTGGTGTGCATTTTGTGCTTAGTAACTTTGCAGACCTTTTTTTTATGCTCAAACAGCAACAATGAAGAAGGTTGAAAATGTAAAAAAGAATAACAGCTCCTCTTTAATGTAATGCTGTAATTCTATAGCACATAAGATATTGTGAGATGCGGCTATGATTTATTATAACTAGAAGATCAGGTAGAGTATGTTTACCATGATATTGTCATTGGATCATCGTGTGTTTCTTCGTATTGCGTAATACAAGCGGCAAGAGAGTCATTGCTGTCTGTAAATCTGGAAGTACTTTATATTGTTATGTTATTTAGTTATGAATTATATGACAAATGTTTGCAGGCACATTGCCAAGGAGGATGAGGAAGGAGCTGCTGGCCGTGAAGCTTCGGAATCGTCCCAGCAAACAGGAGCTGGAAGACAGGAACATTTTTCCTACGCGGAGTGACCAGGAGAGACAGGAGATCCGTCAGCAGATCGAAATGAAACTTGCCAAGTAAGTCATAAATGTATGTTGACTGTACTGTATAAACAAGTATATAAAATATTACACTGCCCTCTTCAGGACATTTTTGGAAATACATGAGAATGCCATCTTCAGGGACTTGGAGACTTGCTTAATACAATTTTTTTTTTTTTTGCCATACAAATCTGTTATCACCTGCGTACACTGTCAACCTTTATTCTAATATCTAATTAGCTACTCATTTATATTCATTAATTACCTAGTCCAGGGGGGAAGCTTCTCCATTACAGAAAGCAAATCTGTTTAGATATCACTTAAGGATTACATGGACAAGTGATATAATGAAACAGATTATGAAAACATATTTTGTGCAAAGGTAGTGTTATTATACAGTATGTGCAATGACTTGTAATCTGATGTAAGGTACATAGCAGAAACTGGGATTACAGTTTGAGGATTGGAGTTAATCTGAGTGAATAAATCCACTACAGCTTTCATTTGATTATATTTGATTATATATGAACACCTGCCTTTGAGTTCAGAAGTTCAATTCAAGTTCAATGGTGCATTGCTCACACTTCGTGTACTGATAAAAAGTATTACAGAAACTTCAACAGGCTGCTAAAATGTTTTTTGTTTGGTTTGGTTTTGCTTTGATGTGTTTTGTTCTGTGTTTTATGTTCTGTTTTGTTTTGTTCTGCGCTTGTTTTGCTTTTCTTTGATGTGTTTGTTTTGTTTTGCTTTGTATTTTGTTTAGTATTTGTTTAATATTTTGCATTTTGTTTTGCTTTGCTTTGTGTTTTTGTTTTGTTTAATGCATTTTTACATTTTAAATATGGCATTTCAAATCTTATAGGGGCCATTTACACAACACCGCTTTCAACTAAAAAAAGAAAACTTTTCATGCGTTATGGCCTTTAATTTACACTACAGTGGCATTTTGGGGCGTTTTTGAAAACGCAAAATTTTGAAAATGGGTTTCAAAGTGCAAGTTTTTGAAAATGGTACTGTAATCGTCTTAGTGTAAACTACAAAAACGTGAATTTGTGAAAACGGTGACGTCATGCGCATGTGTATTTCGTGTTATAGGCGCGGAGTGTTTCTTTACAAAGTGACATCGCCAACTACTGGCCTGGCATGAGTAATACAGTGTTTTAAATCGTTTTTTGCGGATCCGTTTAAACGGGGAAATTGGGGTTTTGACAACGTTGTCGTCTGTATGCAAAAAATGCAAAAGAAAAACTTTTCAGTTTTAAGTACATTGTTGTGTAAATGTACCCTCAGAGGTTTGAATTTAAGCGAACATAAATGCTGACATCTGCTACTAGTGTGTAATATCTGATCGTTAAGTGCTGGGGAAAAAATGAGCTGAGGATGGGCTGCAGTGCCTCATGCAATTACAGATTTTGTCAGGGTAAGTCTTATGTAATCAGCAGTGGTATTTTTCACCATTGAGATCAGCCTTCTGTGGGTTCTTAGAAGAAACAGCCATTATGTCCAGATTAATTTAGGCTTTGAGAGAGCTTTGTTCAGGCCGCAGTGACGGACACGAGGTGCTAAAATGTCATAAGCAATGATGTTAAGACACCACCATGAGTGGTTTGTAACAAAGATGTGATTCAGATAAGGATGTCAGTGGAAAGCAGGCACTGTGCTGATGTGGGTGTTTACATTAGATTAACTTCAGGTTCAGCAACACATTCTACAGATTCATGCACATGATGCACATTTACACTGGATTAAATGACTTATAAATATTTAATAGTACACTCTAAAAAATTCTGGGTTAAAAACAACCCAAGTTGGGTTGAAAATGGACAAACCCAGCGATTGGGTTGTTTTAACCCAGCGGCTGGGTTAAATGTTTGCCCAACCTGCTGGGTAGTTTTATTTAACCCAAATATTGTTTAAAAATTACTGTATTTCTTTCTTAAAATGAACTCAAAATATGTTGGAAATTAACATTTTATTAATATGTTTAATAAACAAACATTTATTAATACTTTTTTTTGAATAAGATTTAAACAATAAACATTTATTAAATTGCTTATTAATAAATGCTCATCTTTTTGATTATTATTGTTGCCTCTAGTAATTATGAGTCTGATTTTTAATTTCCAACCTATTTTGGGTTCATTTTAAGCCAGACATATAGTAATTTGTAAACAATTGTTGGGTTAAATAAAACTACCCAGCAGGTTGGGCAAACATTTAACCCAACTGCTGGGTCAAAACAACCCAATCGCTGGGTTTGTCCATTTTCAACCCAACTTGGGTTGTTTTTAACTCAGCATTTTTTAGAGTGTACTGGATGCTTAACAAACCGTAGATTATCTGTACGCACAGACTTGATAAACCAACAAATATTTGTTGTGCTTTTGAGGATTTTGGAGTCACATGTATAACCTTGAAGTTTTAGCTGCTTGTCAGATACTTTCCTTGAAAGCAAGGGACTGTTAGATCTTCTAATTGAAATCATAGGGTTCAGTGTGTCTGGTACTCTTTGTCAGTTGTTACATTTTATAGTGGAAAGTAAGGTTAAATTTAGCAAAGCTTAAAATGCCTTCTTGGTTTTCCCCAGTAATAATAATGTTGATGAAATTACATAACACAGAATTCATACAGCATATTGAGATTAAATCTGTATTGATTGCTCAACATGAACAGACATTTGAAACCCATTTTATTTTGGTGAAGTGTGCTTAATTGTATTGAATGTGCACTTCAATGTGCATTTCAAATCTTAAAAGTATGTTTTAAAAAAAAGTGTACTTGCAGATCATATAATATTAATGAAATAAAAAATGTTCAGTTTCATGACTTTCTTAACACACTAAAGTACACTTTTAAAATGTGCATTTTGCAGTAATGTCAAATTATAAGTTTTACTTTAAATTTGAAAAGATTGTTTTAATAATCATTTGTTGTACTTTAAAGAAGTACAGTTATTTTGCTGACTAACATGCTAAAGCATGTAGTGTGTCATTCAATATTACATTTAAAGTTTCAACTTCGTCATTATAAATGTGTAATTACACATATTTAAATAGCCTACATGTAATATTGATTAACTACATGTACTTACTGTATAGGGATAGGATTAGGGTTTAAAGGGTTAGTTCACCCAAAAATTTCTGTCATTAATTACTCACCCTCATGTCGTTCTACACCTGTAAGACCTTCGTTCATCTTTGGAACACAAATTAAGATATTTTTGATGAAATCTGAGAGGTATATGACTCGTCCATAGACAGCAAGATAATAAACACTTTCACTGCCAGGAAAGCTACTAAAGACGTATTTAAAACAGTTCATGTGACTACAGTGGTTCAACCTTAATGTTATAAAGCGACGAGAATACTTTTTGTGCGCCAAAAAAACAAAATAACGACTTTATTCAACAATATCTAGAGATGGACGATTTCAAAACACTGCTTCATGAAGCTTCGAAGCTTTACAAATCTTTTGTTTCGAATCAGTGACCAAAGTCATGTGATTTCAGTAAACGAGGCTTTGTTACGTCATAAGTGTTTTGAAACATTTAGAAATTTCAGTGGTTCACCACTGGAGGGCGTGACTTTGGCAGTTTGATACGCGCTCCGAACCACTGATTCGAAACAAAAGATTCGTAAAGCTTCGAAGCTTCATGAAGCAGTGTTTTGAAATCGCCCATCTCTAGATATTGCTGAATAAAGTCGTTATTTAGTTTTTTTGGCGCACAAAAAGTATTCTCGTCGCTTTATAATATTAAGATTGAACCACTGTAGTCACATGAACTGTTTTAAATAAATACGTTTAGAAGCTTTCTGGGCAGTGAAAGTGTTAATTGTCTTGCTGGCAATAGAGGCCTCACTGAGCCATCGGATTTTATCAAAAATATCTTAATTTGTGTTCTGAAGATGAACGAAGGTCTTGCAGGTGTGAAATGACATGAGGGTGAGTAATTAATGACAGAATTTTCAATTTCGGGTGAACTAACCCTTAATTCTGTGACAAGTACTCCTTTATTTTTAGGCATTTTGGAATTGACTGTATTTTGAAAAGCAAGGAATGGAAGCAGGAAAAGTGAGAAGGATCGGGTCAGGTCGGGTCAGCTGAAAAGGAAAGTCGTTTCAGAGGTGGAGCATGTTTTTACTTTATGTTAAAAAAATG
The DNA here is from genome assembly GCA_003731715.1 of Anabarilius grahami. NCBI lineage: Eukaryota > Metazoa > Chordata > Actinopteri > Cypriniformes > Xenocyprididae > Anabarilius > Anabarilius grahami. Next base: position 1,397,177 of record RJVU01053075.1, read on the forward strand.
ATAAAGACTTTTTTAATTATTATTATTATTATTAACATGCACTGATGAACCGTTCACATACGACCAGGAACATGTAGACTATTATGGTAGTAAATAGGGTCGATTTTAATTTCATCTTTAGGTCTGACAGTGACACTCAGCATAAATCCACTAACTAGGCCAGCAGTGAAGTGTGACGGTCAATGCACCTGCAGGACAGGCTGAAGTCTGAGCTAAACACACAATGACACTTTGCCGCAGCAGCATGTCATGACCTTCCTATCTTTGGCTTGCCGTGATCTACTCCACCACAGAAGAAAGACACGGCTGGAGCTATTTTTAGAGCTCAGACTGGTGAATAATGGATGGTAGTGTGTGTTCCCCTCCTCCATCTCTACCTCCACCCTGCACACTGTAGTGAATACCAAACATGATGGCGGCAGTCTACTGTACTACTCAAAGCAGCTTCTCCTTACTGATGGAAATGTGGTAGGATAAAGTACACTGCCGTCCATCTGTTAATTAAACCGGTCTGATTAATGAGTTGTATAATGCAGACCAATGCCACGAGCTTCCAGTGTTGCACAGGCAGATTTCTTTGTTTCATAATTCACGGGGAAGCTACTGTTGCTAGGCAACTCGTGATACAGGTCAATATTATCCAGGCAGCTTCTAAGGGAGCTTTGGGAGTAGGTCTCCATTTCAGTTCATGAAATATTAACGCTGCCACATCTGCTGGAATCCCGCCTTACTCAGCGTATATGAGTGACAGCAGTGTTACAATGGCTGCCTGGAATGCAGTATAATGCTGTGAAAGGCCTTAATTAATCAGATTCCACCATAGATTTTGGCATAGCAAATAATTTTATAATAATAGTGTGTTTGAAAGCAATTTCAACGGGACAACATGCTGTTTTTTTCCACACTTAAAGGGTTAGTTCACCCAAAATGAAAATTCTGTCATCATTTACTCACCCTCAAGTTGTTCCAAACCTGTATGAATTTCTTTTTTCTGCTGAACACTAAAGAAGAAGATATTTTGAAGAATAGGGGTAACCAAACAGTTGATGGACCCCATTGACTTCCATAATATGGATGGGAAAAAAAATACTATGGGAGTCAGCTGTTGTGTTGTGGACATTCATCAAAAAATCTTCTTTTGTTTTCAACAGAATAACTAAATTCATACAGGTTTGGTACAACTTTGGTACAAAATTTCCCTTTTCATAACTGCAATCATAACAAAGTTGAGTCATTCCTGTTATACAGTATATTTTCAGCTCTGTTACGTTTGTAATTTAAGGAAATATTTCTTTAAAAGAGTATAGAAGACTTTTAGAAATATGATTTGAAATATTGATGATGTTATACTGATTTATTCAATTGTTACTAAACAGGATGGAATGTTTTAGTGCGACAAAGTAACTAATAATACAAAACATCACAGAGTTCTTAGAATTCTCCTCATTGCTTTGCATCTTCCGCTTCCTGAAGGTGATGTCATCACCTGGCTTTTATTAGGGATGTTAAATAGATTAAGAGGATGGAAAAGACAGGGGACACAGGGGGGGGGGAAAGTGTCAATTGATTACCTAATAAAATAATATCCCAAATGAAACATTTTATTCAGGGAAAAAAGAAAATAAAGAAACACCTGGAATATGTAATCGTCATTTTTTCATGTCAGAATTTAATGCGAATCACGTGACAACATCCGCTCAAACCAAAGCAGCGACATTATCTACAATTATTTAAAAATTGTGAAATGTGATCAAATAAAACTTATATATATATATGTAAATTCAGAAATCATAGTGTGAAATCAAGCAACTAGGTCA
>RJVU01053075.1:1400719-1415109 GCA_003731715.1 Anabarilius grahami
GTCACATGATCCTTCAGAAATCATTCTAATATGCTGATCTGCTGCTCAATAAACATTTAATGTGTACAATTGTACAAAATATTTGTGTACAATATTTTTATTCAGGATTATTTGATGAATAGAAAGTTCAAATTTATCTGAAATCTAATCTTTTGTAAAATTATAAATGTCTTTACTGCCACTTTTGATTGATTTAATGCATCCTTGCTGAATAACAGTATTAATTTCTTTAATTTCTTTAAAAAAAAATAAATAAAAAAATTCTTACTGACCCCAAACTTTTGAACGGTAGTGTATAATGCTACAGAAGCTTTGTATTTCAGATAAATGCTGTTCTTTTGAACTTTCTATTCATCAAGGAATCCTGAAAAAAAAAGTACACAACTGTTTTCAACATTGATAATCATAAATGTTTATTGAGCAGCAAATCAGCATATTAGAATGATTTCTGAAGGATCATGTGACACTGAAGACTGGAGTAATGATGCTGAAAATTCAGCTTTGCATCACAGGAATAAATTACTTTGTCAAATATATTTAAATAGTACACACTTATTTTAAATTGTAATAATATTTCACAACATTACAGTTTTTTACTGTATTTTTAATTAAATAAATGTAGCCTTGGTGAGCAGACGAAACTTCTTTTAAAAACATTAAAAATCTTAGTGGTTCCAAATGAGCAGACGAAACTTCTTTTAAAAACATTAAAAATCTTAGTGGTTCCAAACTTTTGGACTGTACTGTATATATATATATATATGATGGAGACATAGGGTACTACATGACCTAGTTGCTTTGATGCTTTCTACATGCTGTTTGCCCGCATATTAGCCTATACTCAAATGATAAATTCTCAAAACGATCAAAAAACCGCACTTAACCTAATTACTGCACTACTACAAAGGCGAGTGGAGAGATAGAGCGCACGACAAAGAGCGCGCGAGGAGCGCTACCTCAGCACGCGCCAGCCTGTTCAAAAGAGCGCGCGCCCGCACACAAACCACAACAAACAAGGAGCACGAGTTCTCCCTCCGACTGCACTTTCTTACTAATTTAAGTCTCGTCAGCACCGCATCTTAATAGTTAGTGTTTATTTAGCAAAGGGGCTCAAAACCCCCGGTGTTTGTGCATCCAGATGAGGAGCATTAGCTGTCAGGCTGAACACAAAGGACGGAGAGACTTTGAGCGTCCCTTCAGAATCTCCCTCACCTCTGGATCTCATTGAGCTGCTTCAGCACGGGACAGTATGGTTCAAAACCATATTCTGGTCTTTTTCCGCAGGAGACTCAGTCAGCGGCCGGCCGTTGAAGAGCTCGAGGGCAGAAATATTTTAAAACGTGAGTATTACGCGTTAAGCAACAAAATAGAAATAATCGATTGAAAAATGTATAATTATCATGAATATTGTTTATGATATTGCACATTAAGAATATCACTATTGCTGCTACTTGCATTCATATTTATATTTGATATATATTAGTTGAAATGTTATGACTAAGTCAATTACATATCTTAGACATATTTTTAATCAGCATTTATTAATTTAGTTCATTAAATGAAAGGTTGTGTAATCAATTACTTCAATCAAAATACTTCAATCAGTTGTAAAGATTTGTCATAAAGTAATGTGATTGAGTCTTCCATTGCACACAAAATCACTACAGAGTCTCGTATCAAACACTGTGAGATAAGATGCAGCATGAGAAGCACATTAGATCTTTCTTCTGCTCTTTCAGAGAGGAACGATCAGACGGAGCAAGAGGAAAGAAGAGAGATCAAACAGAGACTGAACAGAAAGGTAAACAGTTTCATTTCACTCACATGCTTTATTTTCTATAGATCATGGTCACTGAATGCTGGTCTGTAAAATTATGTGGACTGCTACTGCTATTAAAGACATTATAAAACTGTCTAATGCTGAATTAAAATGCAACATTCAAGGACAAGCGGTGGTTTTCAAAAGGGTAAAGCAATTTTGTGTAATAAAAAAAGAGTAACTTCCATAGCATGGATCAGATTGAGAGAACATCTAGCATTCAGAACATAGAGTTTGATGAGCAGAATAGAGTTGATTTTGCCGAGGTGAGAGCAGGACCTCAAATACTGAGATGGTGAACTGCATGTCTATGTGTTTACACAAAAAAGAAAGAAAATTCAAAAACCTGTAATAATTATTATATTATATAATTTTCTGTTGTTGTTGTTATATTTTGGAATCATGTTTTTTTCTCCAGTATGCAGTTATTACACATTATTGTTCTTGTAATTATTATAAGTAAATGATGATGATACACTCTAAAAAATGCTGGGTTAAAACAACCCAAGTTGGGTTGAAAATGGACAAACCCAGCGATTGGGTTAAATGTTTGCCCAACCTGCTGGGTAGTTTTAATATTTTAGTATTTAACCCAAATATTGTTTAAAAATTACTGTATTTCTTGCTTAAAATGAACCCCAAATATGTTGGAATTAAAATATGTTTAATAAACAAACATTTATTAATACTTTTTTTGAATAATATTTAAACAATAAACATTTATTAAATTGCTTATTAATAAATGCTCATCTTTTTGATTATTATTGTTGCCTCGAGTAATTATGAGTCTGATTTTTAATTTCCAACCTATTTTGGGTTCATTTTAAGCCAGACATATAGTAATTTGTAAACAATTGTTGGGTTAAATAAAACTACCCAGCAGGTTGGGCAAACATTTAACCCAACTGCTGGGTCAAAACAACCCAATCGCTGGGTTTGTCCATTTTCAACCCAACTTGGGTTGTTTTTAACCCAGCATTTTTTAGAGTGTAACAACAACTACATCAACAATAATTATTATCATTATTAATATTCTTATATTTTGGAATCAGTTTTTTTTTCCAGTGTCCTATTAATAACATTTTACATTTGATTAATACGCTTTTAATTCATAAATCAAAATAAAACATTTGATTAATATATTGATAATTAATACACAAATGAATCATTATGGCTTGCCTTCATTATTTTTCAACACTGTCTTTATTGATTTTGAAACAAAGTAACACACACACAAAATAAATGAATAATTAAAAAAGGAAAAAAATTAACCCTCTACCGCACACATTATGATAAATCTATTAAATTTGACTCAATATTTGACTCTTTTTCTTTTCTTAGAATGGCTTAACTTAAAGTGCTATAAAAAAATTTGGGGAAAAAAATATTATTTTAAGGTACTTTATGATATGTTGCCATATGGCAACAACGTACAATAGCGGAAATAACTTAGAATAAGTGTAAGTGTATATAGTTAATATTTTTCCTCAGAAATGTTGTTTGTATTGAATCAATTGGTGCTATTATAAGCTTTAGCAGTAATTATAAACAATACCTTATACTTATTTTCCAACATCTTGTGCTTTTCCATTCTCTTTTGCTGAATAATGCTTTAAATTCTTTAAATTTCATTACATTTTTCATGAATATTATTTAAATTGCAAATGTAGACAGTTAAAAACAAATCTAATACTGTTCATCATAAAACTGACATAAAACCAAAAACATTGCAGTTCATGAAAATTCAACATTACGCAATCTTATGAGAGGAAGGTTATGAACATGAACCCCATAATCCTTGAAACGTCACCTTTTTTCTGTACGAAACTTCAAAAAGCATTTTTTTTCAGAGGTGAGACACATGTAGACATCACATTTGGTGCTCTTCACCCTAACAATACACTTACAGCCACTTGCACCTGCCTTTTTGAGACACCATGGTAGGACAGTGGTTGGTCTGGTCCAGTATATACTGGCTGTGATGGCAAATCTCTGATGTTGATTTAATCCATAATACAAATGCCATGGCAGTCCTTAACATACGACTAATCAACATTATATCACTAGCATTAATGTTGTTATTGTTACAGCTTAACAGACTGCAGCTGGCCTTTGCTAGCTATCTAACCTATTATAATAATGTCATTCCATTATTGCACAGTGTTGCCATATGGCAACACACACATTTTCTCGATTTACCAAAAACTAATTTCATAACTTCTTTGAGTGGTGAATATGTCATCATACCTTACCTGAGATGATGTTAACATTTTTTTTGTGAATGTGACATGAGCGGGTCCTTGTTTGTTACTGACGTTTTAGTTTGCTTTCAGCAACTACATACAAGAGACGGCAGTCTGTCAGATATCTCGTCACAGAAAAAAAATGCATGTCATGTGACTTAACCAAAGCACATCATTGGCTAAACTAAGGTCTTCTCTTACCAACAAAAAAAACTAGAATGTTCTCTTAAAGAGACGGTGGCAAGGAAATGAACATAAAGAGTATGTTGCCATATGGCAACACTATGCGGTAGAGGGTTAAATACAATGCTACGTTAATATCATAACACGTGATGCATATTATGCCACAGAAAACAGACTTTTAGGATCGGTTTCCTTCAAAAATTCCATAAAAGGATTCTATACTTTGAAAAACTTTTCAGGTTTTCCTTTAACAATATATGTGAGTTTTTCCAAAGCCAAACAATTAGAAAATTCCTGTAACCATTTTTTAAAATTAGGGCTTTCTGTATTTTTCCAATGACATGCTACTAGTTTTGCTTCTAATAAACATAAAATCAACATTTTCTTACCAGAACTGGATAAAGTGCAAGTTACAGGGAAAATATTTAGTATACAAAGTTTATGAAATTTAGGAACATTTTGTTTCAAAACCAGTTATAAAAAGTCTAAAACCTTTTCCCCAAAAAATGTTCAACTTGAGGACACTTCCATAAGCAATGATATAATGTTCCTACCTCTAGGTTGCATTTTATACATTGATCGGGAATGTTGGGATCACATTTTTTTAGTAATTCTGGAGTTATGTACACTCTCATAATCCATTTTTATTGTAGAAGTTTAAACCTCATATTAATTGTCTGGGTCTGGGCCTTTAGGCAGATACTCTGCCATTCATCCTGTTATATTCTCATTTATGTCTTGGCACCAAACCAAACGCTTGTTTGTATTTTCCCTGCAGTTAGTGGAGATTAGTCTATAAAACACGGACATTTGTTTACCACAATTAAGGCGGTTTAAAGTAATTTTTTCTAAAGGGGACAGATCCGGGAAGGCAAAAGAGTGATGCTGTGCCTTATTAATAAAATTCCTAATTTGAAGATATTTAAAAATCTTTTTTCTTAAATTTTTGTCTTAAATCCTGAAATCTGAGCATAGTTTTATTGCTGAATAAATCTACCACCTTATTCAAACCTTTCAATGCCCAAATTTTAAAACCAGCACCATGTGTTCCTGGTGTAAAAGAAGTGTTTCCACAAATGGGGTAAACTGTGATAATTGTGCAAACTCTCTTACATGTTTCAAAACTTCATACTAAACCACACTAGTATTTTTAACAAAGGGATTTTGCCTACATTATTTTATGGTTAAAAAATTTTAAAAATCATCAATTTACCCAAAAATGATGACATGACATGATATATAGACTAATATAAACATTTAAAGAATTAAATTGAAATAATGAAACATTTATTATTATATTTTTTTTGGCTTATTTTTTCTAGTTTGCAATTAATTACACATTTATGTTATTATTATTAAAAGTTAGCAATGATAACAGAAAAATATTAATAAAATAACAATAATACTACTACTAATTATTATATTTTGAAATAATTTAGTTTTATTGGCTGATTTTCTTTCCAGTGTGCAATTAATGACTTGTTATTTACATTTAATTAAAGGTGCTGTATGTCATTTTTTTTGATAAAGCATAAAAGTAAAGCATAAAGATATACAAAACTACTAAAGCATAAAAATATATCTCATATTTGCTTAGATTTGAGAAACATGCTAAGTTCAAACACAATGAGCGTTATTCTGCTTAGAAATGTGGGTTCCGTGTCAGAATGTCTGTTTTTGTTTTGTTTCCTGCAGAGAAAGTCTTCCTTGCAACATGTCTCTCATAACTTGTATGCAGCACCATTAAAAACATTCTTTTTCTTCTCGTAGCTCAACCAGAGGCCAACAGTCGATGAACTAAGAGAAAGAAAGATTCTCATCCGCTTCAGTGACTACGTGGAAGTAGCCAAAGCCCAGGATTATGACAGGAGAGCTGACAAACCCTGGACAAGACTGTCTGCTGCTGACAAGGTACAGGACAAACAAATCTTTACAGAGATCTTTCGGTTAGTCTTCAATTCAATAAGACAGCACAGAGGAAAATATTTTTTTATTATTATTATTATTAGTGATTCTCTCAAGGCTTTTACTCAATATATTTAAGCGGATNACAAACCCTGGACAAGACTGTCTGCTGCTGACAAGGTACAGGACAAACAAATCTTTGCAGCAGAGATCTTTCGGTTAGTCTTCAATTCAATAAGACAGCACAGAGGAAAATGTTTTTTTTAATTATTATTATTATTAGTGATTCTCTCAAGGCTTTTACTCAATATATTTAAGCGGATAAAATGCAATCTAATTTGTGTCAGTAGTCTTCTTAAACTGAAAAAGCTTGTCAACATGAATCTGTGCACTTTTTACTTGAGGATGCGTTTCAGGGTGTGTTCACACTTGGCAGGTTTGGTTTGATCAGGTTTGGTCTCGATTGCTCTGTTAGTGCGGTTCATTTGAATTAGTGTGAACGCTGCTATCTGAATCTTGGTGTGCATCAAACAAGCGGATCGAGACCCACCATTTCAGGGGGTCCATGTCTGCTTTCAAACAAACTCTAGTGCGGTTTGACTGAAATATGAACACAACTTGGACCAAAGGCATCTAATCGAACCAAAAACTTAATGTGATGTCACAAGATGTGACCCTAAAAAGGACAGAATGCTCAAGCATAGCTGGTTCTTCTCTTCTGAGGAACTACATTGACCATTACAGTTTGGTACAGCTCCTTGCAGCAGATCTTCGTTTGTGTGTGTACTGGAGGAATTGCTGCCGCTGTTTTGACTCCTTTAAAGGATTAGTTCACTTTTAAATAAACTTTTCCTGATAATTTACTCACCCCCATGTCATCCAAGATGTCCATGTCTTTCTTTCTTCAGTCGAAAAGAAATTCAAGTTTTTGATGAAAACATTCCAGGATTTTTTTCCATATAGTGGACTTCAATGGGCACCAAACGGTTGAAGGTCAAAATTAGTTTCACTGCAGCTTCAAATTGTTCTACACGATCCCAGATGAGAAATAAGGGTCTTATCTAGTGAAACCATTGCTCATTTTCTGAATTTTTTTTAAAATTATATACGTTTTAACCAGAAATGCTCATCTTGAACTAGCTCTCTTCTTCTTCTTCATTAGAATTCCGGCAGTGTAGACGCTGCTAAGTGTATTACTGCCCTCTACAGGCCAAAGTTTGAACTAATTTTTATATGCAATATGCTAGTATATAACAATTAGTTCAAACTTTGACCTGTGGAGGGCAGTAATACACTTAGCAGTGTCTACACTGCTGGAATTCTAATAGAGAAGAAGAAGAAGAAGAAGAAGAGAGCTAGTTCAAGATGAGCATTTCTGGTTAAAACATATAATTTTCAATTTGTTTTCAGAAAATGAGCAATGGTTTCACTAGATAAGACCCTTATTTCTCATCTGGGATCGTGTAGAACAATTTGAAGCTGCAGTGAAACTAATTTTGACCTTCAACTGTTTGGTGCCCATTCAAGTCTACTATATGGAAAAAAATCCTGGAATGTTTTCATCAAAAACTTTAATTTCTTTTCGACTGAAGAAAGAAAGACATGGACATCTTGGATGACATGGGGGTGAGTAAATTATCAGGAAAAGTTTATTTAAAAGTGAACTAATCCTTTAAGTCATTTCAGTCGGCGGCCATCTTTTAAACAACTCTAGGGCAGCATTTCAGTCATGCAAGTGCAGCTCCTATCTCTTTGAATGGAGAAACATCAAATTCTCCAAAGCTGTTCACCAAGCTTACGGATACATTTCATATTTGAAATCACCAATGAAATCTAACAACAACTGTCTCATAAATTTAGTTTTTAAATGCTCAAATCATGACAAAAAAAACCAAACAAACACATTTTTCAAGCTAGAAAAGCCAATGCGCTCGCAGCCATAAGGAGGTGTCTCAGAACACTCATGCTGCGTCCCAATTCGCCTACTTATACTATACCCCAAGTGTTTACTGGTTTTGTGAAGAAAAGTACGTACTTTTGAGTGTGTAGCCGGAGTAGGCAAGCTTGGGGACATACTACTTCATCATAATTATGTCTTTAACATCATGTCACTGTTTAAACTGCCCTGTCAATCATCTTGTCACAGTTGAAATCCTCCACATTCAATTAAATTTTTCGGAGAGAATTGTAGTAGCACGGTGATCTGCCAGTCGTGGGTCTTTCATGTGGTAACCTCTCCTCATGTGTTTGTAATTTGCATATTCATGCATTCAAAAGTTAAAGACCAAACATATTACAAAAGTTCACAATGTTGTTGCAGATGAAATATAATTTTGGATAAAATTGACTAAATATCTTTTCTTCAGGTTACCACTCTCGAACCCCTAAACCTCTACTTAAAGGGATAGTTAACCCAAAAATGATCCCATGATTTACTCCCTCAAGCCATCCTAGGTGTATATGACTTTCTTCTCTCAGACGAACACAATCAGAGATATATTTAAAAATATCCTTGCTCCTCCGAGCTTTATAATGGCAGTGAATGGGGGGCTGCGTTTTGAGAAAGAAAAAAAAGTATCCATCCATCATAAAAATAATCCATACGGCTCCAGCGGGTTAATAATGGCCTTCTGAAGTGAAGTGATGGGTTTTATTTAAGAAAAATGTCTATATTTAAAACTTTATTAACTAAAATAATTAGCTTCCGGCAGACGACTGTACGCATTGATTTGCGGTGGAAGAGTGACCTCTGACCCAACGAATGACACATTGAAGAACGCGGAAGCGCAGAGGATAGAGCAAAACAATACACCGGTCACGAATTAGAAGTTTAAAACAAGAAATTTTAAAGCGAAATGTCGGAGGATTTTGATATAAGAGGAGCTTGAGTTTGTTGCACAGCCCTATTTGTTTGAACCACGAGTGCGCCTAAGGTTACGATACTCCTACATCCTGCGTCATACATCGCATCACGGGTTACTCATTTGGCACAACTCGACTTGCGCAGTATGCGTACGGTCATCTGGCAGAAGCTAGTTATTTGAATTTATAGTTTTAAATATGGATATTTTTCTTACAAAAAGGCACCACTTCGCTTCAAAAGGCCTTTATTAACCCTCTGGAGCTGTATGGATTACTTTGATTGTGGATGGATTTTTTATTTATTTTTTTGCTTCAAAATATGGCCCCCCTTTACACAACCATTGTTAAGCCTGGAAGAGCAAGGATATTTTTAAATATATCTCCGATTGTGTTCATCTAAAAGAAGATAGTCATATACACCTAAGATGGCTTGAGGGTGAATAAATCATGGGGTTATTTTCATTTTTGGGTGAACTATCCCTTTAACCGTCAGACTCGGATATCCCCCATGTTTGTAGTTTTTAACACGTTTTATTCGTGTTTGGCCCTGTCCTAAATGGCACACTTCATGCACTTTCGGTCTTGTGGACTTAAAATGGCTGCCACGTGCACGTGTCCATTGAAGGGTTAGTTCACCAAAAAATGAAAATAATGTCATTAATTACTCACCCTCATGTCGTTCCACACCCATAAGACCTTCATTAATCTTCGGAACACAAATTAAGATATTTTTGTTGAAATCTGATGGCTCAGTGAGGCCTCCATAGCCAGCAATGACATTTCCTCTCTCAAGATCCATTAATGTACTGAAAACACATTTAAATAAGTTCATGTGAGTACAGTGGTTCAATATTAATATTATAAAGTGACGAGAATATTTTTGGTGCTCCAAAAAACAAACAAAATAACGACTTATATAGTGATGGCCGATTTCAAAACAATGCTTCAGGAAGCTTCGGAGTGTTATGAATCTTCTGTGTCGAATCATGATTCAGTTCGCGTGTCAAACCGCCAAACTGCTGAAATCATGTGACTTTGGCGCTCCGAACTGCTGATTCGACACAAAAGATTCATAACGCTCCGAAGCTTCATGAAGCAGTGTTTTGAAATCGGCCATCACTATATAAGTCGTTTTTTTTTTTTTTTGGCGCACCAAAAATATTCTCGTCGCTTTATAATATTAATATTGAACCACTGAAATCACATGAACTGATTTAAATATGTTTTTAGTACATTAATGGATCTTGAGAGAGGAAATATCATTGCTCCCTATGCAGGCCTCACGGAGCCATCGGATTTCAACAAAAATATATTAATTTGTGTTCCGAAGATTAACGAAGTTCTTACTGGTGTGGAACAGCATGAGGGCGAGTAATAAATGACATTGTTTTCATTTTTGGGTGAACTAATGGTGTCCCATTTGTCATTTTAGGTTTCAGAAGGGTGCTCGCGAGCACCCCCTTTGTGGTCGATATGCGCCCTCGATGCGCACTTTTGCCGAGCCTGCACTGATGCGCGCTCCGCAGCAGACCTCTTCCCGACAGTCAAAGCGGCGTTACGTCACGAAAGTGTGGACTTGTAGGAAGACCGCGAGTGTTTAGGGTGCCATTTGAGACAGGGCCTTTGTAGTTCTCATCGAATCCTCGTTCACCGCGCTATGGGTTGTGGGCAACATTAGCCGTTAGATTGTGCGATTCTAACCAGAAAAAGTAAACCATCCAGATATCTTTGGAATGCTCATTTTAACATACTACGATTTGGGACACACTAAGTCTAATTTTGAATACTATTTAGGATGGATAGTATGTGAATTACGACACAGCATGACTGTTTTTATAGCAAACTGAGCTTCTAATGGCAGCTGCAGTGATGCAATGGCTTTACCAGTTGGCGACTGGATATTTTATTTAGAAGGCAGGACTTATTCCGCCATACTGCGCGTTGAACTTTCTCCCATTCATAGTAATATGAGTGCACCGTCTTCGTATATCTAAAGTCTTTGCTATTATTTGTGATTCCACAGGCGGCCATCCGCAAAGAGTTGAATGAGTTCAAAAGCACTGAAATGGAGGTCCATGCTTCAAGCAAGCACCTAACGAGGTCAGTATGTGTGTGTAACCCTCTCACAGATGTGCCCTTGCTATTTTTGGACTAACAAAATGCCTGGTCAAAAATGACTGGGACACATACATGTGAAATTATGACTGTGTCACCTTGATATGAGTGGATAAAAGGTTCTTCTCTACATGCTGATGACATTAGTGGCCATTAGAGCTCTTATGTATGATCTTACTAAAAATAACGGATTGATGCAACACTATAATCAAGTCTTGTCCAATCATATGGTTGTGAATGTGAAAGGCACCTTTGTTGATTTCTCTCCTCCTCAAACAGGTTTCACAGGCCCTAAGAGGGGGTTTTCTTCTGTGAAGAAAATGCTGAAAGTGGCGTTCATGTTAAAATCCTGGAGGTGCCTCTTCCAGAGCCGTGGCTTCGTCCATGGGATTCCCTTATTCTTCCAGCGCCCTGGGCCGAGTGGTGTTTGGGGGTGGTTAGCGCTGGGGGCCGCGTCTCCACCACGGGCGGCCACAGGGACAAACCTGAAGAACATCTGCGGATACATTTAACCTGAGGCCGACGGAGTGGAGCGGCAGAGGACTTTTTGATGTTTTTAAGCTGGACTACATTTCAATGACTGCTAAGGAAAGATGAATCAGTTCTGGGTAAATGTTTGTGTACATGTAACCAGCTCCACTCGAGAAATAAGTAAAAAAAAAAAAAAAGAAGAAAAAAATCTTGAGGGTTAATAAGCCTGCTATAAATGAATTTCATATTTACTGTACAGAGTCAGTTTGAACAGGGTTGTTCATGTGATCACTTGTAAAAAAAAAAAAAAAAAAAACTTTGTAAGCACTACTTGTCTTCAAAATACAATTTTGGAAATACCCCTCTGCGTTGTTTTTAAGTCTGAATATATACACAACAGTTCAAAAGTTTGGGGTTGGTAAGATTTTTTAAATATTTTTGACTCTTATGCTCATCATGACTGAATTTATTTTATCAAAAATACAGTAAAAACAGTATTATTGTGAAATATTACTATTTAAAATTACTGTTTTCTATTTGTATAGATTTGTAAATGTAATTTATTTCTGTTTTCTTTATAAAAAAATAAATCTTACTAACCCCAAGCTTTTAAATGGTATTGTATGCACATATACACAGTCACTTTATTAGGTACACCTGTTCAACTGCTCGTTAATGCAAAATCTGATCAGCCAATCACATGGCAGCAACTCATGCATTTAGGTCAAGATGATCTGCTGAAGTTCAAACTGAGCAAAAGAATGGGGGGAAAAAAGGTGATTTAAATGACTTATTTAATGTGGCATGGTTGTTGGTGCCAGACGGGCTGGTCTGAGTTTTTCAGAAACTGCTGATCTACTGGGATTTTCACACACAACCATCTCTAGGGTTTACAGAGAATGGTCCAAAAAAGAGAAAATATCCAGTGAGTGGAAGTTCTGTGGGTGAAAATGCCTTGTTGATGCCAGAAGTCAGAGGAGAATGGCCAGACTGGTTCGAGCTAATAGATAGGCAACAGTACTGTTGCCTATCTAGTAGCTCGAACCAACATCTCATTACAACCGATGTATGCAGAAGAGCATCTCTGAACACACAACACGTCCAACTTTGAAACACATGGGCTACAGAAGACACACTGGTGCCACTCCTGCCAGCTAAGAACAGAAAAGGCTACAATTTGCACCCGCTCACCAAAATTGGAATATAGAAGATTTGAAAAACGTCTCGATTTCTGCTTCGACATTCAGATGGAGGGTCAGAATTTAGCATAAACAACATGAAAGCATGGATCCATCCTGCCTTGCATCAATGGTTCAGGCTGTTAGTGGTGTAATGTTGTGGGGGATATTTTCTTGCCACACTTTGGACCCCTTATAGCAATTGAGCATAGTTTAAACGCCACAGCCTACCTGAGTATTGTTGCTGACCATGTCCATCCCTTTATGACCACAGTGAACCATCTTCTGATGGCTACTTCCAACAGGATGACGCACAATGTCACTAAGCTCAAATCATCTCAAACTGGTTTCTTGAACATGACAATGAGTTTATTAAGATCTCCACAGTCACCAGATCTCAATCCAATAGAGCACCTTTGGGATGTGGTGGAATGAGAGATTTGCATCATGGATGTGTAGCTGACAAATCTGCAGGAACTTATGCTATCATGTTGATATGGACCAAAATCTCGGAGGAATGTTTCCAGCACCTTGTTGAATCTATTCCACAAATTAAGGCTGTTCTGAAGGCAAAATGGGGTCCAACACAATACCAGCAAAGTGTACCAAATAAAGTGGCCGGTGAGTCTATACGCAGACACACACACACACAGATATGAAATTATATATATTAGGGCTGTCAATAGATTAATTTTTTTAATCACGATTAATCGCACACTTATCGTGAAATAAAGCATACACCATTAATCTTGTTTAACACGTCCATTTTGCCATCATTGCCTAGTAAACCATCAGATTGAAGTGTGATTTTCACAAAACTGTATTTTTCAGCTTTTTTCAAGGTAAATTTAGATGTCTTTCCAAAAAAGGACACCAAATAACCAAATTATATGATTTCATATAATTCATACATTTATGTAGGCTACACCAAAGCACCCATAAAAAAATAAAAAAAATCATAGCAAAAAAAAAGTTTCAGAATTCACAGTGTATAGTATGTCCAACAGCAAAGAGCTTGTTAACATTTTAGACAAGTCAAGTTGTGATACTGAACAGGACCACATGGAGATGCCAAAAAAACCTAAACCAACCGCCCTGACCTGCTGAGTACACAGCAACATACACAGGACAAATCCAAACATTATCCTGAATGTGTGTGAAAACAACGTGAATGTAATGAAATGTGTCTGTGCATGAATACAATGTGCGATCAGTGCGTCGAGAGCGCTCATACATGATGATCTATCAAAACTTTCATAGCAAGAAGCTGGTTTGCTTTATCCAGCCGAGAAACATAGTTTGCATATCATCTGGCCATACAGCGGTGGGATGTTTAGACGTTCCGTTCAGACAGGAAAAGCACGACGCGGGAGGGCTCGCGCTCTTCAGATACAATGACACAATATGACAGAGAGTTCGTGTTTTAAAGCGAAACAGACACTGGAATGATTAATTCTCTCTGCCATCTCTGATATAATCAGCATGGACTTTAAGATCATCTAACTGCGTAACGTAAATGACTAAATGTGTAATTATTTTAACGCGTTAAGGATTTTGAATTAATCACGTGTTAATTTTGACAGCCCTATTATATATATATATATATATATATAT
>RJVU01053075.1:1415375-1482583 GCA_003731715.1 Anabarilius grahami
TGAAACTAGAAGCAAATAGTCACTAGGACACAAAAAAAAGTCACAGTGCCTTCAACTGCATGTAAAGAAAACAAACAAAAAAAAAAAAACCTCAGTAAAGTTTTCAGTCTTTATTTTTTTTAACATCTCCCATAAATTGAACCCATGAGGTTTGCTTATTCAGTCCTTGCTAATGAATGCTTAAATGTTAACTTAAGATGGTTTCAGAATCCAGCATCCGCTTTTTAATTTCTGCGCACATAAATCTGAAGGTGATTACTATGAGGTGCGATGTTACAAATAAATGCATTAGTTCTTACATTACCTATAACATTTACTTACTTTTAGAGAGGCTTTTCACAACTATTCATTATTCATATTAAAAATCACAAGCAAATATGTGCGCAAAAACCATGTACAGCCAACCAATTTTTTTCCCAAGGAGACCAGAATAAACGGCATAAAGTACAAATATCCAAGCTTTTGAGAAGTATTATTTTAAAAGAACATAACATTAATAACATTAAAGCAAACAAACATATATTAAGAATAGCTTATATAATGTCGTTTTCAAAAAGGTGTATTTTTTTCTCAGGTCAGAACCTGGATGCATCTTGGAAGAACAAGGACTGCAGTCCTCTGCGCACACTCGTCAAATCTTCATCTTGCTACAAACACGAGAAAAACTGAATTCAGTCCTGAAGAAATGTATGTGAATTTAAGTATTAAATATCTGTCCCACTTGGGCTCTTTCTCACCATTTCTTTGAAGAAACGCTCCTGAACTGACTTCATGTTTTTCTTCATCATAGACACCTGCAACAGAAGCAAACTTGCTTCAAAAAAGTTTCTATTCTAGACAATCAATGCTTAAAATGACTTGAACTGTTCTAACTAGAGATTAACCGATAATGATTTTTTTAATAACCAATACCTATTACTTGCATTTTTATGTGCCTGATAACCGATATACAGAACCAATATTTATTTATTGGTTTATTTCTGTTTTTGACAATTAACTGAACAAACGGTTTTATTTAACACTTTTGAAATACTGTAATTTCTGCAATTTTACTCCCTCCTTGCATACAAAACACACTTCTACATCAATAAATAGTCTGAAAAAGAGTGCAAACATTAAAAATAATATAGTGCACTGTCACAAAAGTGTCTGATCAGGTAAACATACAGGTAATGAATTAAAAAAAAAATTCTACTTCAGTGTAGCTTAATCCAAGTTGAATCTTATTATTTATAACTGACAAATCAGAATTCTACTGAATGCCTGCTGACAGAGCACTGTTTTTATCTGTGCGTTTACACAGAACATCTCTTGTGGAGATGATAATTTCCACAGAGCTATATTTTAGATGTTTATTAGCTAAATAAAGGTTATATAAAGGTTATATAGTAGATGTTAAAAGGTTAGTTCACCCCAAAATGAAAATTCTGTCATTATTTACTCACCCTCAGCGAACCGTGAACAGAAGCAGAAGCTCAACCTAACTTGAATAACTCACAAGAACAAACCTCTTCTGGAAGCTCAAATGTGCTGCGTATCCAGTGAGGTTCATTCTCGTGTTTTGCAGCACGTTTGAGCTTTGCACTTGTGCATTATTCATGTTAGGTTGAGCTTCTGCTTATGTTCGCTGATCAATGTTTACATGCGAGTAAAAGCCTAAATTAAATCTGTTCATCATAACAAGCGATCGATTCTCTTAAGAAAATTTGGACTAAACCGCTCAATTCATATGGATTCATTTTCAGATCTCTTTCTGAAGATTTTGTAGCATCAAAGTGGTATCTTAATTTGTTTTCCGAAGATGAACCAAGGTCTTATGGGTGTGGAACGACATGAGAGTGAGTAATTAATGACAGAATTTTCATTTTTGGGTGAACTAACCCTTAAACTCTCTGAGGTCTGAAAACGCGCCGGCGCGTTTTGCAGGGTTTTTTCACACTGCAGTAAAACAGACTTAAAATACTCCGTCATTTTTTGTCATAGAGACATAAGTAATATATCAATTGAAACTATAGAATATCTTCTTTTATTTGTATACACTCAGAGTAAAAACAAAATGTTGTGCTTTTTGTAAAATAAAGAAAACTAACATGATGCGTGATCTCTCGTCTCCCTCTGAACGAACTCCAATCTGATAGTTCTCAGAAAATGAACTGTAACTTAGTGAATACTAATCACAAAAAAATGACACTTATGTCTAAAAAAACGTTGAAATGTCAGGTTTTAAGTCAAATCGAAAACAAACATTCTGTGTTTATGTAATCTGTATGAAAAGAGAGCCATGTCAGAAGTCCGTGATTCAGCTCATTACCCACCAATGCGGCCACGCCCACGGAGCCAGCGCTATTCAGACGCAAATTCTGAGGCAACACATGCATACATCGTCTCAATCGTGTATTTATTGTCTTAAAGTGTTTATCTGGATGTAAAAGCCATGGTTAGCGAGCTCTAGAAGACATGCAGATAGTTCCTGTTTTCTTTTCTTCTATAGATGAATTTTAGATGAGTTTTTGTTTCTTTAGCGCCCTCCGGCTGCAGTATGAATTGAAAACACCATTCATGGAATAGCCTCTTCTTCTTTAGATGAATTTGTGGACTAAAAATGCACAGAGAGCGCCCTCCGACTGCAAGTATGAATTGAAAACACCAGCGCTCATAGTAATGACATTGAATATTAAATAAATATAACTCCTCTGTATAGAAAATTGACATAAACATATGAGAATCCAATATTTCTCCAAATGTGCATGCTTTTAAACTAAAAGCCTATATTCAGACTCTTTGCATCACAGAAATACATCATATTTTAAAGTATAATATAAAACCATTACTTTATATTGTAATAATATTTTTCTGTATGTTTCATATACCATGATGAGCTTGAGACATCACAGAAGGTTTTTTTCACAGCCTACCTGACTGAAATGCCTCATTAATATGCAAGTCATTTCAGCTCATTACTATGCAATTCTTTTGTCTTCTCAGGTGAGAATGAGCCATTATTCATCATTATTCACGATGATTCACGCCTCCATGCATACGGTGTTCCTTGGCAAAAAGTGTCTTACAAAAACTAAATCAATATATTGTTATAAATGAAAGAGTAGTCAGCATAATTTTTACATAATTTTGAAGCAAAAACTCTAGCCTACAACCTCCAATACCCTAAAGTATTGTGTAAACAGATTTACTATACTTTTTTTGGCCTTATTTCAGTGACTTAAGTTTTGTTTTTTCAATAACCACGCATAAATGTTTTCCTTCAAAAACACAAACATGTACATACATGTTCCTCACATATTATGGTAGCCTAGTTTGTGCTGAACACAGTGTAATGACAGCCTCAGACTCCAGAGGGTTAATCTAATTTAAGAAGTTTTAAAAAAGTGGATTGTGTTAAAAGCTGCATACGGTGGCCCTGCTGGATCATTCTTGAGCATAAACCAAGCAAGTGAACCAGACTATGAACACGTCTCTATTTTTTACCGCCAAGTTTAAACTACATATCAAGCATTTATGTATCATATCTCATTTGTGCTTTAATGGCCGTTATCGATACCGGTTTTGTTACCGATCCCGGTTTTGTAATATCAGGAAAATGCTTAAATATCGGGAAAAATATTGATAAAACCCATTATCGGTCGATCTCTAGTTGTAACCCAATAACTTCAATTATCAAACTATTCTGGACCACACAGATTCATATCCTCACCTCCAAAGAGAAGATTTGTTCCTCATACTCTAGACAATCACACACATCAGTCTGAATCGTGCTTTTTAAGCGCTGTAGTCTGAAACAACAAAACAAGACAGAGCAAGTTAAGCACTCATCTTACTAATCCAATGTAAAAACTGCTTTTTGGTGTGCATTGAAAACACTAGGGCTGCCCCCTAATAGTCGACTAATTAGGGGGCCTAATAGGGGCCTTAATAGTTGAACAAAATTGGTATTAGTCAAAAAACAAACAAACACAGGAAGTGGTGAAATCAAGCCGTCTGTAATGGACAGATCGTTAACGGCGAGAAATCCAAACATTCGCCTATCATTCATCAACCTCAAATATGGCTTATCACTTGAAACATGCAAGTAGTCTAGCGCTCTTTAACCTAGATAAATGTGCACTAGGGCTGGGCGATATATCGCATGCGATTGTCACGCGCATTTCGTCAGTAAAGCCGGTTCCCTGATTACCGCAAAATCGCCATCACCTGCTTTCAAATGGAGCGGCATATAATAGACAGAACCGTAGATCACTGACAAGCTACGCAATATCGCGTTCATTTATCGCAGATGAATCGCCTTCGATAATGAACGCGATATTGCGTGGCTTGTCAGTGAACTACGGTTCTGTCTATTAAATGGCGCTCCATTTGAAAGCAGGTGATGGCGATTTAGCGGTAATCAGGGAACCGGCTTTACTGACGAAATGCGCGTGACAATCGCATGCGATATATCGCCCAGCCCTAATGTGCACTATTATTTAGTGCATATCCAAGTGTTTGTGTGAAGAGCGCTCTTACTGCATGACACGGAGGCGCCGGTGTGATCACTTGCATTTAACTTAAAATACTGTCATTTTTGGTCATACAAATAAGAATAATTCAACATTCAAAACAGTAAATTATTTGCTTTTATTTCTGTAAACTCACAATAACAACAAAATGTTTTGCTTTTGTAAAATAAAAAAAACAAACAGGATGTGCTTTCTGCCGTTTCGGTCTCAAGTGAACTTGAGTGCGTCACAAAAAATTAACCGAAACTCAGCGTATACTTGCCTCACAGACACGAGAAATATATCTATGGAAAGCTTGAAATGTCTGGTTTTAAATTTACCAATTCAAATCTAAAACAAATGTTCTCAGATTAGGCTTGCTGCAATAGTCGGTGTTGACGGTGTTCAGCTGCAACACCGGTTACGTCACTTGCCCACCACAGCACCGCCCCCACTGGCATTGATTTTTTTTATAGTAATAAAAATTATTTAGTTGTTAGAAAACAAGACACTTCAATTAAAACCTGAACGGATCTGCTCAATTCAGGGTGAGATGAACGAGGGTCTCAGCACAGACCAGCAGCAGAAGATTTCATTTATCACGAGAGTGAGGAGCTGACTGACAAGATGATGGTGGAAGATTTTTGGGATTTTGTAATATTTTGGATTTAAAGGGTTAGTTCACCCAAAAATTATGTCATTAATGACTCACCCTCATGAATACAAAGAGAATACAAGAGAATACAATGCTGAATAAAGTCTTAGTTTTTGTTATTTTTGGACCAAAATGTATTTTCGATGCTTCAAAAACTTCTAACTAACCCACTGATGTCACATGGACTACTTTGATGATGTTTTTATTATCTTTCTGGACATGGACAGTGCACCGTACATACATTTTCAATGGAGGGACAGAAAGCTCTCGGACTAAATTTAAAATATCTTAAACTGTGTTCCGAAGATGAACGGAGGTCTTACAGGTTTGGAACGACATGAGGGTGAGTCATTAATGACATAATTTTCATTTTTGGGTGAAATTATTAAATGTTCACGCCACATTCATAATCATTATGTTTGCCAGTACGCTGCTGCAAGCTTTATGTGTCCGTTTGGCGCTGATTAGACTATATATTATATATAGGCTTATTATTACGATTTATATGGTTAATTAATATAAACGCGCAATAAGTCGACTAATCACTTAAAAAGACATATAGTCGATGAGAAAAATCTTTAGTCGAGAGCAGGAAGAACACAAATGTTATTCATATGTTGTAAATTGAATATTTAAAATAAATAAACAGCGGCGCCCATAACAGAGATTTTTTTTTTTCAATTATGCAGCCCTAAGTGCATTAAAAAGTATAAAAAAAGTAACTTGCCATACTCCATATCTAGTCTTTTCAGCTGCCCTTTTTCAAAGCGCTAAAGAAATCACAAGATTCTTGCCATAATCACATTACAGAGCAAACAAGAGCATTACATAAATCTTCCACCTTGTTAGCCATGAATGGCTGGGAAATCTTGTTTGTTACTGCAACCCAGAATGAACAGGTCTTGTGATTACATATTATGCATACAGAAAAGTTAACCAGGGAAGATTAGTTAGCTGGGAAATCTATGGCGTTCATCTTATGTTCATCCAACAGCTGTTATATTCTCACCTCTTGGTTCCTTTCTCTCTGTATGTGTGGAAGGCCAAGGTCTGCTTTTCCCAGTAAGTCTGTAAATAGTTTGATTCAATCAAAGGCCATTTACATATATATTTACACGCCAAAGTCCATTTTTATTCTTATTATTTGGCACTTGGCGAGTCAGCACACCCACCGTCAGTTCCTCCTCCATGCTTCTCAAAACAGTGTCATCTTGCTCCAGGTCTTCTATTTCGCCCAACAGGACTTGTTTAACTTTCTCCAGCCTCTGAGAACTATATAAGGACAGACAAAGAAAGCAGAAGAGGTCAATATCAGACCTGCTATAAGGCAGAAACTCTGATCTCTTTTTAGTCAAGGGTCATGTCTGACCTGTACTGGTGTACTTGGACACTGACAGAGGACATGTGCTGCTGTAAGGTCTTTAGAGACTGTTTGGTGTAAAGATCCATTGTCCTGCAGCGATTCTGACGAGCACACAAGACAAGTTATTGGAAAAGGTTAAACTCATTGAATGCTTTAAGATATGCAGCGGGTTTTGCATACGAGGACATGAATTCTCGGAAGTTTGATGGAGCTGGCGTGTTTAGCCAGGGCTGATTAAGTGAGAAAAGTGAGAAGGCAAGCACCTTGAGCTTCCTCTTAAGCTCTGAGCTGAACTGATGGCAGATAAAGCCCACCTCCTGAGCAGGCTGGGTCAGGTCTATGTCTGCTTCCACACTGGCATGCCTGCAACTGGACCTTGTACAAGATGACAGTGTCTCCACTTCCTCAGCTGCAGGAAACACACATACACGAGTCACACTTCAGCACATTCAAAAGCACTAGAATACAGCTGAGCTTCTGAATCATTCAGTTATTTATGAGATTTTCTTGTTTAGAAGAAATGTAAACAAGGATGCATGGATGCATTAAATTGATCAAAAGTGACAGTGAAGACATTTTTAATGTTACGAAAAATTTCTATTTCAAATAATTGCTGCCCTTGTGAACTTTCTTTTCATCACGGAATCCTGAAAAATGTATAAATTTCCTCAAAATTATAAAGCAGCACAGCTGTGTTCAACATTCATTATATTAATAAATGTTTCTTGAGTAGCAAACCAGCATTTCAGAATGACTTCGGAAGGATCATGTGACACTGAAGATTGAATGCAAAAAATTCAGCTTAGTATCATAGGAATAAATTATATTTTGAAATATGTTACAATAGAAAATAGAAAAGTTATTTTAAATTGTAAAGACAGTTAATATTGCTGTTTTTACTGTATTTTTGATCAAATAAATGCAGCCTTGGTGAGCTCTTTCACTCTCTTGAGTCTCTCATTACTGGAGAATGTTGTTTCCTTGGCCCTTTTATTCAGGCCTGTCTGGTAACTTTTCTTTCTTCTTCCATTCTCTGCGACTATGTCCTCATCTTCTTCCTCTGAGCTGCTCTGATCCTTCACCAACAGTTCAATATTGGGGCCTGAGGTACAGCAACACAAAGTCATTCACAGAATCAAACAAAATCTGAACTAGTCTCTTAATCAGGAAACTGAGAACAAGATTTTCCCAGCAGAATCACCAGCAAAAGTGTGTGATGAGTCAGCAGTGGGATTAATCTGTGTCTGGGAAAGTTAATGAAATTCACATTCAGTTAAACTGACTGCAAAACCTAAATGTTCAGTAATGTGCTGTGTTATATTACCGACTATATCACATATATCAACACAATAAATCAACAAGGGTTGCTTAGTTTCTATTCTTGCTGTGTCATGCTGGGTGGCTCTTGCTTTACATGGCTGTATTTTAAACATCAAATATGTTTCGAATGGCTGGTATTTCCATAAGGGAAGAAAATCCTTTAGGCTGGTAACTTGTCGCACTATACCTCGTTAGGATGACACATAACCCTTTTTAAAAGGGGATAAATACCCTTACTAGGAGTCCAGTATTTATCAGTAGGCACAAACAGCTTTCTGGGCTTCATTTTCAGAGCTAGCTGAGAGGGAGAAGGAGCCTTATTCTCTTTGTCCTCCTCACTGTCCTCATCTCCCTCTGACAGAGCAGCGGACTGGCACGGGATGACATGCTTGTGGATGACTGTTGGACCTGAATGGCAATTGACACAAAGAGTACATAAGATGCTTGTTTTTGTATACTAACAAATAAAATACAAAACCGCAACATAATTAAAAATCTATTCACCTGACTTAAATTCTGGTCTCTCAGCCTTACTTCCTTGCGTCCTTGGTGTTTTCTATAAATCGAACAAGAATGAAGTAGTGTTACTGAAATGTACTACTATTAAAAGTGTAATTGTGCTTAGAAATAAGCTGTTAAACCTGTACCTCCAGCTCAGTGCACATCATGGCCATGTTGCTCACAGATATGTGAGAAGATTGGCTCATTGTCACAGAAATGACGGACCTCCTTTCAAAAGATGCTGGGCTGGTTCTGTTCATGTAATCCCTTTTCTCCTCCTGGAGGTCTGGACAGATGGGTGGGGAGGGCAGGGTGCATTTCTCCCTGATGATGAGGGGCTGAGTTTGGGTCAGTAATGAGTGGACCGGACTCAGCTCAACCTGCAGGAGTGGGACAGAGGGACAGGAGTGAACTTCAGTTGTTTTCAATCCTGGTCCTGGAAACCCATCGCCCTGCACATTTTCT
Organism: Anabarilius grahami; assembly: GCA_003731715.1. NCBI lineage: Eukaryota > Metazoa > Chordata > Actinopteri > Cypriniformes > Xenocyprididae > Anabarilius > Anabarilius grahami. The sequence continues at coordinate 1,424,173 of RJVU01053075.1, forward strand.
ATGTCTCCCTTATTGAACACACCTGATTCAGATCATCAGCTCGTTAGAGGAGAGAGCTCCATGAACTGAACCAAAGAGTATAGAGGGTATGCATCGACGTCACTTTCCCGCCGAAAACGCGCTCCCTTAGCTGGACTGAGTGGCAAAAGAACCTGCTGCGTGACTGGATTTAGTAGAGGAAACCGTGAAAACGCGAGTAAAACAAACAAATTACACTAATGGTTGGAATTGAATGTGTTCCTTACAACATGTCAAATAAACCTAATCCATGGATATTGACATGCAGCCAGGAGTCGTGTTTCCTGACATTTATATGTGCCTGATTTGACGCCAGGGAAATACATAAAGCAAATCTGCCTGTGAATATTTTATATAACTACAATATAGGTAGGTTTAAATCCGCGTAATCACTTATATCAATGTTATATCATCATATTGTCCAGCCCTAAAACATATATAGTTTTATAGTATAGTTTTTGTCAGTGTTGTTTATTTAATAACACCCAATTATGCAGAATATAAGTTTAAATAAGGTTTAAATCCGAGTAATCACTTATCAATGTTATATATAGCCTATCGTCATATTGTCCAGCCCTAAAACTTGTATAGTTTTTGTCAGTGTTTATTTAAAAACACCAAATTATGCAGAATATAAGATAGTAATATTTAATTGATGAGTTGTCAACATAATTTATAACAATACAATATATACGGTATGATTTTACCTCAAAATCCAACAATTCGACACAAAATGATAACTGCAAATCGATGTTTCTTTGCCTGGAGTCCAGCTGTTTCTGTGAATTGCAGCGATACATTTGCTTCTTTTTTCTGTAGTTTTGTGTCAAAGCTATTTGTACAGTCAATCGCAAAGCTCTTTTCCGTTTTGGAAGTGTTTTGTGTGTTTTTCGCGGCATTCACGCTGAAAACCAATGCTGCCGCTCAGTCTTTGTGCCACTCAGTGGACGTGACCGCAGCCATAACGGTCGACGGTGACATCACGTGCATACCCTCTATAGAACCCAAGAGCGACACTCTGATACTTTTTGGGCAACAGCCACTAGATGGCGCTCCGGTAGCGCAGCCGCCATTATGGGGTGAAAATACTAACTGGACCATAGAATCCTTCACATCTTATGGACCCAAAATCAGCTAATTTCACTGCCAAATCAGAAGCGCAAAAGAACATTTTTCAAATGAAATCATCAGTAAATTGTATGGCTCCTACAGTAAATGTTGTATTGCCTTATATATGTTTTATTTTACCAGTTGTGGAATCTAACCATTCAACCATCTGAGGTAACTTAGTTAGCCTACTTTATTGAGTATTTCCATTTTATGCAACTTTACACATTTATTAATAGTAAATTAATAATGAATAAATTTAAGATCATCATGTTTGCAGCAAACAATATTTTTCAGACCTAGTGGAGTTATAGTAATAATAGTATCACTCCACTAGGTTTGAATTTAAATATATTGTACGTTTTAATGGATCACGCTACAAAAATAATGATCTTATAATACATGATGCATTGCTGTGTCCGTTATCCCATAATTCCCACTTTTGGAAACTTTTGCTTTAATGGACATTAGACAACACTGCAAAATCAAGTTGTTATATTCATATATTTATTGTCCAACATTCCCAATTTTTCTGATGCATGTCCTTAAAGTCCCCCTGTAGTCAATTATTTTATCCCTTAAAACTCATCTTTGATCACCAAAATGACATATTTAAAAAAAAATTAAAGTGAAAAAAGATTCTTCATGCCTTAAAATAGCTTGAATGTAACTCTACAACCTTGCCTCATTTAATATACACAGATCAATGAATATGTAAATTAGCCCCGCCTCCACTCACTCACACCAGCTCGAAGAGTGTAGTGTTGCTGCTGTGATGACGAGGCAAATTGTTGTTTGTGTTGTGGCTACATGAAAAAAATGCACATCCTTGAATGAGCGCAGATTTCATTTCCAGCTTATTTACTTGAAGTTATCAGGTAGGCTAATATCTATGGTTTGATCCATTCCAGAGGCGGCCAAAATCAGAATTTATAATGGACCGAATAGCTCTCTCAGAATTTGACGTGCGATTCCACACTGACTGACATATGCACATGAATCACGGTCACACGCACACGCTCAGAGCAATATTGTTTTAGCTATGTTTAATAGTATTAAAGTATTTCGAAGGACAAAAACATGAACTTTATTGGCTTTACTTCAATTCAGCGGTCACTTTACTTTGGCGCGAGCCGCTATGCGCTCGCACACTTGGCACAGCCACTGCGACGGTTCTGTCATTAATTAATATGAATTAATACAGATAGCCTATTGCTTGACTACGTTATCAAACAGCTAATAATGTGTTGCTAATGTTACACAAACCATGTTCCCGTTCGCGAGTCAGACAGATGCCTTCTAACAATCAGTATTCTTAGAAACGCTTTGAACAACTCAGAACGTCAGTACAAAGGCTTATAGTTCATCATAACATCGCTATATTGATAAATCTACACAATTTTTCATATCAACAGAAAATTTACCAGGATAACCTCATACTTAATGATATGCTAAAGCCTACCGGCACGTTGTTGTGATTCTACTTACGGGAAAAAAACAAAACTGGCACCGCGTTCGTTCCGTAAGTAGAATAGGGAAGGCGTAGAACATTCAGCGTAAGCGTTATGAAGAATGCGGAAGCGGAAAGTACGTTCAAGGCGATATTTTGACTATAAAGCATAAACGGTTGTATTTTTTTAGAGAATGACCGATCGTTTCGCTAGATAAGACTCTTATTACTCATCTGGGATCGTTTAAAGCCCTTGAAGCTGCACTGAAACTGTAATCTTGACCTTCAACCTGTTGGTAGCCATTGAAATCCACTATAAGGAGAATAATCCTGGAATGTTTTCCTCAAAAACCTTCATTTCTTTTCAACTGACAAAAGAAAGACATCAACATCTTGGATGACATGGGGGTGAGTAAATTTATCAGGAAAAGTGTATTTAAAAGTGGACTAATCCTTTAAGAGCTTTAATGCAGCCCATTAGTACTTGATCTATCCATGAATGTGATTTGGAAACCTGCCCTATGGCTGTCTCATGTTTACCTGAGCAGCAGCTGGATTCTGCTTACAGCTTCTGGAGGTTGTGGAAACAGGTGTTATGGAGAGAAAAGGAGGTTTCACAGCACCTTTATTCCCTGATGTTTTACAGAGTGAGGAGGCTTGGATTTCTTTGAGAGGACGGAAAGGCTCTAGTGGAGGAGAGTCGGCTTCGATTGGAGAGATAGACAGAGAACGGAGAGGTGTAGTATTGGATCTCAAGTTGGTTGTTAGTTTTTCATGTGCTACAGAGAAAAATAAAATGTAAATTACACAGCGGTTAACAAAGATTGTTGACTTTGTACTAAGATGTCCAATTAATAAATTTAGTGATTCAGCATTAGTAATTAACACAACTTGTATGTAAACTTTGCAAATAAACATTTGAATTAACAGCCATACAATTATGCAAACTCATTTAAAGCAGTGTAATTCCTACATCTCATCTTCTCAATGGAGGGAGGCGAGGCAAATGTGGAAGATAATCTTGAAGCCCAAGATTCTTTCTGTCTTCTGGCCGACTCCTGAGCAGATGAGGTCTTCTTCTTTACTGTGAGATGCTCTGGACTAAACATCTTCTTGCCATTATCATTCCTCTGATCTTGTTGAATCTTTGCAAAGACTTTATCTGCATTTTTCAGTACATTCTTCTCACTTTGTCGTCTGGCAACATCCACAAATGTTTTCTCTCTTCTTTGTTCTTGTCCTGTGGCTCGAGCTGGGACAGTCTGCTGAAATGCTGCTGGACGGCCAACTGCCTTTTTCTATTTGAAGAAGAACAAGACAAAGTTCATCAGGACTGTTATTATTTGACGATCTAGACTCTGATAGTCTTTAATAAAAGGCAATAACACTAATGAAGATCCGCTTGAACTAATTGTGCTGAAAGAAAAATCACATGCCTTAGGGGGTGGTGCTTTTTCGTTCTCTGACAGGCTGGACTGGTCATCCGAGTCAGACAGCTCTCTGTAGGTTTTGGTCAAGGCTGTCACTCTTTGAGGTCGTCCTGTGGTTTTCTTATTATTGATGCTTGGCTGCCGTTTATCCTTCTGTTCAGCCACTTTCTTCTGCCTCTTCTGTTATTAACCCAATCCAAAAGAAAAGTGAATGATTACTATCAATGAGTGTGAAAACACATAATAATACTCATTCAAAAAAGAGTAACAAACTTATGTACAGGAGGGAAATATAATGGAAAATATGACTGCTCTTGAAAAGGTCATTTTCTATGCAGAACCACTCTGATATTCAGACTAAACTATGCTGCAAAAATGCTTAATTCAGAAATTAGTCCTGCTTATGACATTACCTCTATGAGCACATTACCACAAAATCACCCATATTTACCAAAAAACACCTATTTAGCAATTTGAAAGGTTAGCCAATCATAATAGAGGTCATTTACAAAATGTCTTATCTGTACAATAGTTAGGGTCACAGACTTTCTCCTTTTTTTTGGTGCAAATATTACAAAAGTGAAAAATAAAGAGCTACAATATGGCCCCTTTAAGACATCTGTAAAATTATAGAGCCCCGGTTCTTACCCGCTTTGGCTTGATTTGTTCTTTCACTGTCTTTGGCGAAGGCAAAGGTGTATATGGCGATTTAACTGAAATAAAATTAAAGTGTAAGAGATTATCTGGTGCAGGAGGAAGTGAAAAGTTACCAATAAATTGTGTAGTCCTTAATTAAACAAATTCCTCCCATCTTCAATGTGATGAAGATGACAAACAAGAGTTCAAAACACTACTGCTGAAGATGTAAAGCCATGTACAAACCACACGATTTTCAAATTCATCAGATCACTGTTCTTCTCACACTACACAACTGTCTGGGGAAGGGTTCGGACGTTAGACGATACTATCGTCCATTGCCGATAGCCGACAGGCATCATGATGTTGAGCCCGCATTCCCTCTTTCTCCAGACGTCCGCCATATTAACGGTGCATGTATTTGTCTGTGATTTCCACAAAACTGTCAGCGAGTGAAAGTCAGGGCTAAAATCGTGCAGTGTGTACCTGGCATAAGACATCTCTTCTCTAAGTTATACAGTTGGGTGTAGCATACATGCAGCGTCAGCTGATGGAAAGGTGGGTTTAACTGGCTGCCTGCTGTAGTCTGCCACTTTGGGTTTGGGTTTCCTGTTGGCAGAGCTTAACCAGCTAATCTCTGTCATATTGTCTGTGTCCGTATCACTGAACAGGTTTTTCTTCGCATTTATCGTAGCAGCCTAGGGTGTAACAAACATAAAAGCATTAAATGTGGATTTTTAATAGGGATATGTTAAAACAAATCCCCAAATAATTTAAGAAATGTGAAACCTTTGGAAGCTGAGGTCTACCAGCAGACTTGGAGAGAGTCGGAGAATTACTTGTTGCACTAAAAGAAAAAAGAAAAACACTGTAAATATACAATAAAATACATAATATATTAATAAGCAGTCACATGTCCAAAAATATGCAGGGTTTCTTTAGAGATATTTTAACTGTCCACATAATTCTACTGAACTCTGCTGTTAGGTTCACCTGTTAAACACTAGAGGGAGCTGTTTTTATAAATTAACAGAATTACCTGCTTTCCACTCTGCATGCATCAGAGGATTTCTTTCTCTGAAGAGGACAATTAAGAACTAATTACAATTATTATCATATTTTTAAATAATATAATGACTAGGGATGTCCATACCACACTGATTTTTGGCGTGACCTCTGTAAATGCATAAATATCCCTAAAGAGATCAAACACAAATTTGTTCATTTATAACAACAATTTTCGAATATCCTTAGTTTAAGGGAGTAAAATCAGTAAAATGCAATACTCAAGCTTCTGGAATGGCCTCTTGGATTTGTGCAAGCTTGAACTCTTGGCAGCAGTTTTCTCCTGTAACATGATGAGTGGAAAAAAGTCACATTCATAAGATAGCATCACATTTATACAACTGAATCTATTAACTTACATTACAAATATGTCTTACAGTGGAGGATGGATGGCAGCTCTTATTGAACAGATATCTGAAAGTGAAGGTAACATTGTGATTGCAAGTGAGAACCGAGGAAAAGGTGAGGCATGAATGAAAGGTCAGTCTGTATCACCTGTTTGTAGATGCAATGTTAACCTGGGGCCCAGGCTCAGGGGATGCTGCTTTGGCGCTTCTCTTATAATGACTGGATATCATCTTCACCATACTGTCTGATTCATGTGCCATCTTCAGAACATCAACAACAAAGTTCAATACAATAAACCTCTGTTTTCTTTTATTTATGGGATATTAATTAACAGGATAGTAGAGCGAGGACATGAAATTGTGTGGAGAAAGGAATGAGATTGTGAAAAAAAGGACACTTTGGCATACTTCTAAAAAAGTGGAATTATAGAAATAGTATACTTTAAAAGAATATACTGAATGTAATGTTTTCTGACATTACACTCTAGGGATGTTAACAGTTAACCGACGATCGATTAATTGTCGATAATACATTTAATCGATAAAACTTATCGATCGTCGATTAAGCAGGTTCATGCGCGTGCGTGCTTCTTAAACGCGAGACACGTAAAGCAACCACGAGGAAAAATGAAGCGAGCGCACCGGAGTTATGTTTGGGGCCATTTTACACCTTCATCATGACTATAAGTTTGCGTGTGCACTCACAGCCTTTTGTTTTGAGCAAATGTAAGTTGTAATATTGTGTTTATTTTGTGTAGGCCTATCTATATCGGATTTATCTCATTTAGGATGCATTTGGTTAATAATTAACATCTTAAGCTTCAGCGCACGCAGCTCAAACAGCAATGCACAACAATGACTATGATTGGGACTGTCATATTACATAACATTATAAAGAGAACAATATTGTAATAAAACATTGTAAATTATTTGGGTTTATAGTTGCCATTTAGTTCACTTGTACATTCGTGTCATTTTGTGCAGATATAATTTGTGCTATTTTGTTTATTTTGTATAGATCTGAATAATCTTTCATATAGAATGCGTTTCTTTAAATTAAATAACGCGCTTGCACAGTGTTTACTGGTGTTCATTCAGCACTTCAGCGTGCGCAGCTCAAACAGCAATGCACAACTAATAATAACTATGATTGGGACTGTCATATTACATAACATTAATGAGAACACCATTTTAATAAATCATTGTGAATTCATTGGGTATTGTTGCCGTTTTTAGCCCGTTGTTCCAGAACAGCGTGTCCACAACGGTACGCATTCTGACAAGCACATTGGCGGCGTTGGTGACACATTAGTCATTATATTTGATTATTAAATGAGTAATTTAATAAACGATCAATCACATCAACTAATTTTAAAATCCTACTAGCCATTTATTTAGATTAAAAACCCTTCTCATTTATTTGGTGAGGAACGGAGTTTTGAGCAGCATTTGCACACCCTGTCTTGCCACTGCAGTAGGTGCATATTGCAGTATTAAGGCTAACGATTAATCGATTAATTGAATGTTAATTTAAACGATGATCAATCATGGGAAATTGTGTAAATTGACATCCCTAGTTTACACTTATATTAAATGCAGTTGGTTTGCTAGTAGTTTTTGCTGTGGTATCAAAAGTCGAAACAAGAATTGTGAAATTTAACTGGTATTTAAAATGTTGGTATAATAATTAGGGTTGGGAACCGAGAAACGGTTCTCATCCGGAACCGGTAGTGTTTTTTTTAAAAGAACCGGAACCATGCAAGATTCTAAGTTTCGGTTCCGAAAACGGTTCTGGTGTGATGGGTGGGCGAAGTGATGGGAGCGTATCCTTTAATAGAGACGTCTCACCTCAGTAATATTATAGCAATGAATGCACTGAAAAGCCCTTGCGCTACTCATATACATCAGATATCAATGTAGAGAGAGAGAGAGGTGCACAAAGCTGCATGATTAATCTTTAAAAGATTGTGTTCTCGATTTCATCACCCACATGATCTAATTCCTAAAAGACAACAATTCACCCGTGTATATTAAATCTTTGACAAAAATAAAATCGCGACATTTAAATCTGCGTTCTCGCTGCCGTTGATCTGAAGAGAGTTGTGTAGATATAAACAGCTTTACAAACAATCTTTTCAAACTCACAGTATCATTATTTCAGTGACAAATATTCCAATTATAACAGAAGTATACAAAAGTTTATTATTCAGATAGAAACGCTGATGTTACCGATCAAAATATAATAAATTACCTTCTGAAAGTAACTGGACTTCAAATAACAACTGTATTGATTGCATTGTTACGCCACTAGGTGGCAACAAATGACTGTTAAAAATGTGTCTATCACTGAATCATTCTTTCAGAAACAAGTCTTTATGAATCATAACTTACAAAAATAGTCTGTTTCACCTGTCTGAATCTTATATGTGTGTTCAAGCATCTTATCCAATTTGTGGTAACACTTTACAATAAGGTTAATTTATGAACTAACCATGAGCAATACATTTGTTACTGTTTTTGTTAATCTTTGTAAATGTTAGTTAATAAAAATGCAGCCTTTCATAGTTTGTTCATGTTACTTCACAGTGCATTAACTAATGTTAACTAATACAACTCTTGATTTTAATAATGTATTAGTAAATGTTGAAATTAACAAAGATTAATACATGCTGTAGAAATGCAGTTTATTATTAGTTCATGTTAATGTAGGCCTAGTTAACTGATGTTAACTAATGAACTTTACTCTAAAGTGATAGCGAATAAGAGATTAGCAGTCTGTTAAATTCATTTTACAAGAATAATAAACACAAAAAGGACTGTTTGAGTTGAGTGTTGTGCTTTTTTCGCTTACTACTATTTTTTATTAGTTGTTTAATTATTTTAATGGAACCGGAACTGGAACCGGAATCAGAACTGGAAAATTTCTTACGATTCCCAACCCTAATAATAATAAGCTTATTTATTAGAATACAAGGTTACAGAAGTCAAAAACAATTAACAAATTAATAAATTTTTTATGGCAAGCCAGTGAAAATTTTGGCATGGCAAATAAAAATTTGAAATACAGGCCTGACTATGCAAGTAGAAAAAATCCTGAGCATCAAGGCCTGCTATTCAAGTACACTTAAGTGGCCTTTTATTTCATTATTATATTATCTGCAAGTAGGTTTTTAAAAAATATACGTTTAAGATTTGAATTTACACTATAAGTGCACATTCAATACGATTAAGTGCACTTCTTTTTCAACAAGGCCTGATTCAAACCTGTAAGTGCCACATCTCAGTGTGCCTAAAACAAATCAACTCAGTTCAAGTAATAATAATAGTGATGCTTGCCTTAACAAACACTGTTAATAATACCTCTTTATAACAAAGACATCTATTTGAACTAAAAGAGTCTCACATTCTCACGGTCTGATGCATCGCCCTGAACTTTGCTACTCTTCCTTCTCTGTTGTGTAGGTCTAGCAGGCATGGACCTCACTGATTTCTCCACTTCCTCTTTCTCTTGAGCTGTAGTCTTGGGCTCCAGTGAGGAGCCTCTCTTCTGTGGGGCTCTCTGGGCTGCATGGCCATCTGTACCCTGCTGCTCCCTCAGCACTTCCTCCAATCTCTGAGTGAGCTGGGTGTGCAGCTGATTCTGGGTCAGGGTACTAGATGCACACTGTGCCGGGGACAGACGCTGAGGAGGGCGATGAGAACTACCATCTGGAGATGATTACACAGAATGCAAGGTTACACAAAGCCACCTGATTCATATAGTGACAACAACATATCAGAAAAAAATATTTCTCAGAAAAATTCAATAGAAATTCAGTTGACACTCGGACAGATGCAGTACTCACTGTAAAAAGTCTTTTTAACTGGTTCAGGAACAAAAGAACTTGCTCATAAGTCAAAGCATTACACAACATAAGTGATGGAGGAGTAAAAATGACAGTAAATGATTATATTTTATTATGAGAAGGAGACTGCCGAGTGATAAGAGACATGAAACTAGCACAGCTATGTTGGAAAGTGGTTCAAACAGTCAATTATAGTATAGAGGTCATAGTACAAAAAAATACTTGACTGCAGAATGCCAAGATTGGCCAAACACAAAACTGAGTATTCAAGAGTGCCATGTAATATAGTTTAATATCTTTGCTAATACAACATATTAGGGCTGGGCGATTTTCCCTATTTTTTTTATTAATTCGAATTTAATGTTTTGCCTCGATTTTATTATTTTTTAAATCGAGCAATCGCGATTTTGAATAAAAATGTTAACAAGCATTACAATTAGACATGTTGACAATACAGCAATGAAAACCACATTAGGAGAAGAAAATCATGCACGCCTGATTAACCGCTCTCATGTGACGCTCTATGAACGTAGAACACATCACTATTCTTTGACGGCTGTTCATTCAGAAATGCGTTATTGCGTTATAAAAATGAGACGCAGACAGTGGAATGAGAAAAAAAGGCAAAGTTATTAAACGCGAGTTTACATGCCTTTTTTTAACTTGACCGTCGTGTTTTTAGAATGCCGTTTCATGGGTGAGACGATGCAAAAGACGCGAGACACAAGTGCAACACCTAAACATGTCCGCCAAACATAAAAACAATAGGACAAACAGCGCAATGGAATGCAAAAACCTGTAAACCTGTTTGATATTTCATGTTTGCATGATGGTGACAGATGTTTTTTTTTTTACAAAGCATTTGCTGTTAATAATAGCCTATTACTGGTGTTATTTATTGCTATTACTTTTTGGCAAAGAAATATTTAGCATTTTCTTGTTTTATATTATTTCGGAGTATATAGGATGTGTTTAAGATAAGTTTGTACAACATTCGTCGTCATATTTCAGGCATATTTTCTGCAAAGATATTTAACAAATTGTTTTACATTACACCATGTTGATCACATCATGTGTGCTGCACTTGGAAAGGAAATTTTTTTTATCCAGATTGTTAATAAAGAGAATGTTACTTAAAGCTGCAGTCTGCAACTTTTTTTGGTTAAAAATTATCCAAAATCAATTTTTGAGCAAATACATAACCAGCCAGTGTTCAAATCTATCTAATTATCTTGTCTCGATTCACAACAGTAAGCCTGTAATAATGTTTTAAAATAAGAGCGACCTGGTGGATTTCCGTGGGAAATTCGAGCATGCAGCAATTCGTCTGTGCGTCATTACGTCACGTCCGTAAACAGAAAGGAAGGAGTCCAGTTTTATCACGTGAGGATATGCTGCTGGTAGCGGCACATTTATAGCCTTTTCTCACAGCAGCTGAAATAATTAAACATCATTTTGATGGCGGATTGTAATCCAGAAAGGTCCAAATGACAATCATCAGTGACAACTGGAGATTCACCCGTAGTCAAAAAGCAAAAGACTTTGGACTGTGGAGTGGATACAGAAATTGAAATCAACAGGTAACGCTAATATACACTAAATACACATAGTCACGCAATGCTGATGTTTTAACAATTTGAGAATAATATAACAGTAATAATAATTTGCACGGTTTGACGTGATCCGAGCTAAGCGATTGTTAGATTTAAATTAATCATCATTAGCAGCGCAATTTATTGTAGGCCTGATGCTTTTTTCCTCAGTTGGGCAGAATAAAAGTGGCAGACATGTTACTTACTTGTTCAGATGATATTTTCCAGTGAAAATTCTTATATTGGTCATACTTTCAAGACGTAGAATCTGTGATTCTGAAGTACAGTATCCACACCGGTGCGGTGACTGACAGCAAGCATTAGATTCATCCGCGCTGACGAGCTGTGCCGACGCACAACGCACGTACAGATAACTGTTCCGCATATGACTGCAATTGCAGGTTTCAAACAAGAGATGGCGACAAAGAGGAAAAATCGCAGACTGCAGCTTTAAATCATATTGTAGTTAAGTTTTTAAGTTGAATAGTTAAGCAGTAACAAAAAATAAAAAACGAAATCGTGAATCGGTCAATTGTTCTGAAAAAGATTGAGATTAAATTTTTTTGCCATATCGCCCAGCCCTACAACATACTTTATAAAATAATCACCTTAATTCTCTCTTCTGTCTGCTATTCACTCACCTGATACAGAGCCATTTTTAGAGCAATCTTTTTGCAGAGCTAGCAGTGATCCAGATACAGAGATTCTCCTTTTGCTGGAGTTCAAGCTCCAGAGACCTGGTGAACTGAATTGTAATAAGTAACGGAATGACATACATTAGACAGAGTCCTTTCCACAATGAACGTACTGTTATTCTATTACCCAGTTAAACAGTTTGAGAAACTGTAACCGAAATGCCAATAGAAATACACTTACAATGAGCTACCCTTTCTCACAGGTTGGGAGTCTGGGACTATGCTGTTATCTTTCACAAAAAGAAGCAAAATAAGGTTAAAAACATTCAAACATGTTAATATTAGCAGTGGCATTTCCTTAGTATGCTTAGTTCATATAATACCAAAAGTGTTCTCTTCATGTTCTTTGTCAGCTTGCACCATCTCCACTACTTTTTCTACAGGAATATTCTGCAGAAAACATGTTTTTATAGGGTTAGATGCCAATAAGACAGAGAAAAAGGAGTCAAAAACATAAAGCATAAAATTAATCTAATAAAATATCGTATGAAGTACTATTACTGAAAAAACAACCAATTTCAGAGCACCTTGCGGTACTTCTTTGCTTTAGCCTTTACTCTGTGGTCTTTCTGTTGGTCCTCATTCTGGGCGGCAGGGGTTGACTAATAACACACACAAGATTTACTGATATTACCAAAAGATGTACATGGCTTCATTAGTTTAACTGTGTTTCATAAACTCTATTCTCCATTTGTCCGTCTGCATTAGTATAAACTGCCCTGCTGAAAATTCCAGCATAAACCAGCATGAACTCCATGTTGTCCAGGCTAGTTTATGCTGGTTAGAGCTGGTCTAGTGCTGGACTAGCTGGTGGACCAGCAATTCTCAAAATTTAGCTGGTGTAGCTTGTCCACCAACACTCCTGCTTCCCACACTGGGGACCAGCAAACCATCAACCTATGCTGTTCCCAGCATGCAAAAGATACCTCATGCTGGTGACCATCAATGCTGGATTTATCAGCAGGGTTGGAGAACATGTTAAGTATCTGAAACAGTCTACAAAGGTTATACCTGTGCTTGAATAACATGGGCCTTCTTTTGGTCGTTCTCACGGTGAAAACTAAGAGAAGACACATTGCAAGATGTTTTGGACATCAAGAGGTCTCTAAGCTCAATTTCCTTTTTCCTCTCTGAAGAGCTCATCATCTGAAGAGCTGGTTTCACCATTAGCTTTGACACTAGAAAAAAGGCATCAAAGCAGTTGTCAAACTTCATATCGCTTTTTTCAAATTACATAAAAAATCTACAGGTGGCTGTGTTACAGTAATTTCACCATAAGTAAGAAATGATCTTTACAATTCAAAATTATTGTGTGTGGTAATCGACAACATTCCAGAGCTTTGTTTTATTTGTTTGAGCCATGCCAATTTAAATAGCGCAAGAAGATGAGGAAGGGAACTCAATTCATTACTCGTGCGTGGTGTGGAATTTTTCTGTGCCCAAAAATCAGAAGAGCACGGCAGAAAACCAGCACGCGAATGCAGAATTGTGCTCTTTCATGTCTTCTTGCGCTTGAAAGGACAAATTCACACAAAATTATGTAAAAAAAGTGCATTAGGCCTGCATTAGACATAACCAATGAAGTTCATTCTCGTGTGTTACGCAGCACACTTGAGCTTCCGTGTGTTGTCCCTCTCATCCTTTGGTTAAGGAATTTCTTCAAATTATTGATTCGTTTAACCTCACTATGTCCATCACAGAAGCTACTCATAAACAAGGCCATACTCTTGATTTGGTGATTTCAGGAGGTCTCTCTGTTAGTAATATAGAGATTGATGAATTCTGTGTATCAGATCATAAGCCAGTATTGTTTAACACTGTACTCAATACTTCAAAGGCTAATGTTAAGTCTTGTGATCGTCCAATCCGGTTTGTAAATTCTGCTACATCTAAACATTTCGAAGATGCATTTTTTAGTGATGCTGGCCTCACTGAGCCTTCATTTTCAGAGATGTCTATTGATGATCAACTTAATTATTTTAACACTCTGTGTGGTAATGTTTTGGACGTAGTTGCCCCATTTAAAACTAAGAAACCTAAGTTAAGGTCACGACCTTGGCTTAACAAGGATACTCGTGCCTCCAGACAGGAATGGAGGAAAGCTGAAAGAAAGTGGAAGAAAGATAAGCTCCAAGTATCTTATGAAATTATGAAACATTGCATGGTGAGCTACCAGCACTCTGTTAAGGCTGCTAGGGAAAAATATTTTTCTGATCTGATAGCAAAGCATGCTCACAGTCCAAAGACTCTGTTTAGTACAATACATAATGTACTAAATCCAAATTCAATCTCATTTCCTGATGCTACGCCTACAATTTGTGATTCATTTTTGAAATTTTTTGTGGATAAAATGAATAATATTCGTTCTTGTATCCCCAAGTTTGATTTGAATGCACCTGTTAATGACCCATGTTCGGCCTGCTTAACTGAGTTTGAGCCTATTTCTTCTACTTTCTTGTTGAGCTTTTCAACAAAATGAAGCTTTCTTCTTGCTCTTTGGATGTGGTGCCTCCACGTCTTTTTAGGGAAGTGTTATGTGTACTTGAACCTTTTGTTTTAACCATTATAAATAGCAGCCTATCTCAAGGTACTGTTCCATCAATTCTGAAACACGCAGTAGTGAATCCACTCCGCAAAAAGGCCAGTTCAGATCCTTATATTTTAGATAACTATCGTCCAATTTCAAAATTACCATTTTTATCAAAAGTAATGGAAAAGGTTGTTTTCCATCAATTGACGGTATTTTTAAGTGAGAATAATTTGTTAGACAAATTTCAGTCTGGTTTCAGACAACATTACAGTACAGAGTCAGCTTTGCTGAAGGTATTGAATGATCTTTTGCTGGTTGTGGATTCGGGTAACTGTGCAATTTTATTCCTTCTGGACCTCAGTGCTGCATTTGATACAATTGATCATGCTATCTTGCTTGAGCGGTTGAGTAATTGTGTAGGAATTCAAGGTACCGCATTGAATTGGTTTAAATCGTATCTTTCTCATAGAACATTTTCTGTGGAGATTGGGAATTTTTCTTCCTCTTCTGTACCATTAACTTGTGGTGTACCTCAGGGGTCTATTTTGGGCCCGCTGTTGTTCTCGCTGTATTTGCTCCCTTTAGGCTCGATTTTTCGAAAGCACAATATTCCATATCACTTTTATGCGGATGATACACAGGTGTATCTCCCTTTAAAAAATGGGGATAATTATGACATAAAGTCTTTGTTGAACTGTCTCGAGGAGGTAAGAGGCTGGCTGGCAGCTAATTTTTTAACATTGAATGACTCTAAAACCGAAATTGTAGTTTTTGGATCACCAGCTTCTAATATACAGATTAAAAAACAACTGGGTCCTTTAAGTGAGAATTCGCATGCTTATACCAAAAATCTAGGAGTGATTTTTGATAACGGCCTTAAATTTGACAAACAAATTAACTCAGTGGTGAGGAGTAGCTTTTATCATTTGAGATCTATTGCGAAATTAAAAGCATTTTTAACAGTAAAAGATTTGGAGACAGTGATTCACGCCTTTATTTCATCGAGGCTGGATTATTGTAACTCGCTGTACCTTGGGGTGGCTAAGTCTTCCTTATCCCGCCTACAAATGGTACAAAACGCTGCCGCCAGGCTTCTTACTGGTACCCGAAAGAGGGAACATATTTCACCTGTTCTTGCTTCGCTTCACTGGTTGCCGGTCGAATACCGTGTTAAGTTCAAGGTATTGTTGTATGTGTTTAAGGGGTTAAATGGTCAAGCTCCTCAATACATTACAGACCTTCTCCACCGGAAATGTTCTAGATCTTTAAGGTCCTCGAACAAGGTTGATGCTCACTGTGCCACGATCTAGACTGAAATTAAAAGGTGATCGTGCCTTTTCTGTTGCTGCTCCGCGTCTGTGGAATGATTTGCCGGAACACCTAAGGTTGTCTTCCACTGTTGATAGTTTTAAATCTTCACTAAAGACTTATTTTTTCTCTTTGGCTTTTGGTTAAATGTAATTTTATGATGGGTTTTTATGATGGGTTACGATGTGTTTGTGTCTGCTGATGTATTTATGTATTTTATATTGTCTGAACTGATTGTACAGCACTTTGGTCAGCAGTGGCTGTTTGAAATGTGCTCTATAAATAAAAGTGCCTTGCCTTGCCTTGCCTTCCGGAAGAGGTTTGTTCTCGTGCATCATTCAGGTTAGGTTGAGCTCTGTTTATGTTCGCTGATAAAGGTTTATTTGTGAGTAAAAGCCTAAATTAAATCTGTTCATCATAAAAAGCGATCGAGTCTCTTCAGAACATTTGGACTAAACCGCTCAATTCATATGGATTCGTTTTATGATCTATTTATTAACTTTTTGAAGCGTCAAAGTTCTTGTTGCAAAGGCAGTCAATGGAGGAACGGAAATCTCTCAAATTTTATCAAAAAGATAATTTGTGTTCCGAACAAAAGTCTTACGGGTGTGGAACGACATGAGGGTGAGTAATTAATGACCGAATTTTCATTTTGGGATGAACTAACCCTTTAAAGTGACAGCAGCCTAATATTCCTGCTGCTGTCTGTGTTTTTAATGGTAATCAAACAACAAATGCGAAAGAAAAAATCATCTCTATTCAACTATATTTAATTTATACAGTGAAGACTATCCAGTGTTGTTACATGATTACTTTATTCGGTTTCTATACCTGAAAACTGACCGGTAAAAAATATTTCACCGGCCATTGGCAGGTGTGGCAAAAAGTTAGTTTTAGGGCCTGTTTTCAACCCAAAGCATTCCTTTAAACATGATAAAATGTGTAAAACAGAGAGTGCTTGCACTCTTACTGTGGAAATCTATAAAGCTATTTATGAAATTCTACAGGAATAGATTTTCTTACTGATTAAAGTCATAAACTGCTTAATAGACCTACCTGAAGGCAGCACAAAGCTGGAGGAACAGCTTCCCTGTTGACACCCCACAGATACCTTCATCTGTATAGGGGTTACCATCTGAGAAAAAGAGATTTGTGCTCTTAGTTCAGGAGAACAAGAGACCTCTGACCACTATGATGCCATTAACATGTGGACACAGAGCCGTAATGACAGCAGCATTAACAGAGGTGAGTCAGTGCTACCATATTTCACCTGTTAACAGCTTTTAGAGAGAAAACAGGGTAAATGAGGACAACGGTTCACCAAAGTTAATTATACAGGCCATCTAATTTAATAACACGCTTGGAATACAAAGTCAAATAAACAAGCACGATTATAATTAAGCCCTGATGAAGCCAATTAAGTCGCTTTTCCACCGTCTGGCTGAAAGGTCCTAAGAACGGTAAGGAACGGTTCCCGTTATATTTCCACTTGAGCCTTTTATGGCACGATTACAAACCATTCTCTGCCCAAAATTCTCAGCACAGTTGGCTTACCGTGCTAAACCGTGCTGGTAGAATGCGTGTACTGATGTCGCCACTCAGGATTGGTCGCTTGTCTGTTGCCTGGCTACCAGTTTCTGTGTAGCTGGCTAAGAATGCTATATGAGCAACGTAAATACAAATTAACAATAAAATTAAAAGAAATATCTGATAATTCTCCCTAATGTGGTTGCTACTTACATCTCATATTGTCTATAAACTCTTGCATTACCAAGGCAACGACTGACGCTTTTGTATTTCATTCTAAAGAGCTCTGTTATCAGCTCCACAGTGGAAAATGTAACCATATCCGTACTAGCTGGGTCGGATCGGCACGGAATGGGATGGTTAAGCAAAGAGAATGGTTTGGGCCTACAGTGGAAAAGCGGCTTTAGATAACAGATATTTTCATCAGGCAGCTGTTGTTAACAAACAAAGAAAAGGCCTGGTTTCTAAAATCAGACAAGCAGGTGTTTCACAAATGGCTAGAGAGGGAGCAATATTCAGCTTTGACAATAAAATGGCATTAACATGGTCTGTGGTCAATTCAAAACATAATTATGCTCTATAAAAGCTAATCCTAAAATAGACAATTATAATACTTATGTTGTGAGCATCTTGACTTACCTGTTGGGGGATTGTATCTGGTGTTTGATGTGTGAGAGACTGGCATGGAATGCCATGCCTCACTGATAATGGCGCTCTTCCCTCTACACGCAGAGAGGGGGACACTTGACTTTCAGGGACAAAAACCTGTTAGTTTAACATAAACCATCACAGTTAAATTCTTCTAAAAAAACTAAAGAAGATAAAAACCCACACCTCATAACAGAAAGCCATCTACAATGTCACAATTCACCTTAGGAAGAAGAGATTGGCATGTTTAAAAGCTTCTTTTAATCTTGACTCACCTGTGAACTTTCCTGTGAACTTAGATTGACGAGAACAAGTGTTTTTGCAATAGAGGTCTTCCTAACAGACGTCTGACATAAAGCAAAAGGGACTACATGAATGTTGATATGCTCTGTGACAGATGCATAAAAAAAGTTATTGCACATTTAATACAAGCGTTTCATTCCCCTTAGCAGATTTAGTCAGACATTAAGGCTGTACAGCTTCTCCTGCTCAAAGGCTTATGAAGTAAATGATGCGATCCTAATAACCATATAAAAACATGCATTTAATCAACATGTCAATCCAATCATTTAGTTTTGAACTAATCACTCTGGTGTAAAGCTATAAAAACATTATAGTATTATAAACATGGTATTGTTATATTACTCTTTATTAGAGTAGATTGGGGTTTGCACTGAATACACTAAAATAAATGTTCTGATTAGAACATTAGAAGTACTGGTTCTTGACATTTATACTCTACATTATATCTTAAAACTTGGACTTTCATGTCCATCAGGCAGATCCATCAGTGATCTTTTAAAATAATGTCAGCCACATCACTCACCCTGTTTTTAGCCTGACCATAAACATTCTCAGTGGCTCGCAGGATGTCTAGAGAAGAGCTGAATTTGATGCAGACTCTGGAGCCCTCTAAGCTGTCGATGCTGACAGGCTCAGTCAGAACCAGATGAAGAGTCTTTCTTCCACTCTCCTCTGTGAAGTCAAATATAGACAGATGTGTGTTTCATATACAGCTTTGAACAAATCCTCAGAAAGATTGATATGGTTCCAGAACTATTGTTTTTTTGAGTCTTGAGATCAGTGACTGTTGATTGTACTACCTTCTACTGTGTACCTGTGGACCTCATTTTCAGCAATACACAGAGTGTTCCACTGGCCATCCTGACAAGAGGGAGAGACGTCAAATGTTCACACATTTATTAATTTCTTATTCATTTTCTTCCATAAAAACTGTCAAATGTGATTAAATGTGAGCCAAAAGCATATTTATGTTCTTTAAGGTGCAGATTTCTGAGAAACACTGTTGAAAGTGGATCGGACAGAGCAGCGCAACACACTTGTAGCCAATCAGCAATAGGGGGTGTGTCCACTCATAATAAGGGAGGAGAGAGAGTGAGCAAGAGGAAGATTTGAAGAAACACTGTAGAAAGAGAGATGGCTGAGAGATATTAAAAAAGAGATCAGTGTAGATCAGAGGAATATCACTGGACAAAGAAGGGCTATGATCAGGCAAGAGCTTTAGGACTAAGAGGAAAGGCCTAAAAACTTCTGCTCCATATGTGAGTAACATTAGTTTTGCTATGTTTCAAAGAGCCAAGATATGCAGTTTTGAGTGTCATTAACCTGCTGCTTCCGAATATGCCTACTTCCATACTATCTAAAATGCGAAAAGCAGTATGTGAGCCGAGTAGTATGTTCAAATTCATAGAAAACAGTAACAGTAAGAAAAAAGCACCCGGATGACCTACTACTTCCGGCGAGATGCTGAAGTGTGCATTCACTGGACATTTTATTATCCAATGAGGCCAGGGGAGAGCGATGCCGTAGGTCACATGAGAATAACAACATGGCTGATGTAATACGTCCGAAATTCATTTATACCACACACATTCATACTATATAGAACACAATGGTCGCAAAGTAAGTTTCAA
The DNA here is from genome assembly GCA_003731715.1 of Anabarilius grahami. NCBI lineage: Eukaryota > Metazoa > Chordata > Actinopteri > Cypriniformes > Xenocyprididae > Anabarilius > Anabarilius grahami. The sequence continues at coordinate 1,444,305 of RJVU01053075.1, forward strand.
ACCAAATGTAGTACCTACTATACAGTATGCTATTTCAGACACAGCGTTTTGTCCGGAGCTGGTGTGCTGCTGGTGACTAGCGATGAATGTCATCTTCACTTTATTTATTTGCAAAGCATTATTTTGCTTCGCTTCAGCTATAGCCCCGTTTCCACCGCAGGAACTTTCCCCAGGAACTATGGACTATTGGGTGGTACTGGGTGCGTTTTGACTGCAGGAACTAGGGTCTAAACAAAGTTCCGGGTAAAAATACTTCCCTCAATAAGTCCATGCTTGCGTGGCAGTACCTTTTCAAAGTTCAGGAACTTTCGGGGGTGGGACTTGGGCGCTGAAATGAGAGTTTTAAGAAAAAGTATGTGAACCACTTGCAGAATCTGTGAAAATGTGAAAAATTTTAACAAAATAAGAGAGATCATACAAATGCTTGTTATTTTTGGTTTAGTACTGTCCTGAGTAAGATATTTTACATAAAAGATGTTTACATATAGTCCACAAGAAAAAAAAAATCTGAATTTATTAAAATGGCCCCATTCAAAAGTATGTGAACCATTGGTTCTTAATACTGTGTGTGGTTACCTGGATGATCTATGACTGTTTTTTGTTGTGTGATGGTTGTTCATGAGTCTCTTGTTTGTCCTGAACAGTTAAACTGAGCTCTGTTCTTCAGAAAAATCCTCCAGGTCCTGCAGATTCTTCAGTTTTTAAGCATTTTTTGCATATTTGAACCCTTTCCAGCAGTGACTCTATGATTTTCAGATCCATTTTATCACACTGAGGACAACTGAGAGACTCAAACACAACTATTAAAAAAGGTTCAAACATTAACTGATGCTCCAGAAGGAAACACAATGCATTAACATTTGGGGGGTCACAAATTTTGAATTTGAATATCAAGGTAAATTGTACTTATTTTTTCTTCCGGGAAACATGCAAGTATCTTCTGTTACTTCCGGAGGGCAGTACTAAATGAAAAGCAATGATATTTCAATAAAATAAGAAAAATTTGGACATCTTCATCCTGTTCAAAAGTTTTCACCCCCCCCGGCTCTTAATGCATCGTGTTTCCTTCTGGAGCATCAGTGAATGTTTGAACCTTTTTTTAATAGTTGACTTTGAGTCCCTCAATTGTCCTCAGTGTGATAAAATGGATCTGAAAATCATACAGTCACTGCTGGAAAGGGTTCAAATATGCAAAAAATCCTTGAAAACTGAAGAATCTGCAGGACATGGAGGATTTTTCTGAAGAACAGAGCTCAGTTTAACTGCTCAGGAGGACAAACAAGAGACTCATGAACAACCATCACAAAACAAAAAAACAGTCATAGATCATCCAGGTAACCACACACAGTATTAAGAACCAATGGTTCACATACTTTTGAATGGGGCCATTTGAATAAATGTTTCTTGTGGACTATATGTAAACATCTTTTATGCAAAATATCTTACTCAGGACAGTACTAAACAAAAAATAACATGCATTTTGTATGATCTCTCTTATTTTGTTAAAATTTTTCACATTTTCACAGATTCTGCAAGTTGTTCACATACTTTTTCTTAAAACTGTTTTGTTTGGTTGACTCCTCACAGCATTTTATTTCAACCACCATTTTTAAAAGTCTGTTGCAGTGCATGCAGTAAGAGTTGTTTGCTATTCAAATCAAAAATGGAGTTTAAAAAATACGACCAAAGAATCGACGACGAGGTTTAGGCTTTATTAAGCTTATACGCGGAGGACGAAATCTAGCGGGAACTGGAAAGTCACGCACACTCCTATGTCACCGGACTCTTCTTCACAGTACTTTATACCGTGATGGAAACGCAGACAGCAACAGGTCTGGGGGAAAAAAGGTCCAAGGAAAAATGTTCCTGGGATAAATTGTCCAAGATAATTTCAGTGGAAATGAGGCTTATGATAAAGATTAAGGGTGTAACGGATCTTAGGTAATCTGTGATCTGTACTGGCCATGACCCACGGTTTGGCAAGCAAGTGAATCGCGGATTAATTGCAAAGTTTGACCATCATCAAATTTATAATTTGCAAGTCTTGCCAATTTACACATTCAAGCGATTTTAAACCATTCAAGTGCAAGAAGAGGCAAAAGAGAACTCAATTCGTTACTCGCGTGCTTTATGTGTGCACAGCCGCACACACCTGAAGTGCGCACTGACTGAATTGATTCCTTTTTTGCGTCTCTTTGTGCTTAAACAGACACATAGACACAAAATGATGTCAAAATACACACGTCTGTCAGCGCGGCTCGTTTTCTCATCCAAGCATGTGGATATTATTGTTTTTCTTAACATGAACATGTGAAACAATATAAACACGATAACCATATACTGACTCGAGTGTATTATGTACATTACATTTTGTACGATAACTGGCGCTATCTGCTTTATTAGTGTTTTTCCCGTTCGCGCTGCTTGAGCTTAAATGCTTTTGTTCTTTATATTTTTTGTTTGCACATATTATTTAATGCTTTGAACTAAAAGAAAACCTTAAGATATAACGTAAGCTTGTTGTGTAAATTGCCTAACCGTAAGCTTGTTCAGAAATTGTTTCAAAATCTTGATGAATATAAAAAAATAACGTCTTTCTCATTTAACGTCATTTAAATAAACAAATATTTGTTTTTTATTAGCCCAAATATTCGAATACAATATTTTGGAAAAATGCCCATCCCTACAATAAACTATACTAACTTAAAACAAATAAAATTGTGTAACGCCTTAAAACAAGTAAAAGAATCTAATTCTATACCGAACAGGCAACCATTTCAGCAATTTTAATAGCGGTTGACTGACTTAAATTTCTTAGCTAATTTGAGCATTCTAGCAGCTGCATTCTGTATTTTTTGGAGGCACGTCAATGCTCTGCTATCAATTTTAAAGTAAAGTCCATTCACGTAAAAACGTGAATGCTTTTTCAAAATCAAGTCGATAAAAAAAGACTTAGTTGTGGCTAAAAGGAGTAGATAAAAGTAACTAGATCCGACAACCGAATTTATTTGTTTGTCCATTTTTAAATCTGTATCCAAAACAAACCCTACATTTTTTCCACTAGCTGTAATTAACCCAGACAAAGGAATAGATTTTAAGCATTTACTATAATTATTTTCCAATGTCAAATGTAAGATTGAGAGACTATAGAGCCATTACCTGGGCATCCTTAGCAGTCACACAGAAGTAAAAAGAGATGCTTTGACTTCCTAGGTTAAAGTCAATCCAGAACGCTTCAAGATTTTCATCCTCTGGCATGAGCAGCTGTAAACAATATAATAAAGAAATGTACATTTATGTATTTCCATACTCTTTTTATTGGCTTTTGTCCCATATTAAATGTGAAAACTAACCTCATGTTTGTCTAAAAATGCCTCCAGGCAAGGGTAGGAGTACACACTGCGAGAAGATAAACAAAGACATGTTATACAATCTGTAAAAAAGGAGAAAGCTGTCAAAAGATATTAAGTACCTTCTCCCATCTCCTTGCATGCCATTCACCATATTTAGAAACTTCCTGCAGTCCTGTCATAAAGACACATACAAAAATCATACACTAAAATTCTATGCAACCAAAAAAATTATGTTAATGTGAGGCAATATTTACAGTCTCAAACTCAGAATCCTTAATCTTCTTGAATGCAGAGGAGACAAAAGTCATGGTAAACCAGGAGTCAGCTAGTTCATTCCTCTGAGCTGGTGAAGTCATTCTGCAGAGGGCCTCCATTAAAGACACCTGCAGGTCATAATCTAAATAGCAGCAGAAATGTAGCTAAAGTCAGTCATAGTATGAGTGCAGTTTTGCAAATAGTTTTGTAATGATCATAGCATTTATAATTCTTTTGAACTGTTTAATTATAAATCTATGATCACACTTTCTTCACTAATCTTTCCAAGTATACTCACTACAATGGATTTTTGCACTAACCTCCACCTTTTAGGATTCGACTAGCCACATCATTCCTGATTAAAAACAGAAAAGACTAAAGATTTAAAAGATACTTTGAATAAAAGAGTAAATGTGTCCACAGGAGCAAAAGGGGAACTTTTAAAATGTATCGTTAAGTACTCAAGAATCCTTCAAGACACAGGAGAGTGATAATGAATCATCATCCAACATACATCATACACGAGGCCTCTTGAGATGACAAGATCTTCTTCTTCTTCTTTTTCAGCTCCATGGGAATCTTTGCCAGAATAGCATTGAGTTTCCTTGCTGCCTGTCATTAAGAGTAAATAATAATCCTTCATACATTCCCTCCTGTAATTAAGTCATCTATTTCTGGAAAAGTGTTGGTAAACACAGCTCAAATTACATGTCATGTCACATGTCATAACTGGAGGTGTAGAATGAGTTTTTAATACGGTTGAAATTATTTCTTCCATGCAAATTTGTGGCGACTGAAGCTAAACTGTATTGAATCTCTTACCTCTTTCTGGATCATGATGTTTATTTGGGCATCAGAGGCCAGTTTGCCAATGTGACCAAGCAGAGCTTCTGTAACTTCATATGTACCTGAGGGAATACACATATTTAACTGAATGCAGAGCACTGTTCAACCTACTCTTTGTCTTTTCTTTTCTTTTTCTTTTTTTTAACTATTGAAAATTTGGAACAAAACACTCACCTTCTTTACAACTTTCATGAACAACCTGCAAAGGTGAAATAAAAAATGTACAGATCAGATTACTGTATTACAGCAGGTGTGTGTGTGTACAAATTGTGCCACACACACATCCTGATAAGTGAAGTCAAAACATTTTGATTGTCCTCTGGTGACTGGCTGTCACAAAAATCATAAACCCCGCCCTCTCCATGTAATGAATGGGATGCGAGTAAAACTAAAACATCCAATTACACTTAAAATATTTTTTTTTCCAAATATGGTTTCTGTCATTTTAGGTAGTTCTTATCACGCTGACCTATGTCCAAGTGTTCGTTTTTCTAATAAGTTTGGTTTTAGTTAGTTATTAGATTTGATGCTATAAAAACGGGGTGTAATGTCATGATTGACATTCGTGCTTGCGATTGAGTCTGGGAGAGCGGGACCTTTATACCGCAGCTCCATCTTATGATCACTACTTCGTAGACTTGGGCTCTGAATGACGTAATGTGCACAAGAGTTATTTCTGGGATATTTTGCCTTAATTTTTCTATAGTGGAAGGATGTGAAGTGAAGACATCTTTTTTAACAGTCTATGGTGTGTACACAGAAAAAAAGATAAAAATTTTGCTTCACTAAATATGTTTCTTTTGTACTTTTTTTTCTTGTACTCTTTTCCTAGCAATTACATCTGCTAAGTCATATTGCAGCAAAACATTTTGGCATCTGTGATTGCTTTCAATAAGCATGTTTACATGCACTAATTTTTGTCAATCCAAGTCCTGTTTATGCAGTACAAACCCTAAACGTTGCAATACAATTCACATATTTGTTTACATGTGCATTACAGTAAATGCATTCTGAACAAAATTTTAGTGCATGCGCAGCACCCAGTCGCCACATTCAGAACTGGAAAAAGTCATCAAACTGAATAATAACAGAACGTTTGGGTGCATGTAAACATAACAATTTAAATGCATTTCCTTTTATAGCAAAAATGTGCCGTTACAAACCATCAGTGCATCAAAGAAGTCCTCAGCCAGCTTTATCAATGTTTCATTTCTTGAAGACCCTGCCTCCACCCACAGCTTTCTGGCCTTCTCGAACCACTTCACCATGTAAACATACATTTTAAGCCATGAATATATTATTCTCTTTCACCACAACAGACATACGGGAACAGAAACATTGATTGTACACTTATCTTTTTAACAAATCCCAGGGCGACTATTACAGATATTCCTCCACCCCCTGGAAACACCAGCATCTCGCCATATTTGTGTAAAACGGTAAGCACCAGACAAGCATGGTCCACATTTCCAAGATCCATTTCCTGCAAGAACACACAAAACAGTGCATTAGTGCCCACCCACATTTTCAGTGCCATTGGCTCATTAAGGATTTTTCTTAATTTGCGTTCCGAAGATGAACGAAGTAACGAACTAACTAACCCTATTAAGGCCTCCGGGTGGCAGTGGCCCATCCATTTTTCCCACAAGGATTTTTAGAAGTCTTCATTAAAGACTTATAAGTGGTGAAATAAATCAGCTACTGCATAGTGCATATTGCAGGTTAAACATTTCCTTGTACAAAAATACCATATAAAAAGTTACTGCAGGGTTTAAAAATGTTTTGCAGGACATAAGGGCATGAATTTAGCAGATAAAGTGACGGTCTCTGTAAAAAACGTTTTTTTTTTCAGCGTCGCGTCATTTTACGTCACTAAAGGGAGTCGTTCGTCGAGCTCTGTGTTGACTCAGTGCAGAGTAGGTTGGTATTCAGTAACAGCGGTCATGAATCAGTGTGTTTTCGGTAGTTTTTGTATTCTATTTATCATCGTCATGGTAAATTATTGTGTTTGTGGAGGTTGCACAAACTCCTGCCTGTCAGGACATCGAGTCCAGAGGTTTACTAACAAAGAAAAAGGACGCTGTTATCTTCCGTGCCGGTGTGTTTTGTGCAGGTGAAGAGACAGACTTCACTTCTGCATCGATAAACGCATACACTTTAGACCGGAGGATTATCATCCTGGCGATATGATGGAGTTCAACATTGTAATACTACTGTAAATGATTATATTAAATGAATAAACTTACACACGCGATGCTTCTTCACCGTTTTTACTTTGGCTAAAAGTTTTGGCTTTTTTACTTTTTACCGTTTCAAAACTGATGAATACAAATTATGTTCACAAATACATACAGTCTCACACTCACACAAAACAGTTTTGAATTATGTGCTGGTAATGTAAATACTCCAATTTCATTCTTGCCATGTATATAAACTTGACTGTAAACGTATATGGCCTATACATTCAAGTTCACACAACTACATAATCATGACGTCATATGCATCCCCACACAGTGATCGGCACGGAATAAACTCATAACACATAATGAATGAATAAAGGATAACATTACATGAAACACATACAGTAACACTGCATGTTGTGCACCGTAAGTCTTGTTTTTTTATCTTTTTTTTTTTTTACATTTGCTAACTAACGTTACCAAATCAGTCGTGATGAGAAACCGCTATATCACGTAACGTTAGTGTGGACGGATATTAAGGAAGTTTATTAGTTTCTGTTATTAGTAATCAATAACGTTACTCCTAGATGACCAATAGCTTTGCTTTTGCCTGATTCATAATAATCTGTACAATACTGTGATCTGAGAACAGTGTTACATATCGTTTGCTAACATGTATAGGCTATCTATAAGCTAACACCTGTCTCCTACCCTGTTCTCCACTGGTTCTCCTCACACAACAGCTCAATTTGTCTCTTTTGACCGTTATTCTGTCTAATACTGGCCTGTCCATGCTCTCTTGACCACATAGCAGGCTAATTGTATGGCTGTGGTTTGTTATACGAGTATGAATAAACATTTATCAATTTCCTCAGCGTCCGAACTGTCATTGCGATCCATTGTTTTCCTATTGTTTATATTGATCGTGCTCCCTTCAGTTATGTCACTTCCGATTTGGCATTTTTCAGATGCGGAAGTAAAATTTTCTCACAAAAAATGACTCCAGAATCCTAATTAGCGTATTTATATGTTTTTTTCAAGAAAATCTATTTCATACATTATTTTTCTATACATTGAATCACTGAAGCTCTAACCTGCAATATGCCCTTTAAAGCAAAAAAAATAAAAATAAGAGCCTGAACTTTTTTTTGGGGGGGGGTTGCGGACACATATGCAGGGTTAAGGTGCGGTCACACTGCACTTTTCGTTCCATTGACTTCCATTCAAACACATGCGAATGCATCAGACCGGAAATGCAAGCTCGTGCAAAAATTTTTTGCATTTCGCTGCGTTCCAAGTTTGGTGAACTCTGACCTGCGAATTCACATCACGTGAAGATGTGCGACCAGTAGAAGATCTATTCGTCATGGAATGACCTCTTGGCTGAATTAAAAGAATGATATTTTTGCCGTAAAGTCGAGTAGGTTCTATATTTTTACATTTTGAATGTATTACTTTAAGTTATATGTTGAATTCATGTTTATAAAAAAGACGCTGTAGACCGTGACGTCATATCACGACCGTTGCAGCATCCGAAGAAATTTTGCACGTTCAAAGTCTAGTGTGACAGCGGCTTTATTTGGCGAAAAAAATAAAAAATTTTGAAAATTATTTCCTTGAAACTAACTAGTAACGTATCTGTCATTGCCATGAGCCCTTGACAGGCTCAGACTACAGATTATGGTGGGCTATTTGAAACAGCAATACCAAGAAAGGTTACTCACTACAATATGGTGCAAACACATGTAGCATTTAGGATGCTTTTAAAGGGCACCTATTATGCCCCTTTTTACAAGATGTAATATTGGTCTTGGGTGTCCCCAGAATGTATTTGTGAAGTTTCAGCACAAAATACCCCACAGTTAATTTATTATAACCATTTGAAAATGTCATTTTTGGGGCCTGTTTTAAAAAGAGCTGTTTTGGTGTGTACCACCTTAAATATAAATGAGCTGCATATCCCCGCCCTGCCTTTGGATGAGGGCGTAACTTGCATTCCTATGGCAATAAACAGACCCGCTGTTTTGTATGGCATTCAGCCGTACATGTTTGAACCGGAATCTGTCTTTACAGAAAACATACACAGTTTTTAATACAATATCTTTAAAAAAATATATATATACGTGTGGATACACACTATACAAACAAGGTTTTAATTATATACACAGACATTCTACGACGACGACAACAACTTTAGACGCATTTGTTATTGAATTGGCTGACATCGACTGAAATGACTATTTGCTCAAAAAACATTAAATACACTTACTTCTTCTGGAGGTGACGTTGGATCGCGAACAGTAGGCAACGATCCACACTTGAGGATTAACTTTGAAGCAAGACCTGCTTTGAATTGACCCTCGTTCTCAAAACAGTCAGTCAAAAAATTATTCGCGCAAACATAAACGTATTTTGGAATTTTGAGTGGCGCCTTTCCTTCGTAAATAAAATCCATCCACTGCGTTTTCAGTGGCTCTGATGTCGGAAGTAAGTGAAAACTACTATGTTCATTATTACATCCCACAACAGAACACTGACTTATGTTTCTTAGGAGACATTACCGGCTGTCGTTGAAACAATGGAGGATGGTTGACAGATCACCGAGGATGGGGTCTATGCCAAAACCAGATTGTCAATCAAACCACGTGGGTGGGGCTTAGCGCAATTCTATGTCACAGTGAGAGCAATCTTAGAACAGGGTGTTCTGAGACAGTGCTTATGAATTATTAAGATTGTAAAAAAACCACTGGGTGGATTTTTCTCATTCTAGGGTGGTTTTGCTCACACACTGCCAACACACATTTATGGTCATACACCATGTAAAAGTGAATTTTACATAATAGGTGCCCTTTAATATCAAGTTTTGCTTGTAAGCTTTCTCCTTGACAGTATACAAGACGACCTACAATCTAAAACATGAAATTACTGAAATTGTTTTGTTCAAAATAAATAATGGTAAATTAAATACTAGGAATTTTTAAATACTAAAATTTAAAAAGATTAAAATGTGACGAGATTTCTCGTCGAGACGAAAAGTAGTCTTGTGATATTCAAACGCGATTTCAATACCCTGCATTTTGAAAGCGGCTCCCTGATGAATACAAATATTTCTCAATATGAAAGCTATTTTAGGCTGGGCAGTGTAGTTGTAACCATCTCTTAGCTCTGTATCAAAGAAAAACGTGGTCTTATTTGCACTTTGAATATTGAGAGAGTGCGATTATGGTTGCACTTATTGTAAAGTGTTACCATAAAAATGAATAACAGTTTTCTCTTAATCTTATTAAGCACAAACAGTAAGGTTTCATTTGTTAACATTAGTTAATGCACTGTGAACTATCATGAACTAACAATGAATGACTATTTTTATTAACTAACATAAACAAAGATTAATAAATACTGTTGCAAATATATTGCTCATTGTTAGTTGATGTTGGTTAATACATTAATGTTAATAAATGAGACCTTATTGCAAAGTGTTACCATTTTTATTTATGCTGTTTTTATTTCTATGATCAGTTTGTGGAAAGGAGTTCAGTTAGGAGGTCAAAAGTTGTAGAAGCTCATAAATCATGTACAGTAAGGCCTGGAGAGACTGAAATCATACAGAAGAGAAGTCAGTCGGTTGAGTTAGTGGCAAAACCTTTTACAGTGCTTGAGTATTGTTGTCTTTTACTGCATATGATAATTCATACTCAGAAAGTAGAACTGAAATGACATTCATTACAAGACGATTAGTTAAACCATTTCAAATACACCTGCAGAATATTTTTCTAGTCATGTATTTTGCCATTGAGGATTTCTTAAAAATAGTGTGTAAAAATCTTGTCTCGTTCTCGTGAACTCAATCTCGAGTCTCGTCTCATCTCGTGAGCTACCTGTCTCGTCACACCCAAGCGGCAACCTCCCCCAGTTTCTCTTGAGGCCAATACGGAAGTGACTTAAACTGCAATTCATCGACTGGCCGCTAGGGACAGGCTCCAAAAGAGAGCAGAATCTCATTGAGTCCCATGTTAAAATGGCCAAGTTTACAGCAGAAAAAAACATGTTTACAGGTTGATACAAATTGTGGTTTTGGTCTGAAGGGGGGTGAATTTTTTTATAACTCATCTGTTTATATTATATTAAGCCTTAAAGTTATACATAATTAAGGGCGTGGTCACTTGAGTGACAGGTGGATCGCGCTGCTGTCTGTGAGCCGTCATGTTACCTCAGCTAATTCCAGCCGCTGAATTTGGCATCTCAGCCGTATTTGTGCTTTTTTCTGGATTATTTTATACAGTTATAAAATAATATGGTTTGCTGCGTTAATGGTCGAGACAGATGTGCGTCTGTGTAGATCTGCACGCATGCGGAAGGAAAGGATCATCGTGGCATTGGCTAAAAGTTTTGTTCGTGAGATTTACTATGACTGGAGAATATCCCTCTCAAGACACCACAAACTCCGACCGCACTGCTTGGATATTATAATTAAAACTGCTGCATTTTGGACGCGTGCTCATTTTTTTGTGAGATATATGATCATATACAGTTTTACAACATAAACGCTGCTCAGATTGCATAATTTCTTGAAGAACGATGATGGAGAGCAGATCATTCAGAAGAAATGTGATGCAAACAATGGATAATATATCAATATTTCATGGATTTAATGCTTTTGTGGACAAAAAGTACTGGTTTTTTTGTTTTTCAAAGGACACTCGTGGACATTTTACCCAAGTGCAACGGATTGGATTTATTTCGAGATCACTATTTCATTATAAAGGTATGAAGTCCCCTTTGATTTTTCGTGTTGTCATGTGCAAACCTGACACAAATTTCAATCAAGTTACTGGTGCTGGAGCATATCGTAAAAAAGACGCCGTAGATTGACAGTAAACCTTTATAACTTTCAAATATAACTTATCTTTATTAACTAATAAAGATAAGTTATATCATTAGAATATTAATATTTTAGACAGTATCTCCTTTGCCTGCTAACATGGTCACGTCGAGCTAGGCGGGCGTGGTTTCAGTAACCATGGCACCTCAGTTCAACCACGTCCCGCCTCTTTGCCCATTTTCAGTTATCCGGGAGTGACGTGCGGTGACGCGCAGCTAAGATGGCAGAGGCCTCATTTTCGCTTCAAAACTGCTCTTCAGAAATCTACGGGTGACGTCACGGACACTACGTCCATATTTTTTTTACAGTCTATGGTCACACCCCTATTAGCTAATTTGACACAAATGTACACAGATTTACAAGCAGCTGAAGATATTTTGAAGAATGGGTAGCCAAATAGTTGATGGGCCTCACTGACTTCCATACATAGTATGGAAAAAAAAAAATACTATGGAAGTCAATGGGGCCCATCAACTGTTTGGTTACAAACATTCTTCAAAATATCTTCTTTTGTGTTGAGCAGAACAAAGAAATTCATACAGGTACGGAACAAGGTGAGAGTAAGTAAACGATGACAGAATTTTTATTTTTGGGTGAACTATCCATTTAAAGGTGATACATAGGATCTTTTCGTCGACTGAGAAACCAGACTGTAAGTGAGTTTTTGAAATGAGCGCATGCGTAAGAACAACCCCCCTCCTTCACAGCTCATTTCGAGGGAACGCCTCCCAAAACTCGTACACGAGTATTGGAACACGAGTGTTTGTTTACCACCGGCATTCGCTGTGTCGTGTTAAGGGGGTCGTACACCGGACGTGAAGCTCAGCGCCGCGACACGTCTTTAAAATTCGAACGCATTGTTTTCTAAGAGTGTACGCACACCGGCGGCGACATTCGGCGCCTGTCCGCGGCGCCCAGCTATGACTCAGAAAACAATGCGTTCGAATTTTAAAGACGTGTCGCGGCGCTGAGCTTCGCGTCCGGTGTGCGACCCCCTTAACACGACACAGCGAATGCCGGTGGTAAACAAACACTCGTGTTCCAATACTCGTGTACGAGTTTTGGGAGGCGTTCCCTCGAAATGAGCTGTGAAGGAGGGGGNCCTGTCTCCTGACAAAAACATTGCATGCGGCGCCTGTGGAGTGTGGAAAGTTACTGGAGCGCGCAGCCGCGCGTCTCTCACAAGGAACGTCATGGCAGTGATTGACAAGCCAGAAGGCCAATCGTTTACGCGATGATCGCTTAAACGATTGGCTGATGTTTTTAAGGCCCTACCTCGTGCACAGATGATGTATATTAATATTATTACTTTCAGTGCACCCAATAAATAGTCTTTTATCAGTTAGTAAAGACAGTTTCAAGTAATATTGCAAAAATTTATAAAACAAAACATCCTCTTTAGCACCTTTAAGTCATGTATGCAATAACTTACCCTGTTGAACAGCTTATCCAGCTTGGTCATGAATTGTCTGGAGCATTTCAAAGAGATTTCCTCCTTGCTTTCATTTTGCAGAAATTTTTCTAAGGCCTGAAAATCACTGTGTTTGAAAGCCTCATCCACCAGTTTCTCCACCTGAGTAATACAATATACAGTGAACTTTGAGGTATTATGCATAAATGAATAAAAATCATCTCGTATAATTACAGGAGACAAAACCATTAGAGAGGTGAGAAGTTACATCCATTTTCCCAGAAATAAAAGCATGAAGTAAACAGCTCTTTTGAGTTTAATTCTCACCTGATGGTCCTGCGAAGGTGCCATGATGCACAGACGACCTGTTTTAAATGTTGAAGACATTAAATGTGATCTCAGACGCAGATAATTCAAAGAAAATACAATTCCAGGAAAGATGAGAACACAGCTGTCTGAAGTTTCTAAATGTCAGTCTTTGTAATTGTCAAAATTACATTAACTTAAAAAGACGTGCTTTGGCTTTGTTTATTTTAAGATGCGATGTATTCATCAAATTATGTTGTTAGCGGATTTTAGTCAGTTAATAACTCATCTACAGCATTGACTGCAAAATACACACATAACAGTAAAGATTAATGGTATACGCGATCGTGTTATTTGATGGAAATCGTCGCTAGTTTAGCCTGTTAGCTAATTTAAGTGTTCAGATTACCTCAGATTATGACTGACGCTTCAACGGACTTCAGGAGGAATTTTCACATTTATTATTAACAAATAATGTGAAGTTAACGCTGATCGTTCAGATGCAATTTCGAGACGAAAATGTTTGTCACTCAAAATAGTTTGTAAAACAGTTTGACGGTCGTATTGAACCGTTGTGTTTTGATAACGCGGGAAAATAAAATGACGAGCACGCGCAGCCGCACACATTGACGCTGGAAAATGTTCTTGGGAGTCGGATCTTTTCAGTGAATCGATTGAAAGGTTCTCGACATTTAATGGTCAAGTTAATTTTTTTTAGTACTTTAAATGTCGTATGGCAGAATTATTACAAATAAAACGTGCTGGGAATATTTTTATGACTTGGATTTAATAAACATAATTTTTTTAACCCTGCTGCCTCTTCGGTCAAAAATTACCGAAAAAATTTAAATTTTTAATTTTTTAATTTTTTGCTTCATCAAAATAGGATGACACATAGTGACTTCTGTCGCATTAGCTATGTGAACACACAAAAAATCATGGACATGATTCGGATATGTTGGGTCTTCAACCGGGGGTCCGCGACCCCTAGGGGGTCCGTAGCGGTACTGCAGGGGCTCCGTCAATAAATGTTTGATCACCAATCATTTTTTGTTAAAAAAATTAAAACATGGGTTAAAAAAAATCACAAAGTCTAATATCAATATAAGCACCCTGAAACACGCAAGAACACCCTCAGCTGAGACTGTAATAATATAATATGCAACATTGCATTTTGAGTTTGCGCTCTCGAGAACGTAAAAATGGTACGATTTACAGCATATTTTTGCAGCGGTGAGAAATGTAGCCAATCACAGACAAGTTTGTTGACGTCTTGAACGCAATGTTGGCCAATCAGGAGTGTTTAAGTTATAATCCACTCACCGCTTAAAACGCTGTTCTGCTCACTGAATCCTTTCAATAACAAACAAAGACACGATATAAGACAGACATTCATTGTGCAGTGTAGATAGCTTTATTGATTTTAAGGTAACGTTGTGAGATCGCAAACTGAGATGAGTGACTGTGAGCGGTCTTTGGCGCTTTCTGTGCTATATAGCTATAGTCCATTGAATAAAAGTATTGTTTTTCATACAACTTGAAAAGGACAGATGGCCAGTTAGACGCTGCAAAGTTTCAGAAGTGAAATATAAATGCGTGATTCACTATCAAAAGTGCACAGGCCTAGTTAAAACTATAGCGCAGGACAAAAATATGGCATGTCAAAATTGATGTGCGCAATTTAAAAGCAGACTATTACTAAAAGAAATATTCGTAGGCCTATCAATATCATTTTTAAATTCCATTCCAGTTATTTGTGCACTCTAAAAAATGCTGGGTTAAAAACAACCCAAGTTGGGTTGAAAATGGACAAACCCAGCGAATGGGTTGTTTTAACCCAGCGGCTGGGTTAAATGTTTGCCCAACCTGCTGGGTAGTTTTATTTAACCCAAATATTGTTTAAAAATTACTGTATTTCTTGCTTAAAATGAACCCAAAATATGTTGGAAATTAACATTTATTAATATGTTTAATAAACAAACATTTATTAATACTTTTTTGAATAATATTTAAACAATAAACATTTATTAAATTGCTTATTAATAAATGCTCATCTTTTTGATTATTATTGTTGCCTCTAGTAATTATGAGTCTGATTTTTAATTTCCAACCTATTTTGGGTTCATTTTAAGCCAGACATATAGTAATTTGTAAACAATTGTTGGGTTAAATAAAACTACCCAGCAGGTTGGGCAAACATTTAACCCAACTGCTGGGTCAAAACAACCCAATCGCTGGGTTTGTCCATTTTCAACCCAACTTGGGTTGTTTTTAACCCAGCATTTTTTAGAGTGTGAAGGTAATGACTTGTAAATAATCTTAATGTCCCACTGTACATTATCCTGCTTACACATCTGCACTTTATTAGAGAATCTGCACTAATTTTAGATACTCAGTGATCTGATTTTTAGTTGTCAATCTCACAGAAAAATTTAAATGTGAATTTCTAATAAACTTGCAGCTAAAGTTCAGGTAAAAGTCCATTGTCCAAATTGTCCATCTGATTGTAAGATTAAAATGTATGTAAATCCATTAAAATAATTTACAACAATTACAAACAGCTAATGAATTGTGATTATTATTGGAACGTTTATTGCATTTTTATCGCAACGTGTAAATTTGATGCATAGGCTAAATGTCAATTTATGAAATTAATATATACATGCAGTGATGCAACAATAATGTGTATAGTTCTGATCTAACTTATTCTAATCATTATATGGTTAGTTTCTACTAATATCAGTGCTTAATATGTAGCTCTGTTTGACACATTTTATATCGGGGGTCCTTGCTCCATGTCTCTGTCGCCTAAGGGGTCCACGCCCTGAAAAATGTAGAAGACCACTTTAAAGGGTTGAAAATATAAAAAAATATGAAAACTCTGAGAATCTTTTGGTGGTACAAACACTTTTTTTGCTGAAAAAGTGCAAAGCAATGAAGGGGTGACACTCTAAAATGTCAAGAGTGCAAAGTTGACACATCCACCCCCCACCCCCATATTCATACACACACACACACACACATATATATATATATATATATGGAATACTGCTTTAATTGAAAAACAATTTAAAATTAAAGCTGCAAGCAGCGATGAAAGGGCCCTCGTACCTGGGGCCACTGCCACCCGGAGGCCTTAAAGGGTTAGTTCACCCAAAAATGAAAATAATGTCATTTATTACTCACCCTCATGCCGTTCCACACCCGTAAGACCTTCATTAATCTTCAGAACACAAATTAAGATATTTTAGTTGAAATCCGATGGCTCAGTGAGGTCTGCATAGCCAGCAATGACATTTCCTCTCTCAAGATCCATTAATGTACTAAAAACTTATTTAAATCCGTTCATGTGAGTACAGTGGTTTTATCTTAATATTATAAAGCGACGAGAATATTTTTGGTGTGCCAAAACAACAAATAAACGACTTATATAGTGATGGCTGATTTTAAAACACTGCTTCAGGAAGCTTCGGAGCGTTATGAATCAGCGTGTCGAATCAGCGGTTCGGAGCGCCAAAGTCACGTGATTTCAGCAGTTTGGCGGTTTGACACGCAATTTTGTTTTTTTGGCGCACCAAAAATATTCTCGTGGCTTTATAATATTAATATTGAACCACTGTACTCACATGAACTGATTTAAATATGCTTTTAGTACCTTTATGGATCTTGAGAGAGGAAATGTCATCGCTCCCTATGGAGGCCTCACTGAGCCATCGGATTTCAACTAAAATATCTTAATTTGTGTTCCGAAGATTAACGAAGGTTTTACGGGTGTGGAACGGCATGAGGGTGAGTAATAAATTACATTATTTTCATTTTTGGGTGAACTAACCCTTTAAGAAAACAGTGAAGAGTGGGCAACATGTATTTAAGAGTGTAAATACAGGAGAATTATGGCAAAGTCATTTTGACGTGCCACACTTCCTGCTGCCAACAGGTGGCACTTTGACTATTACTAAATATTGCCATGTAGATGTCTTCAGGCCAGGACTGAAGACATCTACATGGCAATTTCGATGTTTCGCCATCAAACAGGAAGTTGTTGTAACTCAGGGAAACAACCTTCGATCTTCCCCAAACTTCACACGTGTGAAGTTTGGGGAAGATCGAAGGTTGTTTCCCTGAGTTACAACAACTTCCTGTTTGATGGCGAAACATCGAAATTTGTCAGTCCACCACGGACACGTCTTTCAGGTAAAACTCAAGATCTTCACAATTTAATGTCGCAAAGGCCTTTAGATTAGACTGACCAAATATGACGTTGATCTGATTAAAGCTCTAGGAGGAGTTCGTTAAAGTACAACGTCTGGAAATGGCAAAAACTGCAAAAATTTTGGGGAGAAAATTCAAAATATCTCACTTCCTCATGTTTTTTTTATTTTGCACCCAAGGACTTTTTTGTAGGTATTGGGCTGTTAGATGCGTCTACTGAATTTCATACTTGTACGTGCATACATACATTTTGCCACACCTAATTCTGAAACCCATATCAGACGTAAATGTTCACCCCTTCTGACGCATGTGCAAAGTTTCATGAGTTTTCGAGCACGTTTAGGCCCTCAAAAATGCAATTAATTTCAGAGAAGAATAATAATTGACCGAGCAATTACAATAGGGTCCTCACACCATCGGTGCTCGAGCCCTAAATATATTAGAAATATTACATTTACATTTATGCATTTGGCAGACGCTTTTATCCAAAGCAACTTACATTGCATTATCCTATACATTTGTATCCGAGTATGTGCAATCCCTGGGATCGAACCCATGACCTTGGCATTGCTAGTGCCATGCTCTAACCACTGAGCTACAGGAAAGCTATAAAATATATTTCCCCATTTATTTTTAATGGGGAAAAATAACTAATAAAAATTGTATAAATGTTGCATAGTATCATAAAATACCCTCAAAAATTTTAATAATACTCAAATATTATTGAACAAAAATATATTTCATTGGTTTTCCTGAAAAAAAAAAGTTACTTTTCAAGGCGTCAATCACTTTTGACAGCGAAGGACTCAAGTGTGACCCCTAAACGAAGAGGACAAGAGGGTTAAAAAAAGCATGCAAGACATGTAAATAACTTTTTGCATTGTTCACTGTAAAAGTCAGTTATTTTGTAAATGACTTTGATGTTATGAACTGACTCACGGCAGCAACAAACTGAACTTACAATTAAAAAAACCGTAATTTTTGTGTCTACATATGGCTTTATTGGAAGGTTTGAAGGACAGTGAAGAATAGCTGGATAGTTCTTTAAAACAAGTGGTTTTCCCCATTTCCATTAAACACATGCTTATTATTTATTCCATCAACATCTGTTTACAATACATACACACAAGTATTTTGAAATTGCACCACATAGTGACAATAAAATCCTCACACAAATATGTGCAAATCTGAAATGTAGAAAATACAGTAAAGGCACTTTTTGAATCTATACATACAGTAATACTCTCAGTGCTACAGTCCAGTTAAACACTCACAAATCATAGTTACAAATCTCATACTTCACATGGCTTCAGATTATAATTCACAAAGGAAATGTGCTATGGCACCTCCAGATTCTTAGCGATGTGTATCACACAGTGAAAATGCTGGTGGGTTGCAAGTAAAGTGAAAATAGTGCTCTAAAAAAGTTTCATCTAACTTTCAGTGTCCTCAGATAAAGTGTATCATGCTGTCTTCACATTCCTTCGGCACAGGCAGGTTGTAACTCTGACAGGTCAATCTGTAATTCAGCCCACCATTGTTATCCCAAAACTGAGCGCCCATTACTTTATAACAAATCGCAAACTCCAGCACAGCCCCAGGGTGAAGGATAAATGGAGGAACGGGAAGATGAAATCGAAAAGTGTCACAGCAGGGCCCGTTTGAAATAGGTTTGCTTGAAACCCAGTAAGCTTTGGTTTCTGAGCAGCTCTTCCAGTTTGTAAAGGAATAGCGAACACTCACTTCCTTCTCAAAAGCCAAATTTACAACTTGAACGATCCCTATAATGCCAGGCTCGTAGCACAAAACCCGCTCCAGGCATACTTGTTGGCAACACAGACGATCGGTGAAGTTTGAACATTCGCCCGGCTGGACAGAGAACACGGGTTTCAAATATGGTAAGGATATCTCCATCCTCTTACTCGAGGCTAGCTCCGCATTCATTAACAGTCGGAAGAGAACATGCTCTGGGACAAACGGGTCCTCGCCGCTTTTAAAAACCTTGACGTTTTCCAAGTCCAACCCCAAAGAGTCCACAAATCGGACGCTGGCTCTGCGACTAAGCTTTCTTCTCTCTGATGGAGATGGAAGGGACTGAGTCCGCCTCTGGATGATGGATTTGGTTGGGGGTTCACATGACAGGCTTCGGCCTGCAGTTTGCCTTGGAGTGGTTCTCGGACTAGGTGGACGAATTTTAACTGGCTTCCTCCCGCTGTCCGTTTTCCAGCGGGACGTGTCCTGCAACGTCGGTGTGGAACTTTCTTTTGAGCCATCTGATACCGTGGTAAAAAATAGGTCAGCATTCATCTCTCCGAGGGGTGTGTCTTTATGGCAACATCCCAAAGACCAGGCCATGTTTATTAGAAATCGTTCCCTTCCAGTGCACCTAGCACAGATAACTTAGAAAGGCCTGAAAAAGAGAAACATTCTAGGTTATGAATAATTATTGACATATTGACAAATTTATTCAATGTTCTAGGAAGTTTTAGGAAGCAAGTCATACTGTGCAGCTGTGGAAACATGGCAGGCTCACTGACTACTTCAGTCTCAGCTGGATACTTATCACTTTTATCCAAGATACATTTAATATCTTTTTAAATGGTACAGTGTTAGTGCAAACGTGTACAGTCAGGGACTGTGGCTCTGTACGAAATTTTAAAAAGAAGAAGTTCAAGTTTCTCACCAGTAAAATCCGACGTGTTTGGGTTTACGACGCATTTGAAAATCCTCCGATGCTATTTTCATAAACCAAGCGTTCATAAAGTGGACCATGACTGTGCAAAGGTGAAGTATACTACGTGCTTTAACTCACATACGAAGCATTTCGTGCAAACTGCGCAAAGCTGTTATGAGAGTGATGTCAAACGCAGGGGGCGTGGCTACTGTGTCAGCTGTACTCAGGAAATGCTGTTAGTGTCAGGGTTGCCATGTCCGCCTGTTATAAGCTGATTTTGGCTGCTTTTATCGCTGCCTTAGTTGCTTTGGCTTGCAGGTGCTTAAAGGATTAGTTCACTTTTAAATACACTTTTCCTGATAATTTACTCACCCCCATGTCATCCAAGATGTCCATGTCTTTCTTTCTTCAGTCGAAAAGAAATTAAGGTTTTTGAGGAAAACATTCCAGGATTTTTCTCCTTATAGTGGACTTCAATGGGCACCAAACAGTTGAAGGTCATAATTAGTTTCACTGCAGCTTCAAATTGTTCTACACGATCCCAGATGAGAAAAAAACAAAACCTCAATTTCTTTTCGACTGACGAAAGAAAGACATGAACATCTTGGATGACATGGGGGTGAGTAAATTATCAGGAAAAGTGTATTTAAAAGTGAACTAATCCTTTAAAGGATTAGTTCACTTCAGAATAAAAATTTCCTGATAATTTAGTCACCCCCATGTCATCCAAGATGTTCATGTCTTTCTTTCGTCAGTCGAAAAGAAATGAAGGTTTTTGAGGAAAACATTCCAGGATTTTTCTCCTGATAGTAGACTTCAATGGGCACCAAATGGTTGAAGGTCAAAATTAGTTTCACTGCAGCTTCAAATTGTTCAACACGATCCCAGATGAGAAATAAGGCTCTTATCTAGTGAAACCATCGCTCATTTTCTGAAAAAAATTTAAAATTATATACGTTTTAATCTTAAATGCTCATCTTGAAGCTCTCTTCTTCTTCTTCTCTATTAGAATTCCAGCAGTGTAGATGCTGCTGTGTGTATTACTGCCCTCCACAGGTCAAAGTTTGAACTAATTGTTATATACTATTGAACTAGGATATTGCATATAAAAATTAGTTCAAACTTATATAATTTTCAATTTTTTTTAGAAAATGAGTGATGGTTTCACTAGATAAGACCCTTATTTCTCATCTGGGATCGTGTAGAACAATTTGAAGCTGCAGTGAAACTAATTTTGACCTTCAACNTATTAGTGTTATCTGTATGCACCGGGGGTCTGAGAGTAACGCAATTTCGATTCTCTGTATGTATGTACTGTACATGTGGTAGAATTGACAATAAAGCAGACTTTGACTTTTGACTTTGACTAAATTATCAGGAAATTTTTATTTAAAAGTGAACTAATCCTTTAACACCATTTTCAATACTGGTGCTTCAATTAAAGACAGCATAATAAACACCAATATTACATAAAAAATAAGAATTGTCAATTCGGATTTCAAGGTGAATGTTTTAAATGTTTTTAGACCCAGTCAGAAATAAACAGAGGTTACTACTTATTTATTTATTGGGTATTTTCTTTTTCAGACCAGGGTGTTTTCCGTTGATCTGGCAACACTGCTAGTCATTTTAATAAAACTGATCCTTGCGAACTTACACAACCATAATAGCAGCCTCTTGATACGCACACCTACGCATATTTTGTTTTTTGCAGTATTTTGTGAGTATCCATTACGGCCAGCGGTGAAATTAACACGCTTCTCGCATTTCAGTAATAAACTTCAATTCCCATCATGCCAGTCGGAGGAGGATCACGACGACAACGATGCTTGAACATACAAAGCAGCAGCAGGTAAACAAGTCTGATCGAGCTGCTGTAGTGATGCACAGTAACTGCGACTTCACAGCGTTTCGCTCATTGCAAGATGATAGAGATTTCATAATCAAGATGAAGAGGTGATTATTGCCCTTTTTGAACGTTAACGTTAAAAAATAGTTTGTTCGACCCTGTTTAATGGATTGCTCTAATTCTTGGCAAACTGGAAAATATCTAAACTGTGACGCTGTTGTTTCGCAACATATCTGCAATGGTGCTCTTCAGTCGCACAGTGCGTGTACGCGCTCACAAATGGGACATTTTGAGGCACAGCTGAGAGCTTTGAAACTGCGCCTGTACACTTCATAGTGTTAATGCGATGGGACCCATCCTGCAGGAACGAACTGCGTCTGCGACACTGAAGAAGGTGCCAGACAAGGAGAAGGTTAGAATGAAAAATGCAGAAAACACTGGGATTGTTACCAGGTAACTTTGATTAGAGCAATTTATTAAAATCAAACAGAAATAACAACAAATGTCACTAAGAATATGTGCTTTATTAGCAGCAATAATAAGAGAGGAGCACATGTGAACCAGAATAAGAAACCTCTCAAGAAAACAGTGTCCTTGCGTCCAGGCCAAGAGAAGGATCCTCTGCCTAAAGCTGAAACTGTAAGTTACGTATGCAATGCATCAAATGTCTTTATGTCTGTTGCCGGCAATTTGAATGTTTTCATGATCTTTTCCAGGTCCAAAATGGCATTAAACCAAAGAAAGCTAAGAGTCCGACTTGTGGCACTTGCAAGTTGCGTGGGTGAGTGTTGCTTAACATATGGAATTTAATATACATAACAATGAGCAGCAATAAAGTAAAACAAATAGATATATTAATATTTCACTGCAGAATGCTCTGATTAAAGGAGGATCTTTTCGTCGACTGATTTTTTTAAATGAGCGCATGCGTAAGAACAACCCCCCTCCATTTCGAGTTAACCCCTCCCAAAACTCGTGCACGAGTATTGGAACATGAGTGTTTACCACCGGCATTCGCTGTGTTATTAAGCCGGGCACACATTTAACGACTAGCTAAAACATTCTAAGACTGTGCTCAACATACAGCGATTGTTTCCTGCTCCTGAAGCAGATTTATATACTTTCACATGGAATTTGAACACCGACTGTAATCGCAGACTGAACGCAACTGGCTCTGACTGGACGCGTTTGAGCGCGATCAGTCATAAGTATCAATTTACATTCATAATCGGCCTTACAATCGTTAAGTGTGTGCGCGACTTAAAGCCGCGCACACACTTAGTGGATTCATTATGTCGGACTCACCGCAGGTAACTCATAATCTGCAGTTGTTACTCCTGTCTCCTGACAAAAACATTGCATGCGGCGCCTGTGGAGTGTGGAAAGTTACTGGAGCGCGCAGCCGCGCGTCTCTCACAAGCAACGTCATGGCAGTGATTGACAAGCCAGAGGACCAATCGTTTACGCGATGATCGAGTAAACGATTGGCTGATGTTTTTAAGGCCCTACCTCGTGCACAGATGATGTATATTAATAATATTCCTTTCAGTGCACCTAATAAATAGTCTTTTATCAGTTAGTAAAGACAGTTTCAAGTAATATTGCAAAAATGTATAAAACAAAACATCCTCTTTAGCACCTTTAACCAATCAGAATCAAGTGTTCCAGAGTGCCATCAGGGCTGGGTATTGACACATTTCACAAATCGATTCGATTCTGATTAACAAACTCTTGATTCGATTTGACTTTAATCTCTATTTTTTTGATTCGATATTGATTCATCTGGTTCTATAAAACTAAACTATGTAGGAAACACTCAGTTGGTACATTACTATAATATAAAAGGTTCAAATTAACAATAGAGTCCAAACTATTGCATTTAATTGCAATTTTATTTTTAGGTATAATAATCAACACCTAAAAATAATTACAAACATGCACATAAAGCAGTTCTGAACTTATGTTTCTACTGAAATATAAAAATTTAAACTGTGGCTGTCATAATTTGTTTTCATGACAGATTTATTCAAACATGCATTAAATACATCTCTAACAGGTTAAGTAAAAATATAATGATCATGTAATATAGTGCATATATTTAGCACAATGCACCTTTTTTCCAGCTAACAAATGTTATGGTCGTTGAATGGCTTTCCTTAGGTCAGAGGTCTTCAACCCTGCTCCTGGGGACCCACTGTCCTGCAAAATTTATTTCCACGCATTTTCAAGCGATCCAGAAGAGCTTGATTAGCTGGTTCAGGTGTGTTTAATTAGGGTTGGAGCTAAACTCTGCTGGACAGTGGGTCCCCAGGAGCAGGGTTGAAGACCTCTGCCTTAAGCCCGGGATACACTGCATGATTTTTGGCTGTCCCAGACAAAAGATTGCCATCGTGGAACAATCGTGGCGATTTCTGTGATCGTGGCTCTTAATTGGTGGTCCTATGTCGTAGAGTGAGAGAGGTTCAGAGTTGGCCGGTTTCTTGGTCTTGAGACCAAAGATAGCCTATGATCATTTTCTGAAAGTGTCAGAAATTCAGCATGATCATCGCACATTTTCCCTTCTTCTTTCGCCGCTTCCTTTTTATTTTCAGCACACATAAAATCTACAACTGCCAAAGTGTGATTCATGGTATGGTATTTTTGTTAACCACTAGCGCATGCTGATGACGTTTATTCTTCTATAGAAACTTGCATCATAGCCTACGAGTCAATAGGTGTCATCATCGTACAGTCTACATGCATGTTGTGCCCAAGTTCAATAGTCGCACAGTGTGATAAAGTAATGATCTTATAGGATTGCTAAAGTCATGCAGTGTATCCTGGGCTTTAGGTAAATGTAAAATTACGAGATGTCTTTTGGCAGTTGAGACCATAGATATGTATACGTAGATGCCTTATTCCACCACTTCAGACACGTCGCTGTGTTCACCAACTTGCAACGGCCAGGGTGTCATCACTCTCAGTAATAGGGAGATCACACTGCACTTTTCGTTCCATTGACTTCCATTCATACACATGCAAATCCGTATGAAATTATGATTATAAAAAATATCAAACAAAAAGCACAAAGCTTATTGCGATTATTGGATGTGAGGCACGCTACAAATAATGAAATTTGGTTTGCATCAACAGAAAACAGAACAGACTAATGCTGGGTTCAGACTAAACAATATTTTTGTTGGTTACGATAGACACTAAGCGCGTTTCCAATACAGATTTGCACAAAACTTTTGTGATTTTTTTTTTCTTTTTCTAAATGTCGATTAAAAAAACTATTGCGAAATAACGGTGTTTTCATTAACCGATGTTATGCGACTAAGGCCCAATCCCAATTCTATTTTATACCCCTTACCCCTACGCCTACCCCTTCCCCTTGCCCCTTGAAACAGAGTGTCAAGGGGTAGGGCTGAAAATATTCCCCTAAGAAATGGGACACCACTACTAGACCGTTACACGAAAACGTATGAGCCTGCGTGTTTCCTCAGGAGTCCCTGGTTGATACAGAACATACAATACTGATGAATAAGCACGCAAACTGAATGCACTTTTTGTTTATATCATGTAACGTACACGTATTTATGGACGTAACCACAACAAAACAATACATTAATCAGGCATGTGGCAAAAAGACAAGTTAGCTGTCACCGGATTTGAATTTATGTTGTCAAATCAATGCGGGTTTCAATAAAATATAAAAAAAATATGTTGTGGAACTATCATAAAGTAAAAAACATTAGCAAACTTTTTTCATAGCGATTTTAACAAATCTTTTTTCGGAGAACATAACCGTATACATGAAAACAAGATTAAAGGCAACATAAAACAAGTGATTATTTATTACTAAAATACTGTTTACCGTAAAAAAAATACGTACATTTATGGGTCTCTCTGCTCGCTCGGTCGGCCATGTTGGAAATTTATCATACCCCTTCGTCTGAAGTGTGGTCCCGAAAAATCTTCGTTTGAAGGGCTACCTGGCCCTTCCCCCTACCCCTTCCCCTCCAACCAAATGAGAATTGGGACACCCCTACCCCTTCACGTGAACGCGCAAAACAAAGGGAAAGGGGAAGGGGTAAGGGGTAGAATTGGGATTGGGCCTAAAACTCTCGCGATAAGTCATTTTCTAAGATATTTCTTTCTGAGAGCTTTATTTGGAGCGTAATATTTGCCACGTCTTCTGGAATGCCTTCTCCCCCCCATATATGCTTCCCTCGGTGCTTTTCAATACTCCAATGGATGCTGCTTCATTTTTTCGCTCCTGCATCCTCCAGCCTGTGACCTGGAAACCGATCAAAGAAAATCTCGAAGGCCATTTCAATTCTATTAATGCACCGCGAGGAGGTGAGGAACGAGAAGTGAGAAAGCTTCCTGAGGAGCTATGAATGAGGATGCACAGGTGCATAGACATCTAATACTATTAGTTTCTATTATGTTAATTATTAATTGTTAATAGGTTAATACTATTAGTATTAGATGTCAAACTTCAATAACATAAGATCCCTCGTGGCTCGAGCGCAGCTTATGACGCTTTAAACTGACGCTCGAGGGATCAAGAATATTCCGGTATACAAATAAGATTTCCTTCGATTACCCCATCCTCGTTTTCTTTTCTTGCATCCTCCCGTTGCATCTATGGGGTGAAGCTGAGGCGTGCGGAAAGAGATGCATAAATAAGAAAACAAAACCACCGCCTGTCTCGTCTTCTTTACAAACATACCGCGCTATCTTTAAAGAATGATGATGTGACTGTACATCAGGTGACCTGTTAATGCGGAAAAACAGTTTCCATTGCAGTTTTGTGGAATATTCCTTTTGCGAATTGCCCGAAAAACAACCTGATGCGTGCGTAAAAACCTTTTTTCGCGATATTTGGGTGTTTTTGCGAAATTCACGTGTTTCCATTGAGCGTAATTCAATTCGTTCAGTTCGCAATTACAATTTGCGCAATTTGAAGGGTAATGGAAACGCAGCTACTGTGTCAGTTTATGTGATTTTGACTCCTAAAATCTTGTCATGACATGGACAAGACTGTAGGACCACATGTTGCTACCATTCATCGCATGCCATCTTTAACCACGTGTGTGCTGTCATCGAGAAGATGGGACTAAAGGCCTTTGCACACTGATTCCGAAATTTTCGTGTGCGTTTTATCGTATTCGTGATCCTAAAAATTTGTCACGCACAGAAACCTCGCACACTGAGTCCGATTCGTATTAATGAATCCGTTGCGAAAAAATGTGCAAAATAATACAAAATAGAGTCTTCAAGCAGTGAGCGCGATTTAGTTGTCCTCTCTCTTCTTAAAAAGAGAAAAAGAAAGAGGAAATATTGGGTCCATTCAATCCTGAGATTGCATATAGAGACAAAAGGAGAGTTCACCTCATCAAGGAGCTGCGTTTCAAAGTTTACTTCAGGATGTCAGAGGCTCAGTTTGATGCTTTGCTACTGGCACAATCTGTCTTTATATTCTGTCTCTTGGTATTCCGCACTTTGTTTGTCATACAGTGCTGCTGCTTTGTGCTGTAGACGACGTGGATCAACTTGTCAGATGGCATTCGGGATTTTGGCGTTCGCTTGTACGGTGGCTCCGAATTGTCAAAACGTCTCTCAAAATGTGTGTCACGGATGCGAAAAACGCAGAAAATCGAACCTGATCCGAAATTTTTATGACGGACGAAAGTTTCAGAGGCAGTGTGTAAACGTGATTGACATAATGTGAGGTCGTATATATTTTTTAACGTGCGTAAATTTTGCATGCAAATTTAGGACTCCGTGTGCAAAGGCCTTAAGAAGGTGCCTTGGGCGTAAACAAACAATGGCTAGCAGCATGTTTTGCTCTGTCTTGTTGTCGTCAGACACAACATCGGTTGTCGCCCACTATGACACACTACACGAGCGAATCTTGCGTCCCGATGCCCATCGTCATTTACGAATCCCCACAACACCCCACGTCAAGCAAATCGTGGCAAAATCAGGCTAAAATCATGTAGTCTGAACCGGGCATAAAAGATCTTAATTTAAGAATCGTTATCATTTCACTGAAATGAAGATTGATTATAGCTGAAAAATCAATATTGTCAATCCATCCGTAATAAATATACTGATAAAATATCTCACTTGAACTATTGCTGTAGCACACAGGGAGAATCAGACCTGAGGCCTCCACATCCCAAACTCTCATGTCCCGAGCGTGGACAGGAAAGGCAGAAAATTCAGCTGGAGTCTCAGTCCTGTCGAGAGATGGAACAGAGCCACGTGGCCTTGGAGAAGAGCCGTCGTGCTCTCTCGCTACCCTTGGCTCCTCAGCCAGTGCTGCAGCACCTCACCCTGCAGAAGCAAGTCCCTGATCTGGAGTCACTCCGCCTTTTGGAGCACAAGGAGGACGACACGGATAGCGCCAGTGATCTGTCTGACTCCGAGAGGCTCCCTGTGCTGCCTTCTCCCTGCACTCCTCCTCAGCTTAACCTCCGAGCAGAGGTGTTCAACACCATGGACCTGCATCCCCACATACCTGGACCCAGGACGGTGGAGAACGATGACATCAGCTACAATTACCCAGACTTCCTGCCACCTCCATTCAATACCTGGAGCCTGAGGCAGCTTGCCATTTTCCTCAACACGGAGGGTAAGAGGGCTCCCCGGCCAAAACCTGTAGGGCTGCTAGAGAAGTATCTTGAGCGCCTCCTCCATCTGGAGTGGCACCAGATTCAAACCATTCAGGCTGAGAGTGGGCAGCACATCGTGCCCATCATCCGAACAAGAGGTCATGCCACCAGTGTCCTAGCAAACAGCAACCGGACCAGGCCTCACACTGCTCCTCCAACACGCCTCAGCTCCCCAAAAAGCTTTCGGCAGGGCCAGCGGGGCTTCTTCTCTTCTATGGGCAGCCCATCATCCACCCAGCTTTCTCGCCCAGTTTGCCCTCACTGCCATATCCGTTACCCACTCTGCAACGGCACTTGCTCTTCGTATGTCTACCAGCGCCATTCCCGCCTCAGCCCCCTTTTAGAGCGCAAAGCCCCTCCAGCCAACACCCAAAAGAGAAGCAGCAGCGAAAGCCGGGCCTCCACCTCCGAAAACCGCACCACATCGAAAAACCAGCACCTGGTCAGTCCTCAAGCAGCAAAGGCTCAGCAGAACCACATGCAGGCCGTGGGCAACGTGCGCAGGGCATCTCATGAACTTAACACGAATGTCAAATCCCATTCTTCGGTCAGAAAAGGTAAGACTGGAAGGTCAAACGAGGCAGAGAGACAGAAAGATCCACCTGGAGCGAAACGTGAAGGGGTTGATAGGCGAGTTCCTGCTGCTATAAAGCGGGAAGGTGGTGGTCCAGGGAAAAAAATGGTTAAGGATGGTCCAAGAGCTGAAACAGGCGAAGCACGATTAAGATCTGGCACTAAAAGAATGGTCGCCGACAGCTGCGATGCGAAAGTGACATCGGCTACCAAGACTACTGGCAAAGTGAAAAATGCTCAGTACGCCAAGTAGTTAGTGCTCCTTTCATGCCTATTTTCAGTTGCCTCAAAACATTTCCATTTTGCGTACTGTAAAGAAGAGCTAATTAAATGATTCCAATATCACTGCAGTTAAGTGTAGTTATATGTAAAAGGATAAAGGTGCGGTCAGATTAGTAAAATTTTGGCAAAGTTTGGCGAGAAAAAGGACCATTGTCTATTGGCAATAGTGTAGCGATGTATGAAGCAAAGTCAAACCAAGGAGCTTTCTGTTGGTCAACAACAACTTGAACCTGTTTACCTTCAGACGAAATTCCCAATTGATGGATTTCTATTGAAATGTTTGAATTTTGCCAAATTTGCTGAACAACGGTAAATGTGACCGCACCTTAAAAATGTATCCTTCTCTTTAGAAATCATGCCTCTTCATCATTTCAGTAGATTTCAAAGTGCATTTCTTCAATAAGATATATTTATTTTATCTGCTTAAGTACTTAAAAGCAGGTTATCTTTACTTACTGTACGCACAAATCCTCTATAAAATAAAGTAAACTTACTTCAATCTAGTGTGCATGTACATATCTCTTACTTGAGGGAGGTATGGCTGAGAATGTCAGTGTGGGGTGTTTTGTCTAGTAAGCACTATTGGTCAAAGAATGTATATTTTTGAGATGAACAATGAATGTTTTGTAACGACTGTATTTTTGTAAAGTGCTATTTACAAGGACTTCTTTTCTTGTTATTTATTAAATAATTTATCTGTTTATTACAATGGTTTGACATTTATTAAGTTAAATAAGAATGTTTTGTGTAATGCATTGCATTTTTTTATCTTTGAATGTTTTGGAAGACATTACTTAGCTTCTCAGTAAGTTAGATGTAGTTGAATTGTGATGTTGGGATTGCCGATGGTGGTTTTGTGGTGCGGTTTGTGTTGATGGGGATGGAACGATTAATATGGTCAACAAGGTTATCTATGTTTGTTTACTTTTTGAGAACTTTTCAGGTGATTACATTGAACTTCATGTCTCTAAATATAGCATGTTTAGTTTATTTTTTTAAGGAACAATGATGGTAGTAGTTTTGGAGTTTTATATGTGTAATGCATATGACTTGAAAGTTGGTACAGGTTGAGGCCATACAGTACGTGGTACCACATTTCTATACTTGATGTATGTAGCACCATTTCATTTTGGATGTTATGTAATGTGAAGTTCCCTTATCAGGCAAAAAAACACACACGCAAAAATCTATTTTGTCCTATCATTGTCAGATTGTGCTTTTATTTTGCAGGGACTTTTTGGTAGAGTTGAATGCAGCTATTTTTATGAAACAAAATAAACAGTTTTCATTACATCATTGGAGCCTCTGTCTACAGTATTTATTTGAATGCAGAAATTGATACGGTTATTATAATTTCATTATAAATCAGTAAACAATGACAGACCAATTTTCAGCATGCGAATGAAAACTTTCTTTGCTATATCTTCTAGGTACTTAAATGCTCATATTGACACTCATCTGAAACCTAGTATTATAAACATTGTGGGTATTTGTGGGATGTCATGCAGTTTTTCACACTGATTAGATGTCATTTGCAAGTTGTCATGTTCTCTTCTGTCCTGGGAAAGGCTTTAGAAGATGTTGAAGCTGTTTCTGGCGATCGTTCACACAGCCTGTGTAAATACAAAGAGAGCAAAAAGCATTTGTACTTATTGCAGGAGACATTACTAAATGCTATATGTGATGTGACACTTTCCACAAATAGGTGTTTCATTATTTTTTTAGGCAATAAAGGTGCAAATCCTATCTTCATAAGAGAGAAAACTTAGATGTGTAACAGCAAACAGCATGAAAAGTAGCAGTAATATGATTTGCAACCCTGTTACCAATGACATCTTTTTAAAGGGTTAGTTAAATCAAAAATGAAAATTATGTCATTACTCACTCTCATGTCGTTTCACACCCATAAGACCTTCGTTCATTTTCGGAACACAAATTAAGATATTTTTGATGAAAACAGATGGCTCAGTGAGGCCTCCATAGACAGCAATGCCACCGAACTACCTTAATAGTATAAAGCGACAAGAATACATTTTGTGCGCCAAAAAAACTAAATAACGACTTTTCAACAATA
Organism: Anabarilius grahami; assembly: GCA_003731715.1. NCBI lineage: Eukaryota > Metazoa > Chordata > Actinopteri > Cypriniformes > Xenocyprididae > Anabarilius > Anabarilius grahami. Next base: position 1,475,867 of record RJVU01053075.1, read on the forward strand.
TCTAGTGATGGGCGATTTCAAAACACTGCTTCGAATCTTTTGTTTCAATTCAGTGATTCAGAGCGCCAAAGTCACGTGATTTCAGCAGTTTGTCATTTTGACACGCGATTCGAATAACTGAATCGAAACAAAAGATTCGAAGCAGTGTTTGAAATCGGCCATCACAAGATATTGTTGAAAAGTCGTTATTTTGTTTTTTTGGCACACAAAAGTATTCTTGTCGCTTTATAATATTAAGGTTGAACCACTTTACTCACATGAACTGTTTTGAATATGTTTTGAGTACCTTTCTGGATCTTGAGAAGTTTGGTGGCATTGCTGTCTATGCAGGCTTCACTGAGCCATCAGATTTCACCAAAGATATCTTAGTTTGTTTTCCGAAGAAGAACAAAGATCTTAAGGGTGTAGAACGACATGAGGGTGAGTAATAAATTACATTATTTTCATTTTTGGGTGAACTAACCCTTTAACTAGTGCTTTGACCAATTACTTTTTGAAGACTTTAAAGTGGTATTTGGTACCCTATTTTTGGAAAGTATCATACATGCACTGTTAATGAATATATTTCTTGTTGAACTGGATGTAATTCAAAAATGCTGAAGTGTGTATGTCTAAAAAGCTCAACTATGGACAGAAACGGGCTCATTGAGTGCACTATAGGCCCAGATCTCCAATTAGGCAGTAAAAGACACTAACCAAGGTGTGTATTTGCCACGAGGCACGAACAACCCAGAGCCTCTAGACCGACATCCGTGTAGACAGGTCCATCGTTCCACATTAGGTCAAATCCGCCAACCCTCTTCTCCTTGCCTGTCAGACTAAGCACAACAGAATGTTTTGGACAACAATGTCAACTTAGACAATCCTCCACTCTCTTGCATGTAATTTTATATCATTTTGTCAAATCGTACCGGCCCTCCATGTCTACAATGTGCAAGGTGTCCTCCAGCAGTCTGTATTTTAGGTCATAGTCCTCCTGACTGCTGGCTGTGAGGGAGGGTGAAGCGTTCACTTCAATTAGCCACCTGCATGATGGCAAGTTGCGCTGTCATTTTATTTTTTTTAGCAATGCAAGGTATTTCTACATTCATACAGTTCTGATAAGCAACATGAAATGCTCTCCCAACAAAGCAAGCAATCAAAAATAAAGCATTCTCACGGCTTTAAATCCTGGTCCAGAAGTATGTCATATCCGTACAACTCAAAACAGTGTTTGTCATTGATGATGGTCTTCTGAACACTAAGCAGGCTGCGAATAAATATGTTGTCGACTTCTTTAAACAGAGTCTGCACTGTCTCGAAACCATGCTTAGCAGTCAGATAACAGCGTAGCTGTTGCATCTGCCACTTACAACCCTGAGAGAGAGTGAAAGTCAGAGATTACTGCTTTTTAATGAAGTATATTTTAATGAACATAATAGTACACTTGCAACATACTTTCTCAGGATCATAATCAGGAGCTGTTTTTTGCACTGCAACATTGGTGAGATGAACGTCTGTGTACATCAAGGTTAAAGGGGATAAACAAGCGATGTTTGTTCCTGTGCTATGGGGCGTAATATATAAAAATGTGTGAAGTTCAGAAATATATGCAAAGGATACACTGATCGTCTATGCTGTTGAGAGAGAACCTGGTGTTGGAAAATCGAGCAAAACCATCACGATACAGCCAGGCCTTCAATGGAATATACTGCCAAAAACAAAATGATGTTCATTATATTGCCTGTCTAGTTTTAAAAGTGCAACATGCTTTGTCATAATAACTAGATGACAACCGGGACATTCTACTTGGAGCTGTTCACGTTCTCGGAATTATATAATTTATATGGCAAAATGAATCTGTGTAATTCGAGTAATCAACAATCAAAAACCTCAATGCAAGTAGTAACAATTGTTATGCAAATACATTATATTATAATAATGCATTAATAATACACTTGCAAGCTTATAGTTTAGGAACATTAGGTACATTGAAAAACAAATTTCACTTAAAAATTGCTAGTACATTTTTCATGAACAATTACAAATTTATTTAAAACCTCGAAAAATCGTTTTATTTTTACACTGTAGCTATTCGATTCTGTTAGCCACATTAAACTGTCTTTTATTTATTTTCAGATTATTCTTCTATTATTAAAACATTAACAATAGTCATTAATAGGAGTAATTAAACTGAAATATTACAAAATAACTGCTTAAAGCTGCAGTCCGTAAGTTTTGCCTCTTTGTCGCCATCTCTGTTTGAAACCTGCAATTGCAGTTATTTGTGGAATTATCATCTTTATGTGGGTTGTGCATCGGCATGGCTCCTCAGCAGATGAATCTAATGTTTGCTGTCATTTACCGCACCGGTGTGGATACTGTATTTCAGAATTACAAATTGTAGTCTAGGAAGTATGACCAAAGTAAGAATTTTCACCGGAGAATGTCATCTGAACAAGTAAGTAACATGTCTGCCACTTTTGTTCTGACCAACTGAGAAAAAAAAGCATTACAATAAATCGCGCTGCAAATGGTGATTAAATCTAACAATCGCTTAGCTCGGATCACGTCAAACCGGCCAAATTATTATTATTGTTATACTTTGTTCTCTAATGTTAATTGTTAATGTATTAGTGTTACCTGTAGATTTCAATTTCTGTTGCCACTTCGCAGTTTGAAGTCTTTTGCTTTTGACTACGGGTGAATCTCCAGTTCTCACTGATGATTGTCATTTGGACCTTTCTGGATTACAATCCGCCATCAAAATTATGTTTAATTATTGCAGCTGCTGTGAGAAAAGGCTATAAATGATCCGCCTCACGTGATATAGCCTACTAGCTTTGACTCGTTCTTTATTTAAAGAGACGTGATGTAATGACGCAGAGACAAATGGCGGCATGCTTGAATTTCCCGTGGAAACCTACCAGTACCACCCAAATTAGAAAACATTATAACCGTTGTAAATCGGGCTAAGATAAGGAGATAGCTGGCTGCTTATGTACTTGCTTAAAAATTTATTTTGGATCGTTTTTAACCAAAAGTTACGGACTGCAGCTTTAACTACATTTTGCAGCTTTTGAGAGAGCTTCCATTTTGAGAGTTTTCGCATTAAGTTGCAACTCTCAGGTGGTACAAGATGGAGCTCAGAGAAAAGTTGTAAGGACGTGATCGCTTTTTACAAGTCGGAATCTCATTCCGGCGTTAATTTCCATGAAATTGCAAATATAATGACTTTTTCAAACAGTTTTCCCACTGCAGCAGCAGGAGAAAGTACTTTATCAATGGCAAAAATAACACTGCATATTTATGAAAAACAATTAAAAAAGAAAAGAAAAAAAAAGCTCACTTACTGATGTTATAAGAACATAGACTCTCAAGTCAAATTTTCTCCCTGGTGGTAGAGGTAAAACATGTTCAGCAATAATAATAAAGGCTAAACTAAATCAAATATTAAGCTAAAGGCCAATTCACACTGCTCCGACAGATGCCGACAAACGCGGACAATCACCAGATTAAAGTACGTCACTTCTCAGACATTCCACGACTCAACAAGCGCCGATTCAGTGCTCGATTTTTGAAAACAAGCTCTGACGGAGGTAACACACTGAGCCGACAAAACCTGACCAAGTGTCGTCTGTCAGCATCTGTCGGTGCAGTGTGAATTGGCCATAAAACAGTATTAGATGTACCAGCTATGAGGTAGGGATTCTCAATGTAGCGCTGAGCGACATAGCTCTCAACTTGAGCCTCATCTTTCTGTTCTTCAGTGCGGGTCCCATCCTAAAACCAACAGCAGCACCTTTAAACATGAGGGTGAGTAACTAATGACAGAATTTACATGTTTGGGAAAATGTAAAGAATTAAGATTCAGTGCTGTCAAAGTTGTATTACCTTCCTCCAATCTATGATATCTTTGAGTTTTCGAAACAGAAAAATTCCTTTCCCTTGTGATCGCGCCACCTGTGTTGGGAAGATATTGTAACGATGGATGACCTGTTGATGATCAGTTTGGCGGTATCGTACTGCTATAAACACTCACAGGCTTCATGATCCAGGTGCTCCCTGGGCTTCTCTTAAACTCTTCCACAAAGATGTGATACTCACTGGGCAGCACAAACGTATGCGGGAAGAAGTCACATTTGGCCGCCTCTAAACGCCCAGCCTCCCGCTCTAAAGTTTTTCTATACCTCTTCAGGTTTTTCACCATCAGGTTCTTACGGGTCAGCTGAAAAATATAAATTATTCACGATTATTTTCCGTTCACCTTCACTCAAACTGTAATCTACACAATATTCTACATTTCATACAATGTATTATACAACGTAATTTGTATAATACCGACCTCGTAGTGGTTGCGGAAGTGACTTATCCGCACGTGTTCCTCCATGTACGAGTGATCGAAGTTCTCTCTCAGCCATCCAACATCACACCAGTTAAAGTCCCAGTCGCCATCACTGTATGGAGAGGCATGAATGCATGATGAAAAGAAGATAGCGTAGGGTTTGAAAACACACACAGTAAAAGCACAGCACTTACTCTTTCACCTCTACCCAACCTGGTCTCTGGTTTAGGACATCCTGTATGGTGTTGGTCAGGCCACATCTGTACTTTATACAACTCCTTCCCTCCCTAAAAAATGAACCACCCTGTAAATGACCTTTTATTCATACATATATATATAGGTCAATGACATAAAGGGTCATTTTTTTGTCCAAAGGCCTTAATAATAATAATAAAACAAAAAAGTATGTAATGTAGCACAACTAGATCTCTTTTATTGAATCCAAAAGGTTTTAATTATATTTGTGTCAAAAAGTCATACGGTTTAACCGTCCAAAGGTCAATACAGCCATTTCCTTTGTGATCTTAAAATGTATTAAATGTATATATTTTTATTCTGGCATGATTTTATATCATCATATATCAGCAAAGAGCAAAATAGTATTTAAATTATGTGTAGAAGTCGTTGCTTTGTTATGAGAAAGAATGCCCGGAAAAATGAACTTCATTGACGTCATTCAGAGTAACCGATATAAAAAGAGCATTTTGGATCAAGTCACGAGGTCAATATCATGTGACAGGATGTGACATCATTCAGACACCTGCAAAGGACCACATGGTCGTGAAGAAAAGTAACTATTTGAAAAATTCATGTTTTCACTTGATCATACCCATGTCCCGAAACATCAGGTCATTCGGTACAACCGCTATAAAACATGGAAAATGTTGTAATATTAAAAAAAAAACGATATAATATAAAATGCTTTGATTGTCCTTTTGATATCAGCCTGTTAGCATTGTTTGAAAATATCGTCATTCGGTATAACCAAAAGTGTCATTCGGTAAAACTGAAATTTTGGTTAAACCAAATGACTTTTTTGGTGACAAATTTTGTAAAAAATGACAAAAGCAGTGATAATTGATTATAAAAACCACATCATCTCATTGTCAACACTTAATAAAACTTAAAAATATGTTTGTTTGTGTTTTTTTACACTTTTAAAAACCTTATTCGTCAATGACCCGTATACAGACAGTCTGAACTTCAGATAAAATATAAAATGCATTAAAAAAATTAAAAAAATGCAGTTAGTACAAGCATCTCCACTATTCAAAAGTTTGGGGTCAGTAAGATTTTTAAATGTTTTTGAAAGAAGTTTTCTGTTTGAATATGCTTTAAAATGTAATTTACTGACGCAAAGCTGAATTTTCAGCATCATTCAGTGTCACATGATCAAGAAACATTTCTGATTATTATCAGTGTCGAAATCATTGTGCTGCCTCATATTTGATGAACAGAATGTTCAAAAGAACGACATTTATTTGCGATATAAATCTTTTGTAACATTATGAATGTCTTCACTGTCACTTTTTACCAATTTAATGAAACGTGCTGAATAAAAGTATCCTTTTCGCTTACTTTATTATATGGTGATATAGTTACATTACAGTAATATTAATTAACTACCCAGACAGCAACATAGTGTGGCCCAGATCCGGCCCACATCAGGTACATGTGGATTACACGCGGACCAGATCTGGGCCGACACTATGTTGCTGTCGGGGTACATGCCCTTACTATAGAGTTACAGTTAGGGTTAGGGTTTGGTTTAGAGTTAATTACATCTAATTATGCATATTTTACTGTTATTACTATAGTAAGTACATGTAGTAATGTGTACGTCACCTTAAAATAAAGGTAAATAATACAATCTTACTGCCCCAAACTGTATTGTGGTGTACAGTAGACCTGTCTAGACACTTAAATGAATGAATGTCATTGTATTAGAAAACAAAAGCTCACTTACCCTTCCTTTTTCCTTTGGGAATTGTAAGCAGCCTTATGTCCAGCTGTCTGCTGTTTAAAGTAAGTTTGTTACAGCAAACCTTATTAAAGCTGGAGCGTCACACAATTGTGTAATACAAAGCTGGTTTTAAAGACGGTATGTAGGAATGGCTCTTGTATCGCACACAGTTTCACGTAATTCAGTTGTATGTTTGTGTCAAAACTCACCGGCTTACCTTATTCTTGGACATGTCCGAAACTAACCATCTGACAACAGCGGAGCATTAGCAGCGTGAGACTAGAATTGTAGTCTATGTTGTCATAGCAACCACCGCTGACCAATCGCCTCGCAGCATCCCGCAGTGACCTCCCAAAACACTGTGCTCACAGATATGATCCATATATTGCGATTTTGATTTGCTTTTTGGAATAAGAAAGATTTTTTTATA
>RJVU01053075.1:1482630-1507307 GCA_003731715.1 Anabarilius grahami
TCAGATTCCACACATAATATATATTTTTTCTTATATTATGTTAATCGATTGACTCATGAAAGAACAATACATAGACGCAAAAAACAAAGCTGGGAACACATTTTATGATGCTTGAAATCAATCAAATTGTCTTTTTAGAGCTCCTTGGTGTAAACAACATGAATGTACACTAGGTGGCAGCATAATTTAAAAAAAATTATCCACAAGGAAACTAAATCTTCACGTGCACAGAAGCTTATTACACAAAAATGTGTCCAAAAACAAACAACACTTGCTTTCCAACCAGCGTGATTTTTCTAAATGTCTCACACAAATAAACATGTATTGCAGAATAAAGGCAGGAGTTAGATGAGCTTTATCAGTGATTCTCAACCTCTTCTTTTTTTTTACTCCAAAGCCCTTATTTTCCCAAACTTCCGTATTCTATAAAACGTTTGAATCGCTTCCTGTTCAGGTCTTTTTTCATGTGTTTTGTTAAATATACTCAAGATGCCTTCAAATGAGCTACTTCTCACGTACATTCGGATATTAAAATGAAATAAAAAGCCAACAATAAAATAACTAGCTAGGTTAGCTTACCTTAAAAGTCCATAGATATATGGACTTTCTCTTCTCCTATTAAAAACATATTAAAATTTTAGTAACACTTTAGAATAATGGTCCGTCATAAGTAACTATGCAGTAAGTAATGCAGGACTAATGAGTAGTTCTACATTAACACTTCAGCTACTACTATTAACTAATATAGAAACAAGCTTAACTAATCAGTAAATAATATTGAATTTAGGACTAAGATAGTTCCTTATTAGCTAATCAATAATTAGAGAATGAGATTGCCATCATTAAGAACTAATGGGTAACTATGACAAATTATAAAGAATTACTAATTAATTACTAATCACAACATTAAAGTGTCTGAGATGTGAGCAGTTCTCTTTTTTTACTCTCAACGTGGTCATAAAATGCATCACTAATTACTCAAGTGTTACCTAGTCACTATGAAGGAACTACTAGTGATCAGGACCATTATTTTAAAGTGAAAAACATCTTTTTCACTTTAAAATAACGGTCCAGATCACTAGTAGTTCTTGAAGATTGTCCTTTTTTACTCTCAACGTGGTCATAAAATGCATCACTAATTAATCAAGTACCTAGTCATTCTTCAAGAACTAGTGATCTGGACCATTATTTTTAAGTGAAAAAGATGTTTTTCACTTTAAAATAATGGTCCAGATCACTAGTAGTTCCTTCATAGTGACTAGGTAACGCTTGAGTAATTAATGATGCATTTTATAACTATATTCAGAGTAAAAATGATGACTGATTACGTCTCAGACACGATAATGTTCTTTACAATTTGTCAGTTAGTTAATAGTTATTAATGATGGTAATCTCATTAGGTAATTATTGATTAGCTAATAAGGAACTATCTTCTAAATTCGATATTATTTACTGATTAGTTAAGCTTGTTTCTATATTAGTTAATAGTAGCTGAAGTGTTAATGTAGTACTAATCATTAGTCCTGCATTACTTCCTGCATAGTTACTTATTAATGACGGACCATTATTCTAAAGTGTTACTAAAATTTTAAATCTAATAACTTTAATTAATTGTAAGCCTTTTTTCAGCCACTAAAGGGCCCTGACCCCTGTACAACATCCAAGGCCCATTATTTGTGTTTGGTTTGGGAGTTTTTGGTCAAACGACGCTTGACTTTGGTGGGCAGTGACTTTATGTGATTGTTAAGCGAGTTGACCGAGACAGGATATGTTGACCACTGTAGGCTGATAATGTCCTGCAGCTGTGTGATTCGACCTCTCAGTTCACAAAATCTTACATCAAAACGCTGTCCAAATGGACAATTGTCTATAAAAACCAATCTGCCATCTCTTCAAAGCAAAGCAAAGCTCAGGGGATGAAATGTACTTCATCCATGGATCAGCAGAATCCTTTACACATAGAGAAAGGATTACCTGTATGACTCCAACCATACCAACTGCCTGGGCGCGTACGTTTTTATCCTTCATCTCTCCTTGGGAGATATGAGAAGCAAACACAAAGTGTGGTGAAAAACCTCCTTGTTCTGTGGCGCTGGTCCAGTGTCCTCATCCCAGAGCTTCCCTAAGCATTGTTGGATTCGAAGTGGAATGTTGGCGTGGAGGGTAATTGCCTCCGAGTGGGACGGTAGCGTTATGGCCAGGATATGGCGTGCAGTCTTTATCCTGACAGCTCAGCCCCAAATAGGGAAAGATTCCAGCAGGGATGAACTTCTCATGCTGTCCTGTCCAGGTTTGAGGTTGTGGTTCTGGTGCTCTGGTCAGGGGAAATGTGAGGAAAAACAACCTGCATGTCCTCTAGAGCTTAGAAAGGAACAATTTTCAGCTTATAGGAATATTGAATCAACCTCCAAATGCTCCTAAAGGCTGTGAGTGATTTTTCCATTACTACTAGTGTTATCAAATGCTGGGACATGACTCCAGACTCTGGTATGTGTGGCCAAAACCCTCTAACCAAGCTTAATGCAGTTTGACTCTCTGCCTTGGTGGTTGGAATGGACATCTTCAGGTTTGGAGCCAGCCTCTCTCCTTGAGACAGCCGTCCAAACACTTGCCAACTAATAATCAAAATGAACTGATAAGCAGAAACCTTTCAACGGGTCTTGTGAAAAGTTTGAATTTTATATAACAGTGTTCAAATTATTCATTGTTTGGTTTTTAGAATAATGCACAGCTGACCTTTAAAACATGAATCTGGCAATCAGTCAATGGACTGTGGATTATACATTAGCATTTAAGAGTTAACATATGCACAGTGTTTCCCAAAATGGGACCAAAAAAATTCAAAACCGACCAAAAAAATTCAAAAAAGATATTTTTGTTGAGTTCTTAATACAGGGTTATTTTGTAATTGAACAATTGGCTCACTTTTGATTCATGAGTTTGAATTTGAATTGGCCACATCTCACAACTCTATTTATACCATTCAAAAGCTTTGTCAGCAAGATTTTTGTTTTAAAGAAATTAATACTTTTACTCAAGGATGCATTCAACTGATCAAAAATGACATTTATAATGTTACTAAAGATTTCTGTTTCAAATAAATGCTGTTCTTTTCATCAAAAAAAATCTTTGTATCACATGGTTTCTGCAAAAATATTAAGTAGCACAACTGTTTTTAACTTTAATAATAATAAGGAATGTTCCTTGAGCACCAAATCAGCATATTAGAATGATTTCTGAAGGATCATGCAGTGTTGGGGAAAGTTACTTTTAAAAGTAACGAGTTACAGTACTGCATTACTCTGCATTACAAACTGTGTTAGTTACTTTTTATTGAAAGTAATGCCTAACTTTTTCTCAACTGGGCTGGGATTGCTGGTTTGTTTTTTTACTAACATCAACAACAAAGTTCTATTTTTGGCAAATGTAAAGGCCCTTTCGCACAATGGGCCCTATCATACACCTGGTGCAATGCGGCACGCATTTGTGCGCCCATGGGCATGCTGGTCTGAAAACGAGGTGTGTTCAGGCGCATTGTTGGCGTGTTGCTATTTTGAAGCAACTGAAATAGTTACATTAATAGTGTGGCGAGCAGGGCGGGCAAGAGCCGTGAGGGAACGGCACGAGGCCGGTGACGCGAAAGATAATGAGCTTCACCTGCGAGGCGCACCGGCCTTGAGTCTCTCACGGAGGAGCTCCGGAAGCATAAAAGGAGGAGCGACGACAGTGAAGGACGAGAGAGGACCAGGCCTGGATTTTATTTTATGTTTTATTATGTTTGTGTGGCCGGCAGACGTCCGCGAGGGTCTGCCGGCATTACTTTAGTTTTGTTCTTTGTTTATTTATATATTAAATTTATGTTGAATGTTCGCCGGTTCCCGCCTCCTTCTTCCCGTACATATGAACTGTGTTACATTGGTGCCGAAACCCGGGAGGAAGGAGGGACATGCTGTCGGAGAACCCTCGCTGCTGAGGGGGAAAAAGAGAGAAAAAAAAATTCTTGGTCCGGTTCCCGGACACACTGCCGCTCAGTCCTCAGCCAGCCGAGAGGCTCTTCCTCGCGGTGCCATGCGATGGTACTGGACGCTCGGTGGACGGCCCGATCCTCCTCCGCCCCCTGGCGGCCGGCAATGCCGTCCCCTGCTCCTCCCCTTCATGGCGGATGGTAGCAGGCTCCGGCCCACGGCGGACGGCAGCGACTCCTCCGCTCCCTCCTGGACGGCAGCCACCCCACCTCGTCCCAGGAGCACGGCATCGAGCTCTCCGTCCCACCTGTCACTAGGCTCCAGCACCACCGCCTCGGGCAGCCTCTCGCGGTCTTCACTCCCGCGCTGCCCGAACTCCGCAGCACCGGACCAAGAATTTTTTTTTCTCTCTTTTTCCTCTCTCCCCTCTCTCATTCTGTCGCTCCCTGTGCTTCCGTCTCCTTTCTCTCGTCTCGTCTGTCCTTACCCCCAGGTGCTGCGGCTGCCGAGAAAGCCCCCCGGGGGGGAGTAGAGCGCAGACTCGTGGGTACCCCCCGGCCTGCGAGGGGCGATGGGGGTATATGGCGAGCAGGGCGGGCGAGAGCCGTGAGGGAACGGCGCGAGGCCGGTGACGCGAGTGATAACGAGCATCAGCTGCGAGGCGCACCGGCCTTGAGTCTCTCACAGAGGAGCTCCGGAAGCATAAAAGGAGGAGCGACGACAGTGAAGGAAGAGAGAGGACCAGGCCTGGATTTTATTTTATGTTTTATTATGTTTGTGTGGCCGGCAGACATCCGCGAGGGTCTGCCGGCATTACTTTCGTTTTGTTCTTTGTTTATTTATATATTAAATTTATATTGAATGTTCGCCGGTTCCCGCCTCCTTCTTCCCGTATCTATGAACTGTGTTACAAATAGTTATATTAAAAATAAAAGGATTACAATGTAAAAGATTATTATTGTGTGCATAAAGATAAAAATGCTTTGGTGGAATCCGGCTTGTCCCGTAGATGGTCTCCTCACGCACGAGCAGATCGGTTTCCGAGCATTCAGTTTTTCCACTTGCAAATTCCACCATGTTAACAGCGAATGCGCAATAGCGCGAGTGCAACTGGCTTTTAAAGGGAATGAGAGATGAGACTTGGTTTTATTGTACGTCACACCCAAAACACACCCATTACTCATTAAGAGACTAGGGACAACCCTTTTAGACCATGCGCCGGGCGTGCCAACCATTTTCCCCATCGTTAAACTAGCAAAAGTGGATTCTGACACGCCCTAAGTGCACTTGCGCTTAAGACCATGCGCTTACTGTAGATCATTAAAATAGGGCCCCAAAAGTGCAAATGCAAAAAGAAATGCAAATTCACTCCTGTACAGTAGAGGGCGCAACTCAAACAAACCTTTCAGCTGTGCCTCCATTCTGGACTGCAGAAGAACAGGACGCAGAAAAAAAAAGTTCAACACTCTACTTCAGCAAAAAAAAACTAAAAAACATTTTAACACAAAGGTGATGTTTATCTAAAGTCATTTTTGCTTATTAGTATGGTTGAAGGTCAGAAGCAAAGACATTGGTTAATAAAGTGAGATTAAATACATAAAGTATATTTGTGTAATTAACATTTAATTATTGCAGGTTTACATAACATTCTGAATTTGCATTTCACAGTTTTTATTAATTTTGAGGAATACTGAAGTAATGTGTTACTTTACTAGTTACTTGAAAAAAGTAATCTGATTATGTAATTCGGACACAGCATGTGACACTGAAGACTGCATGACGCTGAAAATTCAGCTTTGCCATCACAGGAATAAATTAAAATATATTTAAATAGAAATATTGTAATAATATTTCACAATATTACTGTATTTTTTAGATAAATAAATGCAGCATTGGTGAGAATAAGAGACTTGAAACACTTTCAAAAGCACACACACACAAAAACTGTACAGAGCCCAAACCCCAATATATATATATAACTTTGTTTTGTTTGATCAAATGTTCAGTTTGCTTTCATATTATTTTTTATTCATTTTAATTCTTATTAATTCACATTTGAAGTGCAGTTTTCCGTCCCGTTTGCTATTCTCAAATCAATTCTGAATGGTGCACAACCCTGCTTAAACATGATCATTGTTAACAATTCATCAGCATTCAGCGCACAGTATTCCTAGAAAAGTTGTTTTCATGATCTATCATAAAAATTTATCACTTGGCTCCATTGTGGTATGTAACAATCCATTCCTGATGGATAAAATCATGCCCCTTTCCCCCCTTGAATACCCCGTTTCACACAGAAATTAATACTGAAGTTAAATGATCAGAGATTTCACTAAAAGTTAAATCTGTGATCAGAGCAGATCGCATATCATTACTGTCACATCACCGTAGAATTTCTCAGTCAACTGCACTCTCACATTAAACACTTACTGTTTACACCATTAACACTGCAGTGTATACAGATCATGGATCTATAATTTCTCCTTCTAATACACCTCACCATCATATATTGTATTTAGTTGTCGAATGTCCCTTTAAACAAAGATTATCTATCATAAAAAAGCTTGCATCATACATCTGAGAACCAGAGACTTGTTATAAAATTGCTCCAGTCAGCTGCTTCTGGAATGAATTTGATGGTTCTTGCCGCAGAGGCTGTCGATCATCAAGACAACATGCTTAATTGTCTGTGAAAGATTGCCACAAGGGGATCAAAAATTCCCTTTATGCCTAAAAGCAATTACTTTGCCCTTGTTTTTTAAAAGCTCCACTTGTGCACCAGAGCATGGATGAAAACAAGAGGCATGCTGGGACTGTATTAGATATAGGCACCTGAAAAAGGACTGTGATTGAGCTCTGTTGAAATAATGAATATATTAAAGTCAAGTCCATACAAGTGAAACATTACCATATTTGTTAACTATGTTAATTGATGAGTATGCAAAAGGTATAAAAGGACCACAGGTATAAAATGTTTTCTCAGTTATGATATTAGAACTGGATCCACTGTTGATCCAGTATTTCAGAACAGGTGTGTTATTGTGATATAGACCAGCTTTACTGATTAATCTATTAAAAAAAACATATAAAGTTGCAAGACATATTACAAAATAATAGGAATGGCTTTCTTCTAGAGGCTTGTAGGAGTTATTTAAACAAAACCATTTAAAGATTTGGGAGCATTTGGGAATTTTTTTTTTTTTTTAAGAAATTAATATTTTTATTCAGCAAGGATGCTTTAAATTGATCAAAAGTGACAGTAAAGACTTTTATAATTTTACAAAAGATTTCTGTTTCAAATAAATGCTTTTCTTTTAAACTTCAAAGAATTCTGAAAAAAGAATGTATTGTGGTTTCCACAAAATTATAGAGCAGCACCACTGTTTTCAACATTGATAATAGTAAGACACAGCAAATCATCATATTAGTATGATTTCTGAAGGATCATGTGACACTGAAGTCTGGAGTGATGATGCTGAAAATTCAGCTTTGATCACAGGAATAAATTACATTTTAAATTGTAATCATTTCACAATATTACATTTTTTCCTGTATTTTTGATAAAATAAATGCAGCCTTGTTGAGAGTTCTTTCAAAAACACAAATATTATAAAAACCCCAAACTTTTGAACAAACGTGTACATATATTCTGTATTTATAGCTCTATTGACAGCTAATTCCAATAAAACCTATAAAATCAATGGGGTCAGGGTTTAAAAGCAGAAATTTAACTCTATTAATTTTTTAAATATACAATATATTCTTTGAATCATAAAGTTGACAATCATTGTTTAGACTTCCATTGTAAGCAGTGTTGTGGAAAGTTACAGTTACACTTTATTTTAATGTGTCCCTATTACCATGTAATTATACATATAAGTACTGAGTAATTTTAATTCAGTATATGTACTTACTGTAGGATCAGAGTAGGATTAGGGTTTGGTTTAGGGTTAGTTGCATGTAATTATGCCTAACTTATGGTTATTACTATAGTAAATACATGTAACATATGTAACAAGGACACATTAAAATAAAGTGTTACCAAAGTTACTTTTAAAAAAAGTTACCTTTCCTTAAAAAAGTTACAAGTTACTGCTTTGCTTAGTTACTTTTTTTATAGAAAGTAATGTGTTAAATTACATTTTTCTCACCTGAGCTGGGCTTGCTTTTTTATTTTTTTTAATCTTATTTATTTTATTTTTCATTATAAAAAAAAAAGAGGCAAATTTACACCTGTAGAGGGCACAGCTCAAACAAATCTTTCAGCTGTGCTGCCATTCTGGATTAAAGAAGAACAGGATGAAGGACAAGAAAGTTCAACACTCTTACTTCAACAATAAAAACTAAAAAAAAAAAATTAAACAAATGTGATGTTTATCTAAAGTCATTTTTGCTTTTTAGTGTGGTTGAAATGGATAATCAAAGTACAACAGCAAAGACATTGCTTAATAAAGTGAGATAAAATGTAATTTAATGTGTAAATTAACTTTTAATTATTGCAGGTTTTCGTAATATTCGTAGTTTGTATTTCACAGTTTTTAATCATTTTTAGAAATACTGAATCTATATTTGTGCAAGCGAGATGAGTAAATGCTCACATTTAGTCTAGAACTACAATAACTGTCATGTTCACACAGAGACACAACGCCTCTGTACTTACTCCCAATTTCTCAACATGGGGACAGGAGAGCTGTCAGTCAATAGGCCTACATGGCCTTGTGTTATTCATTTAAAAAACAACTCAGATATTTTGTTGTAAACTTAAAAGTAATGCATTACTATATATATATATATAATTTTTTTTAGTTTTTTTTTTGTTGTTGTTGTTGAAAAAAGTGATCTGATTACATAACTCACATTAATGAAACATGGGACATGTAAGAATGTCACAGAGGCTGTCAGTATTTTAATTTAACCCAGAATTTCCCTTTAACTTATTAAAGCCACAACAGCACTTCATAGCTGGCCTCACATAACTATGTAATACTCAAAGACAAAGATTAAATGTTATGCAAGATGCCACATCTAACAGTTTCTGTTCATAAATGGAATGTCATTGAAATTCAGAAGACCATCAGCACATTCTTTGTTATAAATACAGTTTCTCAGGCAAAAATATATATCATCCAACATCTCTAACTATTACAGTTGTTGAAACATTTTGATTTTGGTAGCATGTTGTAAAAACGGGGCCACCATAACTGTGGGTCTCTGATATGATGTTTAAGAATTTTATGCATAATGCAAATCGCACAATTTCCACCGCTTAAACCAAAACTCGAGTTTCAGGACAAACAGAGAGACAGACTGGACATACTGAGAAAGCTTATCAGAAAGCCCAATTGTCTAAACTATGTATATAAGTCTTTATAAACGGGCACAGGAAAACATTAAGGAGAGTGGACGTGAAATTATCACAGCAAAATCCCCAGAGTTAAATCAACTCTGCTCAGAGTACATTTGGTCCCTCTCTAGTAACACTGAAGCAGAGTTAAAGTTAATGAGATAATTAAGCAATTAATTAATTGATGATTGAGTATTAGTGATGAACACCTGCTGTTAACCAGCAGAATCACTAAAGAAAAACACAAAAACTACAACTGACTTTAGCCACAGCCTTAGATGAAATCAAATGAAAGTGAAAGACAATCTATGAAGAAGATCTTATTAAACAACACCACAGACAGCATTACCAGCTTCACTTATTACTAACAAGATTGACTTTATTTCTGTCACATGTCTACAGAAGTTTTTATTTAGAATTAACAGAGGTTGAGATGTTGATGTTTTACTGGGCAAGAAAACAAAAGGGAAAAACGATGCCACCATCATGGAGACCTCATGGAGACCAGTGTTTGCTTTAGTTAGGCTCTTGACCCCTGACATACTATATTTGATTTTTCTCTGCAACAATGCATGACTTTGTAAAGCAGTGAGGTTAATGCTTTACATTGAGCAGATATTAGCTGCTTTTGCATATTTTGTTAAGCATTGTGAGCTGGACTGGTTGCGATAACTAATATGTTTTGTCATTTATACATTTAGGATTTGCATTACCAACCCTGTTAAATTAAAGTATGAGAACAAAGTGTTACAGCAGAGCTATCATGAATGATTTTAAAATCATGTAGTGCATAAAAATGTTGAATTTCTGTGTTATTTAAACACACAGAGACATCAAGAATCAGCATATGAATCTCAACAATACAATATGAATACCCATCATGCACTGCAGTATAAATAATTATTATCGCCACTGTTAAGGTTTGTAAGATAAGTGTCTAAGCCTGGGTGGTAACATGCATTACGGTGGCATTTGTTTAATCAACCTTTTTTCTTTTTTTCTCTTTTTTTGAATCTGATAATGCTGTTTGTGGAGTAGTTTAATCAGGTCTTGAGAGATTTAATGTCTTTTATCTTCAGTTCATTTCATCTTAGGCTGTTGCTTAAGTTAGTTGTAATTATTGTGTTTTTATTTTCTCAGTGATTCTGCTTGTTAACAGCAGGTGTTCATCACTAATCATCACTTAATTAATCACTTATCTCATTAACATTAACTCTGCTTCAGTGTTACTTTAACACTATATAGAGAGGGACCCAATGTACTTTGAGCAGAGTTGATTTAACTCAGGGGATTTTGCTGTGTACCAGTTAATATCAAAACAAAATCTGATGAACAAGCCAGTGCTGAAACAGACTGCAAATAAATAAACGTTTAAATTAAAAATGGCATATATATAATACATTTTATAGAATAAATGATCATCAAATACTATACACAACCTGTTAAATTCAAAAAATGGCATCATCATCAAAATAAGAAAAAAGGAAGGAAAAGATGTGCATACAGTCATTTATGCTATCGTATCATGCCATCCCATGTAAAACTGCTTTAGACTGGCATTATAAGAAAGGCAGACAGAAACTGTATCTTGCTTGTATTTTAGAACATTTATGTCTACATAATATTTTCATTTATGTTTCCGCAAACACTATTAGTTTGAAAATAGTTTGCAGAAATACAATTTATTAAGGAAGCTTGTTTCTGCCACACAATAAAAAAATAAAAACTGCGACTTATCTCACAATTCTGACTTTTTTTCTTAGAATTATGAGTTTATATCTCACAGTTTGGACTTTATTCTCAGAATTGTGAAATATAAACTTGGGATTGTGAGAAAAAAGTCAGAATTGTGAGATATAAATTCACAATTAAAAACTTAATTGTAATTTTTATCTAACATTTCTTTTTCCGCACAAAAGTTTATATCTCACAATTTGGACTTTATAACTCGCTATTGCAAGTTTATATCTCACAAGTCAGAATTGTGAGATAAACTCGCAATTGCAAGAAAAAAGTCGAAATTGTGAGATGAAAAGTCGCAATTACCTTTTTCTATTTTCTATTCTGTGGCGGAAACAACATTCCATAGTTTATAAATATGATGTAATGTAAAATTATTGACATTTTTTTTCCAAAAGGTTGTGTAACAAAGTAGCAAAAAAAAAAAGTTTATTTAAAATCATATATTGCAAGCACTGGTAAAACTCTTATGGTTTACATATCATTATACAACTGCTTTTCCAATGAGTTGCCAATTTATCATTCCTCTTTGCTGTATTATTAAAGGAAAACTGACTAAAGGGACTTGCGTTGGTTAAGGACGCTCTTTGTATGACAAGTTTAAAAATTCAATAAATCATAATAAATCAAGATTGTCATTAATATCAGTCTAAAATGACCATATGATAATTAAAAGCTTTTACAAATACAAATAATACCAGTGAAAATTAAGTAGTAGTGAAACTATAAACAAATTATTTATGGCAATAAGCCATTAAAAGGTGTTGAATGCAAGTCTCCTTAAATGATTTGGTGAATAAAGCATTTAGGTACATAAAAATAAATAAATTAAACTCTCAGGTCATAGTTTAGTATAGTATTTGGTATAGTATTTGATTATTAGACAATTTCGTATAATATTCAGCTTTCAGTATTCGTCTCAGTGGACCCATTCTTTCATGCATGAATAATAACATTGGAGCTGAAAGACATCTGACGAATATAAAATGTCATATGTTGTTGTGGAGACTGGATACATTTTGCTTGAGCAAAAATGTAAAGGATATTATCTGGAGATTTAAAAAACTGTGGCGTTAATCAGCCAATCTTTCTCTCAGGAGACTTGGAGTTCCTAACAGTTCATCCACAATAACAATGTTAAGCATTTCATTTTCCGCTATCGGGCAAAGTGAAGGAGTCTTGGTACACGTAAAAATTCAAAACACGCTTCATCTCCATCTTCACCCATTAATCCATCTGTGTGCTCTCTGAAAATCT
Source organism: Anabarilius grahami (assembly GCA_003731715.1). Lineage (NCBI taxonomy): Eukaryota > Metazoa > Chordata > Actinopteri > Cypriniformes > Xenocyprididae > Anabarilius > Anabarilius grahami. The sequence goes on from RJVU01053075.1 coordinate 1,494,937, forward strand.
GCCCACAAAGTGGATATTATCCAGAGTGTGTTTTACAGATTTACTTCCAATACTGCAAGGCTCCCAAATTCAAGGATGTCCACTGAATATTTGCATTAGATGTAAAGTCAGTGTAAAGTCACACTGAAACAAGTGGACATAACCCTTGAAGCAAAGATGTTGGTGCCACACAGACATGCTTCCGAAATCTGCAAAGAGTTTTCTAAAGAATTCACTTGTTACCGTGGACCAGATGAGTCAAGGGTGTTCCAGGAAATATAACATGGCGAGGAATGCGGGATAGGTTTTGCTCCACATCTGTAAAAACCCAAAACCTGTGCCTAGTTAGGTGTCCGGTTTGATGCTGATCATTAGTCCTGATCTCAGAGGGTCGAGATGTGATGAGAAGCCAGTGGTTTACGAACGTCCTCTCAGTCTTCTGTCAGGCACATTCTGTGTTCTTTATAATTCAAAACAGAACCACAAAGTATCACACACTGAATAATGATGGAATCAGAAATTCAGAATTTGAGAATTTGTCGATTTTTTATTTTTTTTTGCAATTTATTTAAATGAGTGATTATGCATTCACCCTCTATCTATTTGATTATTTTTCTGCAACTGTGTTTAAAAAAGAAGAATTCTATGTAAAGCATCACTGATGTGTAAATGTGAGTGGTCAATGCCATTGTATTTATCTGTTTAACACCAGAAGTTTAGAATAAGTTGTTTTTGCATCTTATTTGTTATTAATGTCTTTACTGTCACTTTATTTTTTCATCAATTTAATGCATCCTTGCTGAATAAAATTATTATTATTATTGTTTTAATCTTAAGTACAAACTTTAGAATGGTAGTGTATCACGTTTTCCACAAAAATATTTGAAGGATCACGTGACACTGATTGGAGTAATGATGTTGAAAATTCAGCTTTACCATCACAGGAATAAATTACATTTTAAAACATATGACAGTAGAAAACAGTTATTTTAATATTTGACAATATTACTGTTTTACTGTATTGTATGTATATATGAAGAGTTTGGTTCCAAAATGCGATAAACGCCATTTAAAAAAAAATTGAGTTCTTGCCAAAATCTGTATCTGGTCGGTATTGAAAAGTCAATTTTTAATTTTACTCAAAATGCAATTTCCGTCGTGTTATTCTGTCATGTTTTCTCCCTATTTTTCCAAAACACGACAAACGCCAATCTCCCTTCTCTGCAGAATGCGATATATCCACTCAACCAATCACATCGCACCATTCCACGCACTGTAAACAGTAATGGCGGCGCTCTGAATACACCCGTCATCCTAGTTTTCCTTATCTACTTTGTACTTTGTGATCAACAAAAACAGAAAAATGAATAATTTTGACGGAATTGATGAACGTGGTGGTTTCTGCAGTACACTCTAAAAAATGCTGGGTTAAAAACAACCCAAGTTGGGTTGAAAATGGACAAACCCAGCAATTGGGTTGTTTTGACCCAGCAGTTGGGTTAAATGTTAGCCCAACCTGCTGGGTAGTTTTATTTAACCCAACAATTGTTTACAAATTACTATATGTCTGGCTTAAAATGAACCCAAAATAGGTTGGAAATTAAAAATCAGACTCATAATTACTAGAGGCAACAATAATAATTAAAAAGATGAGCATTTATTAATAAGCAATTTAATAAATGTTTATTGTTTAAATATTATTCAAAAAAAGTATTAATAAATGTTTGTTTATTAAACATATTAATAAATGTTAATTTCCAACATATTTTGGGTTCATTTTAAGCAAGAAATACAGTAATTTTTAAACAATATTTGGGTTAAATAAAACTACCCAGCAGGTTGGGCAAACATTTAACCCAGCCGCTGGGTTAAAACAACCCAATCGCTGGGTTTGTCCATTTTCAACCCAACTTGGGTTGTTTTTAACCCAGCATTTTTTAGAGTGTAGGTAAGAAACGTAAGCCATCGAAATCATTTACGCGAGGAGATTAAGAAGACGAGGCACATGAGGAAAAATATCGGCTGTTGCTTGTTCTACGACAGCATCAAACTTCTGTCATGGTCCCCAAAACTGAATCATGAACAGTTTTTAAAAGCCGTTTGACCAAGAATGATTAATTCTCGAATCTGGCATTGCTAGTTTTGATCCTAAACATCTGATAGAAAAAAAAAAATAACATGATTGCTATTTGAATGTTTGCAGTATAGCGACGCCCCTGGGTAGTTGCAGTCAATTCCAGTGTACTCGACAAATGTGTTGTTTTCATTTTAACCGTGTGGTGGCGGCAGATACTCTTTAATCGATAATGACAAATGGAGACATAATTAATTTAGAGCAATAACAAGATGACCCGTTGAATTTATTTTAGGAGCGATGACTGATTGAATGTATTTTTAGTCCAGTGCCTGTATATAAGATTAGTATTAACCAAGTTCAGAGGCTGTCATATATGTGGATCAACTTACTTTGTTGTGTATTTTCAACAGTTTCAATATGAAAAATAACTTTTGTATTGATTCAATGGATTAAATGCATTTTAATTGCATTTTTTGAGAAAAAACGTCATGGATTACATTTTGGGGAAAAAATTATCAGTTTTTATAAAAAAATCGTTGAAAATCAAAATCTGGATTTGAATTTTTAATGTTATTATAACCTAAAGATGCTATGTGAAAGTTTGAAACAGAAAATAGTGGTTTTCATCTTGCCACTTTCTTGGTAAAGAAAACACATTTTTACTCAAATTAATCAAAATGGATTTATAGCGTTTTGGAACCAAACTCTTTATATATATATATTCTTTTGACTTTTTAGGATAATGAATTAAATAAATAATAAATAAATAGAGATGATTTGCTTATGTATTAGTTTTGTGTACCTTGTATCACAGAAGTTGTAGCACTGAGCATCATTGTGGTCTGCACATGTGCAGCGATGAAGCAGCAGCCCTACTCTCCCACTGGAGCGTCTCAATCGCTGAGGGCTGCGGTAACTTGACATGCCATACGGAACTGTGCGCCTGCAGACACGGGAACAGAACAGACACAAAACTATTATTTTGGACATTTCACAATATATTTCATCATTTCACTTCATACGACCAAATGTTTTCAATTACACATTAACAACAATTTGCTGTTTCTTTGCACACTATAAATCATTTCCACCTATTTCAACTTAAGTTAAATTTTTGCAAGTCATTTCAACTTAAATTATATTAAATCGTTTACTGCCAGTAAAACGTTGGGTTACACTTTATTTCGATTGTGCACTTTAGACATTCTAATAACTAACAGTAACTTTCCAACTACATGTCAAGTAGGGCTGGGCGATATATCGCATGCGATTGTCACGCGCATTTCGTCAGTAAAGCCGGTTCCCTGATTACCGCTAAATCGCCATCACCTGCTTTCAAATGGAGCGGCATTTAATAGACAGAACCGTAGATCACTGACAAGCTACGCAATATCGCATTCATTATAGAAGGCGATTCATCTGCGATAATGAACGCGATATTGCGTAGCTTGTCAGTGAACTACGGCTCTGTCTATTAAATGGCGCTCCATTTGAAAGAAGGTGATGGCGATATAGCGGTAATCAGGGAACCGGCTTTACTGACGAAATGCGCGTGACAATCGCATGCGATATATCGCCCAGCCCTAATGTCAAGTAACTCTCAGAGTATTCGATGACTGTAGTAGACTGTTAGGTTAGGGTTCGATGTTAGGGTTCGGGTTAATAGAATAAGTTTTCATGTAGTTACTTATAGTCAGTAGAATGCCTTTTGGGGGAGCATCAAAATAAAGTGTTAACAGATATTAAGACAGTCTACTAATACTCTAATGACAGTTGACATGTATTTGCAAAGTTACTAATAGTTAGTAGAATGCCTAAAGTGGACTATTGAAAAAGTGTTACCATATGTTGCTATGGGAATTTCTATGCCAACCATAACGACTTTAAGAGTGTCTCTGGAATGATTTAGGGGATTCTTTAGCACATTGTCGTATAATGCTTTCCAGTGTGTACATGACCTTTCTGTTCAGTATGTTGCACATGAAATGTGCTTTAAATTTCCCTTCAGCTAATTTCCTTCTTTTTTGCTTAAACACAAAAGGAAAACGTTTTTCTTTGTTTAATTAAAAATCTGTGATACTTTGACAGCAAATATTCAGAATAGTCTCACTAAGTTGGCATGAATCTGAAGAGGTATGGCATTGCTTTTGAGACAACGGGTGGGCTGGTAAATCATGCTGAAATGTAGTTTTGATAGTGTATAAATGTTACAGAGAACAAAGCCATAAAAATCAAGCCAAGAATCACGCCAAACAGATTATTAAAATTTAAATCACACCACACATGGCACATGTTGGGCTGAACTTATCCACCCTGGCTTTAGACACAGATGAACACTGTCCAGCCAGATATAGCGACCGTAAGTACACCAATATTTCCATGGATTTCAAACACAGCCTGCGATAAACTAGCAACAACACGAATGGTGCTTTGACCAAACCAGTTTCAGGAGAACATAGCATTCAAAAGTTCAAGGTTGTGATCAAAAATACAGTAAAAACAGTAACTTATATTTTTAAATAAATGTTTTCTTTGTTAATCATTTTTAAATGGTTAATATATTTTAAAATGTAATTTATTCCTGTGATGGCACAGTTAAATTTTCAGCATCATTACTCCAGTCTTCAGTGTCACATGATCCTTCAGAAATCATTCTAATAAGCTGATTTGCTGCTCAAATGTTGGAAACAGTTGTGCTGCGTCATATTTTTATGGAAACCGTGATACATTTTTTAATTATTTTTGAAGTTCAAAAGAACAACTTTTGTAAAATTAATCATTTCTTTACTATCACTTTTGATCAATTTAATGCATCCTTGCTGAAAAATTTTATTAATTTCTTTAAAATAAAATTAAATCTCAGTTTTGAACCCCAAACTTTTGAACTGTAGTGTATTTTACAGTATTTTAAAGGGACAGCTCACCAAAATGCAGATTCTGTCATCATTTACTCACCCTCATGCCGTTTCAAACATGTATGACTCTCTTTCTACTGCAGAACACAAAAGATGATTTTGGAAACAAACATTTTTTGACTGACTTCCATTGTATGGACAAAAAACACAAAACAATATTTTTCTTTACTATTCACAGAAGCAAGAATGTCATACAGGAGAAAAATACCTTAAACTTCTGATTACATTTACATTTATGCATTTGGCAGACGCTTTTATCCAAAGCGACTTACATTGCATTATACTATACATTTGTATCTGAGTATGTGCAATCCCTGGGATCGAACCCATGACCTTGGCATTGCTAGTGCCATGCTCTAACCACTGAGCTACAGGAAAGTAGCTCTGATACTTTGTATGCTATGTTTTTCGTTTTGTACAAGCACTAAAAGAAACTAAAAGGAAAGAAACCTGTTACATTCAAAACAACGCTGAAATCACATTGTTGGAGATAAAACTTAAGAGACTGCCTCTAGTGATGGAGATGATGGGTTGGAACAGCAGCCAAAAATCTTTCTGCAGTCTCATCTGGGAAAGCTTACATGCACTTTATATGAGCTTCTCTCTGATCTCCAGCCACTCTCTTTAGTACTCTCTTTCAGAATGCATGCCTCTCATCTCACATCAGAAGTGTTTGTTCTCATGTTGACCATTTGGTTTCAGTGTGGAGCCAGGGATCTGAGCAGATTCCTCAAGGATTGCCTGTCAATATCCATGGTGAGTGATGAGCCTCAAATAGTTCAACGTCAGTCTGAATCACTCTACTAAAAGTCCTGTGGAGATTCCTCTTGTATTTGGCTAAATAGCAATAACTCATTCATGACTGCAAGCTGTCATATTTGTACTAGCACACCACTGAATGCATGAAATATATATCTATATTAAACATATTGTTACGATTTGCTTTAAATACTTGCTTTCAGCAGTAAATAAATTATAAATGTTAGCTTGATTATGTTCATTAACTGTCTAGCGATGCTGGAATATAATTAAATAATGATTTGTATTTTTAAAAACATCTGTCGCGTGTCATTATGTGTGGTAAGTTGGCTCACGTGATTTAAGTTTCGCACTTCTATTAAGAGAACATAGTGAGAATCGATGCTTCCTGGTTTTCATGATGCATTGTGGGACTTTTTAGGGAGCAAATTTTTCAGGATTCTGTGATTGAGACAGCCCTTAAAATGGCTGACTCCCTGATCAGTGCCCTGACTACTGAACTAGGAAGCTGATTGAGACTAGACTAGGTCAACTTATAATGACAGGGAACACAGGCAAACAGGAATAGGAAAAACAACCAAAACACAATGAAACTAAAATAAAAGTCCAACTGAGGAAGGAAGGCAGGGGAAGGAGCAAGCAGAGCAAGTAAAGTGCAGGAAACTGGGGGAGATGACAGAGGGAGAGACCAGGGTGGCGATGACGGTGGTAGTAGCCAGGAGCAGGAGTAGCCAGGTGAGGACCCAGAGAGCAGCCAGGGAAATGGCCCATGGTGAAGTCAAGGGAGAGAGGAGCCATGGTGGAGACTTGGCTGATAACACCAGGGGGACAACTAACTGAGACGAAGCTGATGGAGGTGGAGCCCCAAGCAAAGATGAAGAGCCGATGACTCCATGCGACATCGATGACTCTGTAGACCAAGGCGGATCCGCAGTGATGAGCATCCAAGCTGGAGCCAGGGTGCCAGAGGACTGAGTGGAGCCGGTTGGACTGAAGACCAAGGTGGAGCCGGAGGTAAGAAGGAGCCCGGTGGAGCCTTAAGGATAATGGTCCCAAGTGGAGCCAACAGGTCGATGAGCCGAGATGGATTGATGGACTCGACGGCTGGAGCTGGTGCTGAGGTGCATCCAAGCACCATAATGGAGTTAACAATGGAGGAACTCAGGAGCTGACAGGAACCAGCAGAGACAGGGTTGACAGACTGACTGGCGGGAGAGGGAGGCTGGGTGGGACCTCTGGAGACACAGGAGACTTAGACCTGGGTGGGACCAGTGGAGACACTGGAGACTTAGGGCTGGGCAGGACCAGAGGAGACACAGGAGACCATTTCTTCAAACAATGCAGAGGCCAGCTGCAGTTCAACTCTCAGCTGTGGGAGTGTGGCGGGGCTTTCCTCCATGCCCTCATACACTACCGGAGACGGACAATGTTGCTGGCTCACACACCTGGTCAGGCTCACTCTGAGGCTCAGGCTCCAGGGCGATGGCTGGCTCAGTCCTTTTTATCTGGCTCGTACATCGCGGCAGACTTGGGGCTACCCATTTGTGGTGGGCTCAGGCGTTCGCTCTGTGCAGAGTGGGGGAGGTGGATGGCTGGGCTCTGGGTCTAGAGTGGGGCTGGTGTCCTCCTCAGCTGGACAGATGGTCAATGGTGATCTGCAGTTCACCAGCACCCACTTTACAAATGCGGCGAAATCCCCCTTAGGACCAACACCAGGCAGGCGTGCCTTTTGTGCCATTCAGGCTGGTCCTGAAAAACATGCACAGCGAGCATTCTGGAAAGTTCGTAAGGCATACCAGGTCAAATGAAATTCTTGGTGTGGTCCTCAAGGCTTCGTTGCCCCTGCTCCAGGCAGAGCTGTTGAACAGCTGGTAAGTCCAAGAGAGGGGGGTATTTTATAGAATATATATCTAAATCAGTAAACGTGATGATAGAGATTTCAATATATAGACTTTAACTGAATCTCAGGAGAATACAGGAACAGGAATGATAGACACTAACCTAACATGTAATGTTAACGCTAGTGTTGTAGTCAAGAACACCTAAACCGAGACCAAGACTAGTGTGTGTCGAGATCAACACAAGACCAAGACTTTTGGGGGTTGAGACCAAGACAAGACCAAGGAAATTCAAGACCGAGTCAAGACCAAGATCAGACTAGCAATCCTCAAATTCATCTGAAAGATCCACATTTACTGCCTGAGAAATGTCTTTTTTTAATCAATAATTACAATTAGTATAATAAGACACTATAGAGCTGTTACCAATCAATTGAAATCACTAACAAAATTCATCTTTACACTGCAGAGGTGGAACAGAAGTTGCCTCTGAATTGGTAAAATTACAAATGCATAAATACTGTTTTAAAAATAAAAATTAGTTTATTGAACATTTGTAAAAAATAAATATCACGTTTGCAGTTGTGCTCATATTTGTGAAAACAGCCCTCTTTCTTGTGATATCGCTTAATTATATCATATGTTATAATATAAATATCAAGATCTTATACAAGTACTTTTTTGCAATCATATCTTAAATTTTGTGGGCATTTGTATTAATTTTGGTGACATTTTTGACACAATCCCTTTTCTGACCCAGCACAACAGTAACAAAATAAATGAAATTAGAAATAAGTTATTGATTGCATTTGAAGCAGGGAGTTTTACATCCAATCAAATTAATGATGTTAACAAAGAAATCAGACAATGCAACGGCAATTTAGCAATGTCCCCGCAGTTGTGATCTTGACCGGTCTTTTTAGTCTGAGACCAAAACAAGACCGAGACCAAGACAAGACCAAGTCTTTCAAAAAATGGTCTTAAGACCAGTCTTGAGTACTACAACACTAGACAACCCAAGACAAAACACTGAGGAGAACTAACACCGTGTCAACACCGGACGCAAGCGGTGCGACGCGACATGTCAAAAGACAACAGAACTCATTATATTCCGTGATATTGTCTACACTGGATGCGGCGCGGCCCGAAGCGACACAACAAATTCCCCACAGTAAAGGGATTCCTCGTTTTATTTCTGACGTAGTCCAAGACAGCAAAAAGCTGTGTGGCGCAACGTGATGCGATGCGACAACGGTCACGTCCGGTGTAGACACAGTGTAAGGGCTTAAATACACAAGGAGTGGTAATTAGGTAACTAAATGTGGTCAGTGTAATTAGTAACTAAGGGAAAAAACTGGCACACACTAGGAAACTAGGAAACACAGGCAAACAGGAACAGGAAAAACAGAACTAAAACACAATGAAACTAAACAGACATGGAAATACATGTTACACATATCTTTTAATCATGTTTTTGCTGGCTCTGAGATGATATTAAATAGACAGTAAGTGTTGTTTATGACTCCTTTATTAATCCTTTTAGCTATTTTGGTATTCTGGCAACTATACAGCCAAGTGGGCACAGATTTTTAATTAAATATACAGTTTTTGCTGGCTGTCAAAATGTAATATAATTCAAACTCTAATTTTTGAGAACACTGTTCTTCTATTACATCAGCACCATGGACAGTAGCCATCACCATGGAAACAGAGTCACATCAAAATGTGCTTGCAGTAAAGTAGAAATTTAGTTGGACCTCTATGTACAATTCAAAGTGCAAACATCATTAAATCAATGACACTCCTCCTGGTCAGACAGGTTCAAATACATATTTATCAAAATACTAAAATTCATGGTTAAATATAATATAATATAATATAATATAGACCTGTTTAGTAAATATATAGTTAATACAATTTGTAAAATTTTTTTAAAAAAAAATGGCTTTATATATTTAAAAAAAAAAAACTAAAACTTACATTTTAGCAGCTCAATTAAATATTTCAGGGGTTGTACTGTATTTCTTTCTTTCTTTTTTTTTTTGGTCCTCAGACCCCTTGTAAAGCTGAATTACAACTACTCAATGTGGGTGGAAAAAATGTATTGGTCCAATAAATTGAAAAAGAAAAAGGAAGAACGACCATATCCAATTACTTCTTTCAAGTAATGTTCCTGTCCCGAATATAAAGGTCACATGGGTTGATCATTCAACAAGCTACTGGCCTGAACAAAAGACTTTCAAAATGGGTTCTTCAGCATGACGGAGAGTCCTTGCCTTAATCTCAGGCGTTGAGTTTATTACTTTCCCAGGGGTTCATTTTGTTGAGACCACCCCAACAATATTCAGAGTTTAGTTAATCAGAGTTTCTTGTTAGTTAATAGCAGTTTATGTTAATATTACACTATTACACTCTAAAAATGCTGGGTTAAAAACAACCCAAGTTGGGTTGAAAATGGACAAACCCAGTGATTGGGTTGTTTTAACCCAGCGGCTGGGTTAAATGTTTGCCCAACCTTCTGGGTAGTTTTATTTAACCCAAATATTGTTTAAAAATTACTGTATTTCTTGCTTAAAATGAACCCAAAATATTTTGGAAATGAAAATGTATTAATATGTTTAATAAACAAACATTTATTAATACTTTTTTTGAATAATATTTAAACAATAAACATTTATTAAATTGCTTATTAATAAATGCTCATCTTTTTGATTATTATTGTTGCCTCTAGTAATTATGAGTCTGATTTTTAATTTCCAACCTATTTTGGGTTCATTTTAAGCCAGACATATAGTAATTTGTAAACAATTGTTGGGTTAAATAAAACTACCCAGCAGGTTGGGCAAACATTTAACCCAACTGCTGGGTCAAAACAACCCAATCGCTGGGTTTGTCCATTTTCAACCCAACTTGGGTTGTTTTTAACCCAGCATTTTTTAGAGTGTACTGGGCTAAATAAAAAATTTAAAAAATCGAGCAAATGATTATCAAAAATATTAATTCATTTATATAGGCATACTGCACAAGATTTGGTGAAATACTTTTTTTTTTTTGTGGCACTAGGTATACAAATCAATCATCAATTGCAAATGATCTTCTGTATTATATAGCCTGTGAATAATACTGTAAATGTACTCACTGTGGGGTGTTGATCCAGATGATGCCCAAGTGACAGTAATAAACACATTCCCTGTCCTTAAAAGAGTAGCACGTGCAGCGCTTGGATCTCGTGTGGGTGTGTGATGCTGAAACGAGCTCTGCTTCTGTCTGCTGATGTAAAACACTGTTCGGATCATCACAGAAGACTGGAGATGAGTGCAGGTCTCCTGTCCGGGACAATGATGCACCTTGAATTTGAACAATAATACATCATAATTATTATTATTGTACAGAGCAATAACAGCATATACTATATATATATATATAGGCTATATATACATATATAATTTAGCCTATTGTAGGACTACTGTGTGACTTTTTTTCTAATTCCCATTATTCTCAATAGCGTTTCTCATTACCGACAACATACTGTAATAAAATTGTATTATTTAAATAACCATACATTTAAAGCATTACAACAAATACTACTATAGTGCAAAAATTTGCATTAACATTAGTTAATGCAATAACTGACATCAACTAACAATGAGCAATACATTTGTTACAGTACTATAATCTTTGTTAACGTTAGTTAAAAAAAAATACAACTGTTTATTGTTCATGTTCGTTAACAGATACAACTTTTAATTGTAATAATGTAGTAGTAAATGTTGACATTAACATTAGTTAACATGAATTAACAACTAACTAAAGCATTTATTAATCAATGTTAATAAATGTAACCTTATTGTAAAGTGTTACCATGTTTTATACTAGTTCTATTCTTATTGTTATTGCATTACATTATTGAGGAACAGTTTTTATTCGAATTTTAAAGAAAGTGTGCTTAATTTTCATATCACAATGCAAGATATTCACACTAATTAACCACATAACAGCCAGTGATGAAGACAAAAATATGTACTTACCGGTAAAATAATACCCTATTAATGTGCCTTATACATTTTAACATACTTTACTCATGTAAAACTCAGAGAACAGAGAACAGCGGTTCAGTCTAGTAGCACTTACCCACGGTGAAAATGTTTGACAAGCTCACAATTAACAAAAGGGCATCCGCAAACAGTTTTGCCATTTTACCAGCGTCCTTATTGTGCGCGCGACCGATAGTTGGTAGTGAAAAGTTGTGAGGCGCAGTTCTATATGAAAAATATCTTCCAAAACAATTCCATTTCAGTGCCGAGAGCAATTCTGAGCATCATCTTCATCATCTCAGAAAAATCTCCGGTGTAAAGGAAAAGTGATTTTTTTTTTTTTTAATGTTCAGATCAAATGTACCTATATTTATAGCGCGCGCTGACACCACCCACCGGTAACCGCGCGCTCACACGCGTGTATAGTTTCAGAAGAGCGACAAAAGCTCTGAAACATGACAGCTCATGTCAGCATGACATTAAAAAAAAAGCGCACTTAGGTCCCTTCATAGTCCCTTCCCTTATGTATAGATAGCCTATGATACAATAGGTCGTTTATACACTTGTCTCTCTCCACTTGAGGAATTTTAGCAGCTAATCTTTCTCACCGTTGAGGAATTCGCTCATGTTGACGTACCTAGTCCATTATTTATTTTCCCTTCAGAGCTGGAAGACATTAAGTTTGGCCGTTTTTGAAAACCAAGCACATGGTTTCTGGTCTGCCTCAAAACTGCAAACTAGTAAACTGTGGCATTTATAACAACCCTAA
>RJVU01053075.1:1513170-1586062 GCA_003731715.1 Anabarilius grahami
TTTTCAGTTTTACTCAAATTAGGGTGATGCAAAAATGAGTACACCCCACAACAAAAACTACTACATCTAGTACTTTGTATGGCCTCCATGATTTTTAATGACAGCACCAAGTCTTCTAGGCATGGAATGTTGGCGACATTTTGCAACATCTATCTTTTTCCATTCTTCAAGAATGACCTCTTTTAGAGACTGGATGCTAGATGGAGAGTGATGCTCAACTTGTCTCTTCAGAATTACCCACAGGTGTTCGATTGGGTTCAGATCAGGAGCCACTGAATCACTTTCACCCTGTTGTTCTTCAGAAATCCAACAGTGGCCTTAGATGTGTGTTTGGGATCATTTTGGAAAAGTGCACAACAACCAAGGGCACGGAGTGATGGTAGCATCTTCTCTTTCAGTATAGAGCAATACATCTGTGAATTCATAATGCCATCAATGAAAGGCAGCTCCCCGACACCAGCAGCACTCATGCAGCCCTACATAAGGACACTGCCACCACCATGTTTCACTGTGGGCACCATGCAGTTTTCTTTGTATTCCTCACCTTTGCGACGCCATACAGTTTTGAAGCCATCAGTTCCAAAAACATTTATCTTGGTCTCATCACTCCAGAGTATAGAGTCCCAGTAGTCTTCATCTTTGTCAGCATGGGCCCTGGCAAACTCTAGGCGGGCTTTTTTGTGCCTAGGCTTTAGGAGAGGCTTCTTTTGTGGACGACACCCATGATGCAATTCCTGTGTACGCCGTAATGTGTCACGGGAAATAGTCACCCCAGTTTGGCTTTCTACTTCTTTAGATAACTGCAGTGAACTTGCATTAATGTTCTTCAACCCTTCTCATCAGAAGACGCTCCTGTCAAGGTGTTAACTTCCGTGTACGACCTGGACGTCTCTGTGAGATGGTTGCAGTTCCATCTTTTTTAAATTTTTGTAACACTTTTGCTACAGTATTCTGACTTATAAGTAAAGCTTTGCTGATCTTCTTGTAGCCTTCACCTTTCTGGTGTAAAGAAATTATTTTCTTTCTCAGGTCTTGTGACATTTCTCTTCCATGTGGTGCCATTGCTGACAGCATGAAATGGGAAGGGGTTTTAACACCCTTTTATAGTCAACTGTCTGCTGGACACCTGTGTAGTGAATAATTAGACTCACCTGTGGTTGAATTCTTGTTAAATTAGACATTTGTAGTCTAAAATTAGACATTTGTAGTCTAAAATTGAGCTTTGCTCCAGAGACTTTCAGTGGGGTGTACTCATTTTTGCATCACCCTAATTTAAGTAAAACTGAAAATGTTGTTCTCTAAGTTATATTATTAACCTTTCTTTCATGTTATAAGTTAAACAGATGTTATATAAAACTTAGTCTTGTCAACATTTTGGAAATCGTTTCTGTGTTCATTGAGATATTGTTTAAAATATTACTTTTCAAAAGGGGGTGTACTCATTTACGCTGAGCACTGTACATAGTTAAACTGTCTTCATTCTTTAGAACAGGAACTGGATTCTTATTCAAGATGCTTGATGTCTCCATAAATAAGTTCCAGATCATTTTAAAATGAGTTCCTAACAGGTCCAGAAAATGAAATTTCAATCCAATATTATCATCATTAAACTGGTTACACTACATAAATCTCTTTTATTGTTCTGGCTGTGGGTTTTAAAAGGTGCTACTTTTATACACCTGCTTTGGAACAGTATGTGTTTTCAAAGGCACTAAAATTGAAGTGAATTAAATTCAATAGCAATGATTCATGCATATTCGATATACTTTAATACATCTTTACGCTTCCTCTTGGAAAGTATTGGGGAAATTGATAAAAAAATAGATTTTTTGAGACCATATTGGGAGATCTTCTTAACTTGGGAAACAAACCAATGGAAATGCTTTTTAAAACCCCAATAAAACTTTTCCATGGCCACCAACTCCTTTTTTCCATTCTTTTTGTTATAAATGAATCCTTTATTTTTGCTCATACTTTTTGGTGTTAGTTACATGATTGCTATGGTACAATTTAGTGTAATTGGGAAAATATTAATGTTTGCAAAGTGTTCTTGGCTTTCTCATACAGTTCCTTAAAAACTCTGATATTTATGTACTACAGATGTGTACTGAATCACACAGAATATCAACTAATGGAGGATTTTAAAGGGCAACATAACACACACTCTGTTTCCTTTGAACAAGAAAATATTGTAAAGTAAAAAAATTGGAGTGATGGGAGTTTTGTGTACAATTATATTGTCTTACATTACTGAATACATTGTACTCTAGGGATTTCAGCTGACTGATTTAGGATGATTTCATCAAAATATGTGATTGAAATCAAAGCACAAACCACTTATACTGAGAGATGACCACATGAAAAGCCCCTGTGACCCAAGGCTATACACACAGAATCTGTTTTTACAACACCATTACAAAAGAAGTTCCCACAGAGTGGCTTACTGTATTGAAGAAGCGTTAAAACTAATATAGTCATTTTCTGTGAGACGTCTGAATGACATTGAGTTTGTGGCCATTTGAAGAACTAGATGCCCTTTGTGTTGTACTACAGCCAAGAAACTGTGAGCATTCAGGCTGAGTTTTTGGAAAAATCACTTTTCTCACCATTTTGAGACCGAATCAAGCAGGCATCTGGGGACACTCACCAAGTTCTGCTTTATTTCAGTAAAAAGAAATACTTCAATGTAGACTTCAAATTGCATCAAAGACATTGGAGAGCACTCAGGCATGGTGAGATTCAAGAAACTGGCAGACATTATTGCGACCTGATTAGTTCATTATGTTGAAAGCTTTCATTCCCAGATGGCTCACAGACTAGTGTCTTGTGGACAATTTGCTTTTGGTTTATAATCCATTATGAAATTATTTTAAGGTGTCAGTGTCATTGCATTTTCTCAACTCAATTTGAATTTCATTTTAAAAACATCCATTAAACAGAATAATATAATTCATCAAACACTCTTAAACACACAAATGCACTGATCTGATATTTGAATACTCCTGTGTAAGATCATAATACCTTTAAATAGAATTTAAACTGAATTGCTCTGATGCACGACATGAGCTCAGTTACAAGATCACCTCTGCCAGTACACAGATAGAGAGAAGATACTTGGGCCTTCAACTAGAATACATCAAACTTATCTGCCGCAGATCTTGCATGGTGACTCTGACCGATCACACATTCCACGAGACTCCAAAACTGACTCATGTAATCCATTCCAAGTCCAGGTTAATAAAACACATACCTGAGGGATTTAACTGCCCATTTTGAATGAATTAAATAACCGCACTGTGTGAAAACAAGTCTGTCACGGAATAAGAAGACGGATGCAAGAGCAAGATTCAATTAATTATTTATTGAACTTCACGCCAGCAGAAAACACAAGTAACAGTGGGCGGGCAGCAGGAGAGGGGTGAGCACAGGGNTTTAATGATTCAAACAGACTTCAATTCTGATGTAATGCAGCTCTAAAAAGACAATGGCAAAGAGTCATTATTCAGTTGGAATCAGTTCAGTGGTAATTCAGTTCAGTTCAATAACTCTGTAAAGTTCATCAATAATGGAATGAGTTCATTTGATTTATAAATCAGCTCTGGAGAATACAGTGATTTCATCGTCCGGCTCTGTTCAGTTCTCGTCCAAAAGTGTCAGTCAATAATATTGCAGAATATTAAAGGATTAGTTCACTTCAGAATAAAAATTTCCTGATAATTTACTCACCCCCATGTCATCCAAGATGTTCATGTCTTTCTTTCTTCAGTTTCTTAAGGTTTTTGAGGAAAACATTCCAGGATTTTTCTCCATATAGTGGACATCATAGGGAGGAATGTGTTGAAGGTCCAAATGTCAGCTTCAAAGCACTCTACATGATCCCAGACAAGGAATAAGGGTCTTATCTAGTAAAACGATTGGTCATCTAAAAAAATTAAATAATGTTTGAAAAGAAAAAGTTTTGAATGAAAAGTTTTTTGCCCTTTCCAACGTGATTACGTCATGAGTGGCACATCGCAGAGCTATGACGAGCATTAGTGGTTAAAAAGTATATACAATTTTTTTTTTTTTTAGAAAATGACCAATTGTTTCACTAGATAAGACTCTTATTCCTCATCTGGGATCATGTAGAGCCACTATATGGAGAAAAATCCTGGAATGTTTCCTCAAAAACCTTCATTTCTTTTCGACTGAAGAAAGAAAGACATGAACATCTTGGATGACATGGGGGTGAGTAAATTATTAGGAAATTTTAATTCTAAAGTGAACTAATCCCCAATTAAGCAAGCCAAAAGGCAACAGTGGCAAGGAACCAAAACTCCATCGGTGACCGAAATGGAGAAAAGATCCTTGGGAGAAACCAGGCTCAGACGGGGATCAGTTCTCCTCTGGCCAGACGAATAAACATGCTGTGGTTTAATTCCAGACTGCATCAAAAGTCGGATGTGTATTGATATCAATAATAATATTTCATCCAGTTCCTTCTGCTTGAGATTCGGATACATTACGGCAAGTTTTAGTGGAAGGAGTTGAAGCTGGCCATAGGGGTCTGAGCAGAGGACTTGTCTGGTTCTTCGTTGAGGATCTGTGCCAATGGCTGTTGAGTTGACAAGGTATTCACAGGGGGTCTGTCTCTAGGGCTCATCTAGTTGTCATGGTCTCGGCTGACATTCAGGGCCGTTGTGGTCATCTCTATGTGCAGGTCCACCATATGGTAGACCGGTTGACTACGGTAAACTCGGGATAAGAATGAGACAGAAGGCATTTCTCAATACCAAGTATGCAAAATTCAGACTTGCGTCCTTGGTAGTTCGGACTCCCGAGGACTAAAAAATCTTAAACATATTAATAGCCTCACAAATGTGGTTCAGGCAAAGCATTCATTGATTATCTTCACTGCATGTATAGTATTTATAATTAAATATAAAACACACCATGCCTCTTTTCGTTTACATTTTAAAAATATTAAACATAGTAATATGTGTTTCAGGCAATATGTGCATACTCAGAATATCTTCATTGTAATAAAATGAAATATAACATAAAACACAACCCTGTCTCTATTTGCTAAATGTCAGTTTTAATGAGCAATAATAGCCATTATAAAATAATAAGTAAAAGGTATGAGAAACTATACAATAAGAAATAAAGCAAACAATTCAGTCAAACATACAAAGTCAGCGCTCTAGTAGACTACAATGGTAAAGTTAAATAAATATATAAAGTTATGAAACTTCACTTTGCCCTCAGCCAAAACGATTTGCCAAGGAACAAATTATAGATTCATGAGACCAAAGATCACCCGTTAGATATACACAAGACAAATGATATCTCATTTTTAAGCACTACAGAGGCATCTGAGCCAGCGGCAAACGTCAGAAGGACTAGCTGAGGTAAGGCTGTTCTCAGCTGGGTACATGAGCACTGAGCGCCCGGTGATCGCCTGGATCTCACAACTCCTACAACGTCAACATTTTCAAATAGGCACTATCTTTATCAATAAACCACAAATTTGAACTTTAAACCAGTACATTCTCACCTGAAAAACTCCTGAAACCACATATCATGACATTATAACCGTAGTATGTTTAAATTACGCGGGTTTTCTCCTTTACTATTGGCGCTGGTCCGCACAAGTCACCTCTCGATGCATCCTCGATAAAAGGGGTGGATCAAGAACACAGCTGGAGATTTTAAGTGCATTGGCTAGATGTGAGCTTTGAATTGGAACAGTTTGGGCAGAGACTGATGAGTCCAAAAGAACACAAGTAGCCTACAGACAAGAACGCATACTGAGACAGTCTAATGCTGCCTTCATGTGCTGTTGGAATTATCGTGAATACAAGTTTCCTAGTAAAAAATTGGACATGAATGCCCTCTCAAGTCGTATTTACCACTGGGAAGCTCGGGGATAATTTTGATACCCAATTTCCCAAGTTGGGTGTGCCATAAACTTTAAACATGGTGGAGGGGAGAATGATTGCTGATGTGACTGCTATTCTTTATTAGCTTTTTCACCTTGTCTTGTCATTAAAGTAATGCATATTTACATATTTGAATAATCAGTTGATGCATTATTGAATGTTTTATACACAGTTGCTGACTAGATAGTGTGGTGAATCATTGTCAGTGAATGGGACGCCAAATATTATTTTAGCTTGAATAAGATTTTTCCGAATAAATAGGCTCGAATGAACCCGGTGTCCTCATTGATTCCCGTTTTTTCCACAAAGCACTTGAATGCGATGAGCTCGTTATCAAGGCTTTGGAAGTGGGAAGTAGGACATTTCCTATAGCATGTGAACACAGCATAAACGATAGATGCCATTCCTCTTACGATGTAGCAAGTACATTGGATGTTATGGGAAGTGTTCCTGGCATCCAGTTGAGGCCTTATAGGCCTTACAGTATGTAGGCTATGTGAGAAAACATTTGCGTGTTCATACGCTCATCCAATTCACTGCATGCGTGCACGCGAAAAAGGTTTTTTCTTTATACCAAGTGTCATTTTAGGGGCTCCGTAGCATCATGATAAAATGTGATGCATTGTTAGATCAAGTCAGAAATGTTGCCAAACATCCAAATATTTAAATATTTCTTGATTTGATTTTATACTTACAATTCTGAAGTTCTAAGGTTTATTAACAGCTTTCATATTCCGATGATTTTTCAAGTGTACTTGAAGGCGAGTTGTTTTTATGCAGATTTTTAGTCCTTTTCACACTCTTGTCAGCATGCACATGAATAATTAATATGGTTGAATTGTTTGATTGTTACTTTTGTTTTATTGTTGTTGATTTTGAAATCACATTTTTAAGTTGTATTGACAAGTTTTGAGGTCTGTATTTCATGTTTTTGTCTCTTGAGTAATGGGATGAATATGAATATTTATATGATGTTGTCAGCAGATTATGATAACAGCTTTGCTCACCATGACATGCACATTTTGTATAGAAAACATGAGAACAAAGAGCAGTATTACAATTTTAAAACCATGCAGGTGAAGTAAACAATTTGCATAGATACAAAGTCTTCTTTGTTACTTAATATAAATAGGTCATTGTTACAGTTTTGTCAGATTTGAAGTCAGGCAAGATGTTTTCTTGCAAAAATTAATTGACTGAAAAACATTGCCTTCTTTTGTATTATATTCAATGAACATATTCTGTATCAAGCATGTTATTCTCAAGAGAAAATTTGCAATATCATTTGAACACAGCAATAATAATGCACCCTCTCCCTCAGATAAAATGTGTAGGAGGAAAAAGTGAAACTTAGAATCTCATTAAAACAACTCAATGACACATCTGTTCAATATTTGACCAGTTGTTATATTTGTCCTCTCTTTAAAGTTAGCTCTGACAAATTCTACCATTTTCTTATGAGTAAGATGAACTGAAGAGGTGTTTTATCTTTGTCTGAGACACACCTCCCTCCCCCAATCCAATGCTTTAACCACCACTTGATCATAGATAACAAGCCTTTTTGTTTCAGGCAAATTGTTGAATCAATTTTTCCATCTAGGCCCAGATTTTACATTGGATATTAAGCGGCGGCCCAATACATCATGCAAAAGTAATCTGAGTTTCCTTAAATTTAAACACTTTAATGTATTAATATTACCATCAACTCCATAGGCCCAACAATATGCAAAAATATAAACCTGACAATGGCTGAAAAGGAGCATTGACAATGTTGTTTTTCTAAAGGGTTAGTTCACCCAAAAATGAAAATTCAGTCATTAATTACTCACCTTCGTGTGCACAAATTAAGATATTTTTGATGAAATCCGAGAGGTATCTGACTCATCCATAGACAGCAATACAATCAACACTTTCAAGGCCCAGAAAGGTACTAAAGACATTATTAAAAAAGTCGACGCGACTACAGTGGTTCAACCTTAATGTTACGAAGCGACGAGAATACTTTTTGTGCGCAAAAACAAAACAAAAATAACTTTATGCAACAATTTTTCCTCTTCCCTGTCAGTCTGTTACGCAGTTGTCACAGTGAATGCATTGCAGAGCTTCCATGTTTACGCCCGAATGCCGGCTCAGTATTGGTCGACACTGTTCACGTGACCAGTGCGACGGATGCTTGTGATGCTGATGCAGGAGCGGCATATGAGAGTGACACAGAAGAGAAGATATTGTTGAATAAAGTTGTTATTTTTGCTTGTTTTTGCACACAAAAAGTATTCTCGTCGCTTCATAACATTAAGGTTGAACCACTGCAGTCACGTCGACTTTTTTAACGATGTCTTTACTACCTTTCTGGACCTTGAAAGTGGTGAGTCATATACCTCTCGGATTTCATCAAAAATATCTTAATTTGTATTCTGAAGATGAACGAAGGTCTTACGGGTGTGGAACGAAATGAGGGTGAGTAATTAATGACATAATTTTCATTTTTGGGTGAACTAACCCTTTAAATGTCTTGAATTGTTTTGATGATTTCATGTTCTCGTTCTTTAAAACAAACCATTTCTCCTGTAAGTGAACCCATATTAAATGAAGTCTGGGTTGTATTTTTTGTTTTACTTTGCATACTTCTGTTCATAGCTTGAGAGTATGAGGGCACGTCATGCAACCTTTCCATGTTGGCATTTGCCTCATTTGGCTAGGCCTCTACGAAATGCCAGATGAATTTGTATCAAAAAAAGATTTGCACGCACACATTTGACATCAACAGCAAAAGTTAAAGGCTGCTAAACATATTTATCACAATTATATGGTTAATTGAATTCTATTATTTGCATTTAGCGTTATTTTTCCCTGCTGTGTGCAACCCTGTCAGAAAAAACCTGTGGCTCATATTTGGGTTGCGACCTAGTTTAGGTGGGTTGTGGGACATGTTATGACAAACATTTCACAGTCCCGAACTCTATTCCCCAACTATCTGATTTTATCTCTTACATGACAAATGAACTTTTCTTGACATTCTCTCCAAACCACAAAGGACTGAAAACAAGGGTGTTGTTTCCCAGTAAAATATGCATAATGATGGTAATTACTCGAAAGATCGCTCTTGTCCCCGACAATGCTTTTCCCACATATTCTGTGCAAATGGGAGTAGCGTATTTCACTTCAGTCCACTGTGTACAAAGCACAAAGGCCTGTGAATGAACCATTACATGGTCAGAAAAAAATAATGCTGCCATCCTCTGGTTGAAATATTCATAGCAACAGTTCCAGCTGTACCAAGCAGATGTTTTATGTAGGCAATTACTGTTTATTGTTTATCATTTCACTCCAGTGATTGTTTAGCATGTATTTCAGACTGAAATGTATATATATAGTGCTTAACAAATGTATAAATTATTTTGGCCTCCTTTATTAGCCTCAATAACAGCTTGCATTCTTGCTGGCATAATTTTTATATACAGTGCCCTCCACAAATATTGGCACCCTTAGTAAATATGAGCAAAGGTGGCTGTGAAAATAAATCTGCCCTTTAAATAAATGACCCTTTTGATCTTTCATTCAAAAAGTTCACAAAATCTAACCTTTCATTTAAGTAAAACAATTGAAAATGGGGGAAACTCACATTATGAAATAAATCTTTTTCTCTAGTTCACGTTGGCCACAATAATTGGCACCCTAACAGCTCTGAGTCTTCTTCTATAATGCCTGATGAGGAGAACACCTGACAAGTCATCAGAGATCATTCCTTCATGCAGAATCTCTCCAGATCCTTCAGATTCCAGCTCCATGTTGGTGCTTCTTCTCTTCAGTTCACTCCACTCATTTTCTTTAGGGTTCAGGCTGCACAGCAGCTCTTAAAGAAAATAGCGTCAGTATCCATCTTAAGTAAATTTAGTATTGATTCATTCCGATGTAAGAATCAATAGATATTAATTTAGTTAATTGATCTATATCAGCACTGGAGTAAACAGTGATTTCATCATCCAGCTCAGTTCAGTTCGCATACAATGGTGTCAATGCAGGCAGATCAAAACACTGTTGAATATCTGTTGAATAACTGTTGTTTTTATCTGCTGGTATTAGCTAGAATCCATGATGCCATGTATCTGAACAAGATGTCCAGGACCTCCAGCAGAAAAACAGGCCAACAGCATTAAAGATCCAGCAGTATATTTAACCGTGGGCATGGGGTACTTTTTAGCCATGTGTGCGCCAAACCCATCTGGTGGGTTTGCTGCCAAAAAGCTCTTTTTTTAGTTTCATCTGACCATAGAAGCCGTTTGAAGTTCCAGTCGTGTCTGACAACTGAATATGCTGGAGATTGTTTCTGGATGAGAGCAGAGGATTTTTCTTGAAACCCTCCCGAACAAATTGTGTGTGCTGTTTGATCATTTTTTTTAGGCTTTCTGAGACTCAAGACTCAACTAATCTCTGCAATTCTCCAGCTGTGATCCTTGGAGAGTCTTTGGACACTCAAACTTTCCTCCTCACCGTGCATTAGGACAATTTAGACACTCGTCCTCTTCCAGGCATATTTGTAACATCTTTAGTTGATTGGAACTTCTTAATTATTGCCCTGATGGTGGAAATGGGGATTTTCAATGTGTTAGCTTTTTTTTTATAGCCATTTTGTGAAGCTTAACAATCTTTTGCTGCATATCAGAACTATATTCTTTGGTTTTTCTCATTGTGATGAATGATTAAGGGACTTTGACCTTTGTGTTTCCTCATGTTTATACTCCTGTGGAACAGGAAGTCATGACTGGACAATTTCATTCTACTAGTCACCCTGGTGTGCTAAAAATGTAAATATGAATGGGAATACACTTCAAAGATAAAATATCTTTGAAGTGTATTCCCATTCATATTTACATTTTTAGCACACCAGGGTAACTCATAAGAATTTCTAGGGGTGCCACAATAATTGTGGCCAACATGTATTGGAGAAAAACATTTATTTCATAATGTGAGTTTCCCTCCACTTTCCACTCCACTATTACTTTGATGAAAGGTTAGAATTTTGTGAATTTTTGATAAACAATGCAGATTTATTTTCACCGCCGCCTTCGCTCGTATTTACTAAGGGTGCCAATATTTGTGGAGGACACTGTACTTTTCCACAGTCTCTGTTGTTATTGACTTCCAAATATTTTATTGTTGCTCCAGACTTGCTTTTGATTAAACTTTTGTGCATTCTATTTTTGAATCCATTAAAGGGGACATATCATGAAAATGACTTTTTCCATGTTTAGATGCTATAATCAGATCCCTGGTGCATCTACCAACCCAGATAACATGAAAGTGGACAACCCAGAAACTTTGTTTTTGTAAGCCTTTCTCTGCAAGCATGTGAAAAAATGAGACACTCAGATTTCGTTCCCCTTGTGACGTAGGAAGGGGATCATATTATAATATTACCACCCCTTAATCTGCACGTTTCCACCTACAGCGCAGTCATTTTGTTTTTGCAAATGGCAAAAGTTTGAGCAAAGCATGCTAACTGTTCTGTCGTTGGCTGCACAGATGAGCACAGAACACTATTTAGAGTCTCATTAGCTTGGATAGCCTGTAACTTGAACCTGGTGAGCTCAATTGCTAAAAAAGGAGCGTTTCTGTCCGAGCGATATTTTGGAAAAAATATTAGACCATTCACAGCATTTGATAGCAATCATAAACATTAGCATGGTGTGTATGGCTCTGTTTAGCAAACAGGTACAATATATGTATAGTGGGCGTCCATTCGGGTTTTGCACAAAAGATTAACATGACGGCACATGCTAGTCGATGAGTTGAATCAACTCCACAGCAACTACATAAATTTATCCACTAACCATTCAGAAACGTCCAGTTTCATTCTAAAAGTTGTAACTTCTTCCTGAGTCTCTCCATCAGTGTCGACTCCGGTTTGAACAATGTAAGGCTGAACACCGTTCCTGACAATCCTCATTTTGTCTGCGTGAGATTCTCCAGCTTTGTTGTTGTTGAGCAACCGAAGCACGAGCTGTTAAAGCTCCGCCCTCTTCTGGAAAGGGGGCCGGGAGCAGCAGCTCATTTGCGTTTAAAGGGACACACACAAAAATGGTGTGTTTTTGCTCACACCCAAATAGGGGCAAATTTGACAAGCTATAATAAATGATCTGTGGGGTATTTTGAGCTGAAACTTCAGAGACACATTCTGCGGACACCAGAGAATTATATTACATCTTGTGAAAGGGGCATAATAGGTCCCCTTTAAATCCCAACAATAATAAAATTTTAGCATTAGAAACACTACTTTGACTAAAGAGTTTACACATACTGGTGTGAATTAACCATTACAGAAACTTAAAAATTAGTTATCATTAATACTGTTAGTTTAGGGCAGCTGTGGCACAAACCTTACATTGAGTGGTGGTCTAATAAATTTGTTAAGCAGTGTATATACAGTGGGTACGGAAAGTATTCAGACCCCCTTTATTGCAGCCATTTGCTAAAATCATTTAAGTTCATTTTTTTTCCTCATTAATGTACACACAGCACCCCATATTGACAGAAAAACACAGAATTGTTGACATTTTTGCAGATTTATTAAAAAAGAAAAACTGAAATATCACATGGTCCTAAGTATTGAGACCCTTTGCTGTGACACTGTAACGAAGGAGTGGCTTCACAACAACTCCGTGACTGTTCTTGAATGGCCCAGCCAGAGCCCTGACTTAAACCCAATTGAGCATCTCTGGAGAGACCTAAAAATGGCTGTCCACCAACGTTTACCATCCAACCTGACAGAACTGGAGAGGATCTGCAAGGAGGAATGGCAGAGGATCCCCAAATCCAGGTGTGAAAAACTTGTTGCATCTTTCCCAAAAAGACTCATGGCTGTATTAGATCAAAAGGGTGCTTCTACTAAATACTGAGCAAAGGGTCTGAATACTTAGGACCATGTGATATTTCAGTTTTTCTTTTTTAATAAATCTGCAAAAATGTCAACAATTCTGTGTTTTTCTGTCAATATGGGGTGCTGTGTGTACATTAATGAGAAAAAAAATGAACTTAAATGATTTTAGCAAATGGCTGCAATATAACAAAGGGTGAAAAATTTAAGAGGGTCTGAATACTTTCCGTACCCACTGTATATATAGGAATTCGGCTTGCTTTGTACACACACTTGTGTACATAAGGACTGTCATTTATACACTCCACTGTAATTTTCTCAGCATGCACACTCATTTCCTGTGCTGTAATTGCAAATGAACTCCCACTACAGAGCACATTTCCTAGGCTATTGTACCTCACTGTTTAATAGGGCTGTATATGCAATAATACTCCAGAAATTAGTGCAATTATTTGTATAGATAGAAAAATATAATTTTTCAGAAGTATTTGTATGAGATATTACATTTCAAAATTTTAATAATTAAAAAAGATATCAGGCAGCAGGCCGTCACATAACATGATTGCTTTTAGTTTCATCAGCAGTTCATTTAAGATGGTTGCCTTAATTCAGAAGTGAAGGATTTCTATCGGTCTGTAGGTAGAAGGGCTTTCAGTAAACCGGCTGTGCACACATGGGGGGGTTTTAATGTGTTTACGTGGGGTCAGGATTCTTTCTACATCATTAGATATTTGGATTTATGGAGGAATTGAGCATCAATTGAGCTGAATTAAGTTTAAAATTGTCCTCTTATAATTTTTGCTTTACATACATTATGGCTGCTGGATTGAGTACGTATTGTATTTTTTTTTGTTGTTGTACATTTGCATTTTCCTCTTAATTTGTATTTCTGAGTTATTAATTCCCAGGTTTATTGCAATATTAGTTTGCGACAAACTACAAAAGATGTGCTTGTCCTCATAAACCGGTAATGCTTGTGGTATCTTAAAGATATAGTTTATCCAGAAATTAAAATTCTGTCATAATTTTCTCATCCTCATGTCTTCCAAAACCTGCATGACTTTCTTTATTCTGTACAACATAAAAGAAGATATTTTGAAGAATGTTAAAATGTCAAAAATGTTTGGTTATCAACCATTGACTTCGATTGTATGGACAAAAACAAAACAAAACACACGCTTTCTCAAAATATCTTCTTTTATGCTACACAGAAGAAAGTTTATTATTCATTACACGTGTTTCTTTTCATTTTTTTTTATTTATTTGCTGCCTTTTAAAGTTTTTAGTAATCTAACATGTGCTAATTTCATTATGAATATTTAAAGGATTAGTTAACTTCTGAATTAATGTTTTCTGATAATTTACTCACCCCCATGTCATCCAAGATGTTCATGTCTTTCCTTCTTCAGTCGAAAAGAAATGAAGGTTTTTGATGAAAACATTGCAGGATTTTTCTCCATATAGTGGACTTCACTGGGGTTCAACGAGTTGAAGGTCCAAATGTCAGTTTCAGTGCAGCTTCAAAGAGCTCTACATGATCCCAGACGAGGAATCTTATCTAGGGTCTTATCTAAGGGTCTTATCTAGCGAAATAATCGGTAATTTAAAAATTATATATTTTTTAACCACCAATGCTCATCTTGCACTGCTCTGCGATGTGCCACGCTTTACGTTGAAAGGTCACGCGTGACGTAGGCGGAAGTATCGTGATAGGTCGAAAAATTTCACCTAATTTTCTCCACCAAATTTTCTGATATCATTATTTTACCTTTTTTTTTGTAAAGGGCGTTTGGCTTAATCTTTGCACGTTCACTTTGTAAACACTGGATCGGTAGTTCTGCCTACATCACGCATGACCTTTGTAACGTGATTACGTCATGCGTGCGGATTGCAGAGCAGTGCAAGATGAGCATTTGTGGTTAAAAAGTATATACATTTTTATTTTATTTTTTTGAAAATGACCGATCGTTTCTCTAGACAAGACCCTTATTCCTCGTCTGGGATCATGTAGAGCCCTTTGAAGCTGCACTGAAACTGACATTTGGACCTTCAACCCATTGAACCACATTGAAGTCCACTATGGAGAATAATCCTGGAATGTTTTCCTCAAAAACATTAATTTCTTTTCGACTGAAGAAAGAAAGACATGAACATCTTGGATGACATGAGGGTGAATAAATTATCAGGAAATTTTCATTCAGAAGTGAACTAATCCTTTAAATGGACTATGGCCCTGTCCCAAATGGCACCCTAAACCCTCACAGTCTTCCTCTGAGTCCGCACTTTCACGACGTAATGCTGCTTTGACTGCCGGGTAAAGTCCTCTGCGTAGCTCACAGTCTTGCCGGCTCAGCAGAAGTGTGCATCGAGGGCGTACAGCAGCCGCAAAGGGGGCGCTCACGAGCACCCTTCTTTAAGCTTAAATGACGAATGGGACACCCTACGGCAGGGGTCCCCAAACTTGTTCCTGGAGGGCCGGTGTCCTGCAGAGTTTAGCTCCAACTTGCATCAGCACGCCTCCCTGGAAGTTTCTAGAATGCTTAGTAGGACCTTAATTAGCTGCCTCAGGTGTGTATGATTAGGGTTGGAGCTAAACTCTGCAGAGACACCGGCCCTTCAGGAGCAGGAATGGTGACCCCTGCCCTACGGTCTTGTGGACTTAATGGACACGTGCACACAGCGGTCATTGTAAGTCCACAAGACCAAAAGTGCATATGAAGTGTGCCATTTGGGACAGGGCCTATATGTAGATTTCAGAAACCCTTGATATTAGTGACACCGGTAGCCGTTAAGTGAACTGCAGCCAGCAACTTATTGCTCGTGCTTACACTCCAGAAGGCAGGAACACACCAAGCCGACGGTCGGCCGTCAGGCAGTTTCTGTTCGTCGGCCGACGAAGTTTTCTCAGTGTGTTCCGCACCGTCGGCTGAAGTTGGTCCTTGTCTGCTCCTTTTCGTCCGATTCGACTTGTCGACATAGAGCTCGTAGGTCCGTCGGGCCATCTAATCATTCTGATTGGCTGTTCAGCTACTGCCACCTGCTGGTACAGAAAGGCATTTCATCTCACGCAGGCGCAGAACGGATGTGCTACTTGGCTGTCGGCTGTCGAGCGTTGGTTTGGTGTGTCAGGCCAACTTTGGACACAGACGCTGCCGACGTGAGCCAACCCCGCAGTCTGCTTTCGTCGCCACTAGTTCGTCGGCGTCGGCTTAGTGTGTTCCTGCCTTGAGTCGTGCAGACTTCACACTGACGTTATTTTCCCGGCAAAAACATCCCGAGCCCCCTTCACATAAAAATCAGTCTACAGGCTTAATGTACAACCTAGGAAGTGTGGGACGTTCGTTTTTTAAGTTTCATTACAAGCTGTAAACACATGGGCAATAAAAAAAAACGATTAATACATGGAAATTCTTACATATAGCCCCTTTAAATTTTCCATTGTCGCACATTGCTGTCTGAATAGCAATATACCAAAAAAAAAAAGACACCCGAATTATTATTTTTCTAAATTTGTTAAAGGTGCCCTTGATTCAAAAATTGAATTTACCTTGGCATAGTTAAATAACAAGAGTTCAGTACATGGAAAAGACATACAGTGAGTCTCAAACCCCATTGTTTCCTCCTTCTTATATAAATCTAATTTGTTTAAACGACCTCCGAAGAACAGGAGAATCTCAACATAACACCGACTGTGACGTAACAGTCGGGATCATTAATATGTACGCCCCAATATTTGCATATGCCAGCCCATGTTCAAGGGATTACACAAGCCAGTATTAACGTCTGGATCTGTGCACAGATGAAGCATCAGACTAGGTAAGCAAGCAAGAACAACAGCGAAAAATGGCAGATGGAGCAATAATAACTGACATGATCCAGGATAGCATGATATTTTTACTGATATTTGTAAATTGTCTTTCTAAATGTTTCGTTAGCATGTTGCTAATGTACTGTTAAATGTGGTTAAAGTTACCATCGTTTCTTACTGTATTCACGGAGACAAGAGCCGTCGCTATTTTCATTTTTAAACACTTGCAGTCTGTATAATGCATAATCACAACTTCATTCTTTATAAATCTCTCCAACAGTGTAGCATTAGCCGTTAGCCACGGAGCACAGCCTCAAACTCATTCAGAATAAAGTGTTAACATCCAAATAAATACTTTACATAATTCGAAGCATGCATTCAGCATGCATGACGAACATCTTGTAAAGATCCATTTGAGGGTTATATTAGCTGTGTGAACTTTGTAAATGCGCTGTAATATAGTCGAGAGCTCGTGTGGCAGGGAGCACGCGATTTAAAGGGGCGGCGCCGAGTGTAAATCAGTGCATTGTTAATGATGCCCCAAAAATAGGCAGTTAAAAAAATTAATAAAAAAAAATCTATGGGGTATTTTGAGCTGAAACTTCACAGACACATTCAGGAGACACATTAGACTTATATTACATCTTGTGAAAAATTATTCTTGGGCACCTTTAAAGTTAGTAAGGATGTCCTACACTTTTTGCCATTGAGATGACTCATGTTATGACTCACAATATAGGCTACAATTATACAATTTATTCTCACATTAATGTATCTATTTCTTAAGCGGTTCACTGAAATACAGGAATGCGGACGTACATAAAGCGGAATAGAGGCTCGCAGCGCGTCCGTGGTGATGAAATCGGTGCGCGTTCAGTTCAGCGCTGCTCCCTCAGCTGTGAGGAAGGAGTTTGGTGTATTCCAGCGCGCATACGCCCCCTACGCTCCTCTCCTCCTCCTCTTCTCCGCTTTTCCTCTCCTCTCATCCATCCACCCGAGAGCTGCTCTTCCCCCTCTGTCCGCTGCTCCGCTCATTCATCCTCTCGGACAGTCTCCATCCTTTGACGGAGAACAGAAGAAGCAGGGCGGTGGCATTCGCAAGCCCTAAATGGTCGGCATTTGGACGGAAATCCGCGCGTCAAACCTGGAGAGACAGGTAGGGCTCTTTGTTGCGATGTCATCCGGCGTATGCTCACTATCCGTAAAGTGTGCACTATAGACAGGTTGAAACAGCGCTTGCAGCGAGGGCTCAGTCCATATGTCCTTGTGACGAGGCTTACATTTTTTTTATCTTATTAACATTTTGTGCATCAGGCCGGTGACTTAACAAGGGCTTGCTACTGCTCTCAGTCATGTGGTCATTTTATCAACGTTAAAAATGGGTTTATTAGAGAAGACATTGAAAGGATGCCGTTGTTATGCTGAACAATACGTGTAAATGAGCGGCGCGTGCCTGTCAGTGCACCTTATGGAGGAGGATAGTGCTGACCCTTATGCCTTACGTGCATTAAGCTTAATAAAGGAAATATAAGGCTGTGTTTCTTCCCCGTTGGCCTGAGGTATTAAATGACTGGCCAGCCACTATGTTATTGTATCACGCGCCGAATAACATTTATCTTCGTGGTCTGAATGCGGTGGTATGGCAGCTTCACTTTCATTTAAAATGTTGCTTATTGGTGACTCAGATGTAACTGAGGTGTCAAGGCTGTTTAATGAAAAGAGGGTGTGGCACCGGGGGCAGCCGCGCGCGCATCGTGTGGCTCGAGAAGCCAATTAACTGAAAGCTGTTGAGACTTATGGAGAGCGCGCGAGTACATTGGCTCCAGCGCTCACCGTGTTAGTTTCCTATAATAGAGCGAAAAGAGCGCGCGGAGAGAAAAATCAACATTTGCCAACGCATTTCAGAAAACAACTGGACTTGTTATGTATTTTTTGGCGTTTTATTGTGTGTCTTGCTGTTTATATACAGCACCCTTGTGGTTCAAGCCAGATTGTTTTGCTATGTTTTGCTTGTAGAGGCTCAGCTGAGTATACAAAGGCCTTCATCAATTGGATTGCTTTTCAAGCTTGGACATATTAGAGAATTGTAAACTGGAAAAGTGACGGAAATGTACAAAAACTTGACATAACCCAGATGTCTGTTTGCTTTTTCATCTGGAAATGTGTTTTTAGAGAGTTTGCTCATCTGCAGAACAGCTCTAGATGTTAAAAAGACATTCAGATGTATTAAAGATGTTTGTAATTTAGTAAGCAGATTTTTTAGATGCACACAATAAGATGTTTTGCAGATGTTCAGAGCTCTTGGAGATGTATGCTTACTGGGAAGTCAAGAAAATTACTATATTTGCGCACATAGTTATATTTAACAATCCATAGGTTGTGGGGAAAGTAAAACCTACTTAGTGATTTCTCATTCGAATGTCTCAGCTTTTGTCATACATCACAGCTATTCGATGTTTTCATCCACACAACAGACGTTTCAGACATTTATATACACATAAGTACTTGGAAAAAAAACATTTAGGCCTATAGTTTGATGTCTATGGAAGCACCCATTATACACCTTTTAAGCAATTTGACAACATGTTTTATTCACATCAGACATTGTGTTGGTAACTATAAAGTTTATTCTTCTCCCGGCCACTTACTTTCATTTCTTTCAGGAAAAGTGGATGAGTTTATGTGTTGTAATTCCAACCAGCATTGGGAGTAATGCATTACAAGTAACTTGAGTTACGTAATCAGATTATTTTTTAAGTAACTAGTAAAGTAACGCATTACTTTTTCAAATAAGTAACACAAGGTACTTTTTCACATTTATTGACTGACAGCTCTCCAAGTTGAGAGAAATAAAGTGAAGTGCGCTGTGTGAACATGATGGTTATTGTAGTTCTAGACTCAATGTGAACTTGCATTTACTCATCTCACTTCCACAAAAACATTCAGTATTCCTCAAAATGAATAAAAACAGTGAAATGCAATCTCAGAATTTTATGTAAACATGTAATAATTAACTATATTAAATTGCACAAATATACTTTATGTATTTAATCTCACTTTATTAACAGATGTCTTTGCTGCTGACCTTCAATGATCTAATTCAGCGGTTCCCAAACTTTTTTTCCTGCGCACCCCCTTCTATGTCCCAACCGGGTTGGCGCACCCCCAATCCCCACTTCGAAAAAAGACGCAACAAAGCTTTGTTTTATCGCCATATAAAGACTAATGTTTAATCATGCGCAAATAACCAGAACACGCATGACAATAACAACATCAACAAAGTTTCAATATAATGCAACAAAGCTACGCACAAGCTTCCACTTTTAAGAGGACGAGTGACAGACACAGGCTCCGTAACAGAAAGCACGGTTATTTTCAGCCGCGTAAAAGAAACATTGCAGCAATAGGCTAGCCTGCAGTGCATAAAAGAAGAGCAGTGCGTCGAAGAAGACAGCAGCTGTCTTCTTCTACGTTTCTATCAAAAACTAATAAATTACAGTTTTTTATTTAAAAGGAATTTTTATTACAAAGGAAATGTTTACTGTTCATGTTTTTTTATTGTATGGAAAAATCCCACTTAAAAAAACAGACCGCCATTACATTTTTCCTCTCTCGCACCCCCTGGTGGCAGCTCGCGTACCACACTTTGGGAATCCCTGATCTAATTCAAGCATACTAATAAGCAAAAATGAACTTAGATTAGTTTTAGAAATAAGAGTGTTGAACTTTCTTCTCCTGTATCCTATTCTTCTTTAATCCAGAATGGTTTGTTGAAAGATTTGAGTTGCGCCCTCTACTGTACAGGTGTGAATATGCATTTCCTTCAGCCTGAGGCTTATTCATTTCACTTTTGGTGTGAAAGGGCCTTTACATTTGCAAAAAAAACTTTTTTTTTGTTATTAAAAAACAAACAAGTAAACCCAGCCCAGGCAGATGTAAAAAAGTATTGCAAAAGTAACATAACATATTACTTTCCATAAAAAGTAAATAAGTAACACAATTAGTTACTTTTTAGAGAGTAACACTATATTGTAATGCATTACTTTTAAAAGTAACTTTCCCCAACACTGATTCCAACATCTCTGATTCTCTCTGAAACTAACATCACAACGTCCACCGCCTGTTATAACTTAGTACAGATCAACTAACATCATCACTATAAAGGTGTTTATTGACAAAATACATTTCAGGATAATATAGTTAACATGTTTGTGAATATTTTGAATAAAAAGGACAAATTTAATAAAAAGATACATCATTCATACAGATCTATTCTAAGACATGCTTGAAGCGTTGGCATAGAAATAATAAGGTGATACATTCAAAAATAATGGCTATCTTAAAAAACAAAAAAGAAGAAGAAAAAAAAAAAAACTCACCCAGGGGCTCAGCTAAAATATTTTAAATGTGTGAAAGGGTAAAAATGGTAATTGCACACCTCTCCTTAACAAGCCGCATGATTTGATGTGTTATTCTTTAGCCGAAACTGTGCTGGATGAGTAATGTGCCAAAGTGTAATACTTTAGAGGTTTGTTCAATTCCTTGATGAAAAAAAAATCTAAGTATGAGCAATAGTAAACAGCAGGCATCACTATTTATTTAGCTAAAAAAACAAAAAACAAACAAAAATAAACAGATGTTTAATTCATGTCAAGGCTGTAGCAATACAAAAATTCTGCAAGCTATTTCTGGATCACGTTGTTTGGACTAATTGAGCTCAGCGTGCTATTAATGGCAAACTGCAACCGTCCCGTCCTACACACGCCTCCAACATGCTCTCAGCATTCCTATATAACGTCCCATGAGTTCCCCTGATGACAGTATGCTGACATGTATTGCACTGTGCTGCATTTGGCAGTTTCATAATATTAGGCAGGAATGCAACTAAGATCCTTTTTTAACAACCTTTTTTTCCCATGAGTACAAGCAAAGGTGAATGAGTTGCAAAGGTAGTCTGGAGGTAACCGGCCAAATGTGTGCTCTCAATTAACTGAACATTTAGGGCACGTTTACACGACAACGATGTAGGCTACTACAAAAACTGAAAAGTTTTTCCTTCGCGTTTTTCCGCTATGTATTCTGCTGCCGGGCCAGTAGTTGGCGATATCACTTTGTAAAGAAACACTACACGCCTATAGACTGAACACGTAGTACGCATGACGTCAGTGTTTTCACAAATTCGCATTTTTGTAGTTTACACAGAGACGGTAATGGTATCGTTTTCAAAAACTTGCACTTGAAACGCCATTGTTGTGTAAATGAACAGTAAAAAAAAAACACATGAAAGTTTTCAGTTTTTAGTTGAAAATGATGTAAATTACCCCGTAGGCTGAGTCTGAAACTGAAGGTACAATAGCTGCTTTGTTACCTTGGAGCAGAGACAGTCAATGGGCCTGTACCAAATGCATCCCTAAGTCCTTGCGGTCCATTTAGCCACCACATTTTGGTGACATAAAGCTGCATAAACTGTTGGGAATGGAGTCCGCATCAGCTCGGACCCGGCAAAAAGATGCATCAAGCCGCCTGTGAAAACCATTCAGAATCATAAAGTGACTAATGGGACACCCTACTGTCTCGCAGACTTTACAGACGGTCCATTGCAAGACCACAAGTTCACATTTCTGACAGGGCCTATGACTTGAAAAAAGGTTGCATAACATATAATCTGATGATCTAGAACAAATTCAAGTTTGCTTTAGCTTTTCTCAAAGTGAATATCTGCAGTACTGACTATAATGCTTACATAAGATCATAAGAGTAAAAAAACAACTACTTATAATTTAAAAAAATATTTTTTTGAAATAATCATATATTTAGTTTTTTTTTTTTTTTTTATTCTGTAAAACGTTTCCAGAGGACAGTTCACTGGAAAACCATACACTCTCTTTCCATTCACAGTCACACACAAAGACCATCACTCGTTCTTTCACTTTGACTTGTTGACAAGCTGCCAGTAATGTGCACTTTGCGGGCAAACTCGTTGCCGTAAATTGATTTGTTGAATTGTTTTGCAGATGGTTATTGGTTGACTTTATCAGTACTGATTGATTTGGTCCGAAATGTTTTTAAACCTGTGAATCGTATTTAGGTTATANAAAAAAAAAGTTATTTTATTTTTATTTTAGTTTTAGTTGTTTTAGTAGATACACAAAATGAAACTAAAAATGTTGCTTTGGCAACTAGCAGAAATATATAGAGCGCATGATTTAATATTTCGTTCCCTCAATTTACTAAATCGTGCACATGATTCATAAATCGAGGGAACGAAATAGTAAATCGTGCGCATGATTTAGCCTACTATTTTTTTCCTGCGTGTCTTGTCCGGGGCTCCGTAGAAATATTTTTTCATATGTATTTTATTTTATTTCAGTTAAAGGGATAGTTCACCCAAAAATGAAAATTCTGTCATTAATTACTCACCCTCACGTCTCATTATTGTCCGGCTCCTGCGTCAGCATCAGACGCATCGTGCTGCTCATGTGAACAGCGTCAGCCAATACTGATCTGGCATTCGGATGTAAACACGGAAGCGCTGCACTGTATTTACTACGTCAACTGCATAGGAGATGAGATTGTTGAATAAAGTCGTTATTTTAGTTTTCTGCGCACAAATGTATTCTCGTCGCTTCATAAAATTAAGGTTGAACCACTGCAGTCACGTGGACTGTTTTAATGATGTCTTTAATACCTTTCTGGACCTTGAAAGTGGTAATTAAATTGCTGTCTATGGACGAGTCAGAGAGCTCTCAGATTTCATCAAAAACATCTTACTTTGTGTTCCGAAGATGAACGAAGGTCTTACGGATTTGGAACGACATGAGGGTGAGTAATTAATGACAGACATTTTCATTTTTGAGTGAACTACTAACTCTTTAATGTTTATTTTAAGTAATGAAAATATTTGTATGATTTTAGTATCAGTTAACTATAATAACCATGACTGCACGTTGTCCACAATGTGCATGCCCTCAAAAATCGACCAGACGGAGGCATCTGAATAAACAGGATGTTGCACTATGACATAACGTCTTGATCTTTAATGTAAGCCTCTTTTTGTGGCCTTTTTTCCTCCCTGTAACCCGGCAAGATCCATCCTCTCTGCTCTGTGTGCTCTTATGGCCTCCAGGGCTGACAAACTGAACAAATGACCTCCTCTCTACCTCTCCACCCCCTTCGCAGGGCTCAGAGAGTGCAGATCACTCTTCATTCTTGTTTATCAGCGTCCCATTTGCCGTGTGTATCCAAGAAGAGAGTTCCTGTGCCTTTGTGTCAGGGTTGGGAAGGTTTTGATGTTCACAGGAGGAGGGCAGCCTCCCACGGGAGCTTATTTGCCTGTATATGAGTCAGTTGTGTGTATGAAGTTCTGCCCTGATCGTACAGAAGAATGTAAATTATTCACTAGGCAGTTAAGCTTTGTGGTCTTGTGGGTGACAGCATGACTCGGCCTGATTGCCGTGAGTCAGCGCAATTTTCTCTTGCCGCTTCATCAGACACCCTTTCACATTCATTGGATTCACTGACATCTTCTAAATGGACACCAGGCAGAAAATGAAGGGTTAGATGTGGATATTTTCCAGGAGGCACCGATACCTTGGAGTTAAAAGCAGTTATACATCTCTCAATATCGAATCTGGCTTTGCTTTTTGTGTCTTGCCTAGAAGACCCTTAAAATACTTTCCATCATGATGTTTTACTATGGGAATCTAGTAGGGTTGGGACAATAAATCATTGAATCGCGAATCAAGAAATGATTCTGGATCGATTCTGAGATTTTCCGAATGCATCGCGATTCTCTCTTGAATCGATTCTGAGCTTAGTTTTTAACAGCAGATGGCACTGTGTTTACAAACACCCGTACGTGAACTCTATACACACACCACTTGAACCTTCTATAAAATAATCATTCATAAAATTCGAAAAGGTTGAAGCAAATTACAAGGGTGTTTGCAATGGGCTGTTTACATTAATCTCGAGTCATAAAAGCATTCTGAGGTGCACTTACATAGCCGAATGCACGAGCGCTCTTCTTCATGAGCATTTGAGCATGTGGCTAAAAACTAGACTAGAGCGCCATCTGCTGTTAAAAACCAAGCTCAGAATCGATTCAAGAATGAAGCTAGAATAAAATGGCTTTCATGGAAACCCGAACCATATCGAGTATCATAGAGACCTGGTGGCAGTGTTGTTTTTGTTAACTAAAACTAAAACTAAAATAAGTTGAAGTAACTAAAATAAGTTGAAGTAACTAAAATAAGTTGACTAAAATTACTATAACTGAAAAAAAAAAAACACAAAAATGACAAAAGCACAATACAAAATTACTAATACTCAAACTAAAATGAAAAAGAAAACTAGAAGTATAAAAATAAAAGTTAATTAAAAATATGAATAAATACTATATAAATGCTATAATATAGGTTACGCTTTACAATAAGTTTTCATTAATTAACTACATTAGTTAAAGCTGCAGTCCGTAATTTTTCCTCTTTGTCGCCATCTCTGTTTGAAACCTGCAATTGCAGTCATATGCGGAACAGTTATCTGTACGTGCGTTGTGCGTCGGCACAGCTCGTCAGCGCGGATGAATCTAATGCTTGCTGTCAGTCACCGCACCGGTGTGGATACTGTACTTCAGAATCACAGATTCTACGTCTTGAAAGTGTGACCAATATAAGAATTTTCACTGGAAAATATCATCTGAACAAGTAACATTTCTGCCACTTTTGTTCTGACCAACTGAGGAAAAAAGCATTGGGCCTACAATAAATTGCACTGCCAATGATGATTAAATCTAACGATCGCCTAGCTCGGATCTTCCCAAACCGTGCAAATTAATATTACTGTTATACTTTGTTCTCAAATTGTTAATGTTAAAAACATCAGCATTGCTATGACTATGTGTATTAGCGTTACCTGTAGATTTCAATTTCTGTAGCCACTCAACAGTCCAAAGTCTTTTGCTTTTGACTACGGGTGAATCTCCAGTTCTCACTGATGATTGTCATTTGAATCTTTCTGGATTAAAATCCGCCATCAAAATGATAAGTTTAATTATTTCAGCTGCTGTGAGAAAAGGCTATAAATGATCCGCTACAAGCAGCATCCTCACGTGATAAAACCGACTAGCCTGGACTCCTTCCTTTCTGTTTTACGGACGTGACGCAATGACGCACAGACGAACTGCTGCATGCTCAAATTTCCCGCGGAAATCCACCATGTCGCTCTTATTTTAAAACATTATTACAAGCTTACCGTTGTGAATCGAGCTAATATAATTAGATAGTTTTGAACACTGGCTGGTTATGTACTTGCTCAAAAATTGATTTTGGATAATTTTTAACAAAAAAAAGTTACGGACTGCAGCTTTAACAAACTGACAATGAACAATACTTGTAGAGCATTTAATAATCTTAGTTAATGTTAATTATGTAACACTTTACTTAAAGCCTTTACATATAATGCATTATAAAAGTATTTTTAATGCATTAATTATGCATTGTAATGCACCTTATGAAGCATTGTATGATCTCATGAATAATTGTAACCACTACATTATAATACTTGTGTTACACCTTTAGAAAGTATAATGCATTAAAAACACATGACAAACAACCAATTTCAGATGTAACAAAGGAATCTGCAAATATTATAATGCATTTTAATCTTGGTTGCAATTATGGAAAGATATAATGCATTATAACATGCATTATGAATACCTTTATAATGCGTTATACTTAAAGGCTTCATGTAAAGTGTTACCGGTAACATGAACAAACAACTATATTTACATTAACAAAAATTCATAAATGCTTTAAAAAACATATTGCTCGTTGCTAGTTTACATTTAATCATTTAGCAGACGCTTTTATCCAAAGTGACTCACAAATGAGGAGAACAATAGAAGCAATCAAACCAACAATAGGGCAACAATATGTAAGTGCTGTGACAAGTCACAGTCTAGCACAGTAATAGCTAATGCATTTACTAATGTTAACAAATGTGTCCTTATTGTAAAGTGTTACCATAATAATATATAAATATTACTAAAATAACACTGCTTGATGGTGGGCTCTTTTGACTTCAGTCAGGAAGCACACCGAACACATTAGCATCCGCATATCAATGGCCTGACTGTGAGATTTGCAAGCAACTCACATTTTGTTCAGAAAAAATTAGGAGATTTATTAAATTTGAACTAAAGCGTTTTAATATTGTTGTGGTTAAAGAATCAAACTGATCAAGACACCTTTTTAATGTGACTTATTCAGACAGAGATGGAAAATCTGTCTCTCAACATGTCAATGTGTGGACAGGCGTGTTTGTCTGAAACCAAAAAAACGAATTTGCATAACCCTAATGAGTCTGTCTTTCTATACGCTCATTATAAAGTCCATTTGATCTCACAGTCTTGCAATACATCTCAGCCATTGCTGAGACCATTGAGTCGGTGAGGGAAGTGGAAAGGATGTATGATAAGTGAATGAGGCTGGCCAAAAGAAATCATTTGTGAATTGAGTTGGCTACTTTGACTGCCATTTTAAGAAATTAGTTTAATCAGTAAATGAGCATTTCGTTACTCCAGGCTTTCTGCCATTGAGCCTTGCTGGGACTGACAAGGACTAATCTATGAGCTTTCATTGTACACTCGGTCTAAGAAGCAGACGCCCTCAGATGCAGCTTATTTACTTCAAACCCTTCATACTTTCAAAATCATAGGCTTATATGTAGATTTTCAGAGTTAGCTATAGTAAGTGCTTTGAAATTCATCCCTCTGTGGCTATTTTAAGTTCCTTGGCATAAGAATTTACCATCTTCTGTGGTAAAAAGCTGCAATGCCGCACAGTTGTTTAGGTCCTTACGGTCACATTGCTTATATGATTCCCTTGATGAGCTCAATTCACAAGCAATTCTAATATTTGAAGCTTGGTTTACTTCATTGTGAGAATTAAAAAAACAACCCAATAATGTCAGTTGTCAAGAGGATACCCACTGGCTAAATTCTTTTTTTTTTAATTAAATGGTGACTTTCTCCATAGACAGT
This sequence comes from Anabarilius grahami, assembly GCA_003731715.1. Lineage (NCBI taxonomy): Eukaryota > Metazoa > Chordata > Actinopteri > Cypriniformes > Xenocyprididae > Anabarilius > Anabarilius grahami. The sequence goes on from RJVU01053075.1 coordinate 1,540,815, forward strand.
TCGTGTTTGTGTCACCATGGCAACAGAACTTTTCAAAGAGCACCCTTCTTTGCAGAAAATCTCTTTACCTCAACATTGCATAGCTTTTTGCTGTCATTTTCCTGTCTTTAGAGATGGGTTCATAAAACAGGCCTCAATCAGTGTGTCAGACTGAGTCTGTCATTGTGTCACCGTGAATGTTTTAAAGGAGCTTTCTGACAGTGACAGTTGTGGAGGTAGTAAACACATTTTGGTTGCTGTAGCACGATGCGACTTCATAGGAATGACGACAATGCGTGAGGAATAACTGGCTCAACGGCGTTCAACAGCCCTGTTGGTATAAGTAAAATGCATCAACCTGCAGCCCAGAGATACACAACTTCAGAAGCCAGAAGGGCCACATTTTTATAATATATTTTTTAATTTGGAAGTAGGTTAGCAAGTACCAACTTATTGCTTTCAAATGCTCCCGTTTGTATTTGCATTTGCGCTCTGAGGAACGTCATAGGTTAATAATTACAAGATGTTTTTTTCAGCGTTGAGCAATGTAGCCAATCACAGACATGTCTGTTGAAATCATGGCTGCAATATCCAATCAGAGGTGTTTATGTTAAAGGGTTAGTTCACCCAAAAATGTAAATTCTGTCGTTAATTACTCACCCTTGTGTCGTTCCAAACCCATAAGACTTTCGTTTCATCTTCTAAACACAAATTAAGATATTTTTTAATGAAATCTGAGAGCTTTCTGTCCCTCTATTGACATTCTACACAACTACTACATTCTAGGTCTAGAACAGTAGTATAGACATCATTAAAGTCATGTGACTATAGTGGTTTAACCTCAGTTTTATGAAGCGATGCAAGCGCTGTGTTTGCACAAAAAACATAATTTATTTAGGAAAATATTGACCTGCAATCCAGTAGGGAGAGCACCACAATGCATGTTGTGTTTACTCAAGACCGGACGTTGTTCCGTGAACATGCTTTGGATAATATTATTTTGTTAATAAAGTGGTGAATTATGTTTTTTTGCGCAAACAAAGCATTGAGGTTAAACCACTGGAGTCACATTGAGTACTTGATGAGTAATGATGTCTTTACTACCTTTCTGGACCTTGAACGTGGTAGTTGCGTTGCTCCTAATGGAGGGACAGAAAGCTCTCGGATTTCATCAAAAATATCTTAATTTGTGTTCCGAAGATGAACAAAGTTCTTACAGGTGTGGAACGACACAAGGGTGAGTAATTGATGACAGAATTTTCATTTTTGGGTGAACTAACCCTTTAAAGTGCGCCTATTATGCTTTTTCGAATATTACTTTTCATGCAATGTGTATTGTAGCTGTCTGTGAATGTAACGATTTGCAAAGTTGTGAAGCCGAAAGTGCACGATAAATAAAGTTTTTGTCTCTCAAAAGAAAGAACCGACTCTGAACAGCCTAAACAAATTGTTAGGGATTCGAATCCCACTTCCGTGACGGCCACACGTCACTGGGTAAAATATTTGCCTAATGCCCACCTATGGTCTTCATTGGCTGCCCACGAACAACGTCTATCGTGACCCGCCCTCAAACGCTCTATCTGATTTCGTGTTGTTTCGTGATGTCGAGAAGATGCTGTTTTCCGCTCTGCAAAAGCAAATTCTCTTTGTATACACTCACTTCCAAAGGATAAGGATGTGAAGAGTCAGTGGTTAAAATTACCAGAGCGATACAACAGCAGAAAAACATTTTCACGATTGCTTCTCAAATCTCTGCGAGGTCTAAATGGGATTTACTAAACGCTTTTCCATTAAAGATGGGACCGTACTGACTTTATTTGGACCAACTTGCTCTTCAGAATCACAGCCTGTAAGAAAGATTAATTATTGATGTATATATTTTCTACCGGGTGTTCAAAATATGTAGTTTTGTGTTCTATATTAGATCTCCGGCTAACTGGCTAACTCCAGTCCATTAAAACAGACTGTCTGCCGTTCGTACAACTCTAAGTAATGATAAAGGATGGAGCAAGACTTGTTTTACAAACTTTTTAATGTTACATCAGTCACTCACGTTAGTGCTCGGCTAATGTTAGCACTATTATTGATACAGTTAAATGATAGTTCCCACATGTGCACTGCAATAAATTAGAAATATACACATCGGTTTCTTGATGGACATACACTTGTTAAAGGATTAGTTCACTTTTAAATAAACTTTTGCTGATAATTTACTCACCCCCATGTCATCCAAGATGTCCATGTCTTTCTTTCTTCAGTCGAAAAGAAATTAAAGTTTTTGATGAAAACATTCCAGGATTATTCTCCTTATAGTGGACTTCAATGGGCACCAAACAGTTGAAGGTCAAAATTAGTTTCACTGCAGCTTCAAATTGTTCTACACGATCCCAGATGAGAAATAAGGGTCTTATCTAGAGAAACCATCGGTCATTTTCTGAAAAAAATTGAACATTATATAAGTTTTAATCATAAATGCTCATCTTGAACTAGCTCTCTTCTTCTTCTCTATTTTAATTCCAGCAGTGTAGACGCTGCTAAGTGTATTACTGCCCTCCACAGGTCAAAGTTTTGAACAAATTTTTATATGCAATATGCTAGTTCATTAGTATATAACAATTAGTTCAAACTTTGACCTGTGGAGGGCAGTAATACGCTTAGCAGTGTCTACACTGCTGGAATTCTAATAGAGAAGAAGAAGAGAGCTAGTTCAAGATGAGCATTTATGGATAAAACTTATATAATTTTCAATTTTTTTCAGAAAATGAGCGATGGTTTCTCTAAATAAGACCCTTATTTCTCATCTGGAATCTTGTAGAACAATTTGAAGCTGCAGTGAAACTAATTTTGACCTTCAACTGTTTGGTGCCCATTGAAGTCTGCTATATGGAGAAAAATCCTGGAATGTTTTCATCAAAAAGTTTAATTTCTTTTCGACTGAAGAAAGAAAGACATGGACATCTTGGATGACACGAGGGTGAGTAAATTATCAGGAAAAGTTTATTTAAAAGTGAACTAATCCTTTAATGCTGATGGTGAGGAATTACAGTTGCAACATCTCATATTGTACATCAAACTGAGTAGTGTATCACTTTGGGTCGAATAACTAGTTCTCCCAATATTTCATCATTGGACTTGCGGTCGGATTGATATGGTAAAATATCGACGCCATCGTTACCGTCTTTACAGTGTGAACAATCGCTGAGCTCCGGAAGCCTCCGGACCGGAACTGAAGTTCTGTTGTGGTAAAGGGAGTTTCGCTTCCAACAGGCGCTGTAAGCGGCAGATCAATCACAACAGAATGTGACACCTGGCCAATCAGAGAAGAGCATGCTCACGGAAATGAGGGGTTTAGAGAGACTGAATCATCGGACGAGTCATTTGAGAATCACTGTAAAATGTGGTGATGTGCGATGTATATTATGAGAAATCGAAAGCCTTTTTTTGACCTTTGATGCATGTAAACATGTTGTAGGAGACCTCCAAAACAAAACTAAGAATCTTTAAAATAACATAACTGGGGCACTTTAAGGGTCTGGATGAGTCTTTGTAGTTGCCGAAAGTCAGAGCTAGTCTGCAGATCGGAGTCGGAGTTGAGCGATTTTGCAGAAAATCTGGAAAAACAGGAATTTTAGCAAGAAATGCTCAGTCACGCTAAACTGAAGTGATTGACAGCTTCAGTGATTATAAAAGGAGTGCTCTTTGGTCGCTTTCTGCATGTAACCCATTCACGATTTGAATAACATTTATCTTTTCCGTGCTAATAGGACCAACAGCCACGCACACACTGCAAAGTGTCAGGAGTGGAAAATTAAAATCACACTGCCTAATATTAACGCTTCTTTCGGGCGCAAATTCCAATAAATACATATTCGTATTTAGCGTTATGTGGGCAACAAAATAATTTGCTGACAGGCCAGATGCCTGTAATTTGTTATATGGCTAAATTATATGACACAATTCTCACTTTCAAATTATTTGTGTCCTTATCAGTTTGTGAGTCCCATAGAGAGTCTCATTTCATTAGGAATTTATGGCGTGTCATTGAAAGAGAATCTATGTCTAATTCAATATGCAGTTATCTGCATGCCCTTGAACTGCTCAGTGATGCGAGGTGGCACGTTCTTAAAGGATGATGTCTGCATCTGTGGATTCTCACTTTTTCCCTGTGGAATTCTCCAATAGGAAATGTCCACACTCCTTCTTCCGTTAATGGATTTATCTACGGTATGGATAAAGGCAGATGTTGTAACACAACAAAGGCTGTTTGACAGGATTTTTCAGGGATGGTCTTTCCCCAAATTGGTGTGATGTTCCTTTGGCTAGAGATGTTTGTTCGCACTTTCACCGAACTGCGTTTTTATCGCAATCGAGCAATAAAAGGCCTCTCTGGTTTGAGGTTTTACACTCTCACTGAGAACCCTACATGCTTGGCCGACTTTCAATTTAACTCCTGTTGCTTCATAGGAAGCTTTTCAGAAATTCGGGCAACATCCCCCCAGTCAATTTGAATGGGTTTTAGCTTTGAACCATGGCCAGAACAGTCTCATTCTTAGGACAAGGACATTTCCGTGCTGGACTGCACGCCGCTCCATTGCATCAGCCAAATTTCGGTCAGGACAGATTGATGGATTGGAGGTAAACAGCATTAATATGAATGCTCCAATTAATTTGAGAGGGGCCGTGTATGATGTGCATGCTAACTAGGGGCCCTGAAGAAAACCTGCTTTCCTTTCTTTCTTCGTGCTCCTCCTCTCTGCCTGTACGCCGCTCTCAGAGACTGATTGCACCGGTGACGTCATCACTTTCTTCTGTATGCCACCATTTGAGGGCTCATGGGCTTGGGGCTACAAATGTATCTTGAGGTTGATATGTTTTTTTTGTTTTTGTTTTTTTTTGCACATGAGCGCCTATGTTATTGTATTTGTTTATTTGAAGGTTGTTCTGCATTATGACATTATGGCATTGCTGTTTGAACAGATTTTTCTGAGATGGTAAGTAGATTTTGCTAAACTGAGCTGTCAGATTTTTCTTAAACTCACTCAGTTGATATAAGACCTGGCTGACGTTTGGTTGTGTTTTCTTTTTTACAGTGGAGCGCTTTCTTGTATTGAACAAGGAGGGTTTTGTGCCTTCTGAAAGGGCAACACAGCTCCCTCAAAAAGAACTCCATCACCGTTTCAAAATGTAGTGAGCTGCCTCCGTAGGCTACATTTTGAAGCATTATATATGCTCCTGATGCAAAGGCTGTTCCAAAATGTAATCCCCCTGTAGTCAATCATTTTATCGCTTAAAACTCATCTTAGATCACCAAAATGACATATTTAAATGTTTTTTTTTTCCTGTGAAAAAAATTTCCTCATGCCTTAAAATAGCTTAAATGTAACTGTACACCCTTGGTTCATTTAGTATGCGAGGATCTATGAATATGCAAATGAGCCCCGCCTCCACTAACTCGCACAAGCTCAGAGATCCACTCGGTCAACTTACTAAGGTAAACGCTGCACAATGGTATCACTCTTTACAAAGTCGGACACATAACGGTAATTAATATGATTGGCCTTTTGCTTGACTACCTTATTAAACAGCTAATAATGTGTTGCTAATGTTACACGACTCCCTTGCTTCAGAGCGGTCATAGTTAATTATATGCTAAAGCCTGTCGGCGCGTTGACGTGATTGGTTACAAGGTAGTTTGTGACGTAAGAAACACCAGCGATTTCAAACCGAGTTTTTGTCTTTAGATCACTGCAGATTTAAAGAGAAAATACTCAGCAATGGTGTTGACTTATGTCTATCTGGTATATATGCTTTAAGACAAACCGTGTGCAAATTCATAAGTCAACACACTTGCTGAGTATTTTCTCTTTAAAACTGCTGTAAACCAAAGACGGTTTGAAATCGCTGGTGTTTGTGACATCACAAACTACCTTGTAACCAATCAAACCAAACTACCTAAACCAAATGCTTTCATGTATAATAAATGAGGCAAGGGTGTAGAGTTACATTCAAGCTATTTTAAAGCATCAAGAATTTTTTTTCACAGGAAAAAACATTTGAATATGTAATTTTGGTGATCAAAGAAGAGTTTTAAGGGATAAAACTATTGACTACAGGGGGATTTTAAGAATTTGCACATGGTTTGTCTTAAAGCATATTAAAAGCATACGTATAAACAACATTAAAAACTTGATTTTCACCACAGGGGGACATTAATTATGTTGCCTTCTCTTGGACAAATTCAAAGGCAGTGTCATTGTCCTTTGTGGAGATAATGCAATGTAATGCAGTGAGCTCAGAGAAAAAATAAATCCAAGATGGTGGACGATTTGAGAGAAATGTTGATTATAAATATAACTCAATACTGAAAATTATTAGTAACAATCAATACTATGGATATTTATCCTTAATAAAGGAGTAATTCACCCAAAAATGAAAATAAGTCATTATTTACTCGCCCGAATGATGTTTCAAAATTGTATGACTTTCTTTCTTTTTTTTTTTTTGCAAAAGGAGATATCTATAAATGAAAGTGTATGGGAAATACGGAGAGTTTTGTTCTCCATTCACATTCTTAAAGCAGCTTGGACATTCTGCTAAACTTCTGCATATGTGTCCTATCTATGCAAGAAAGTCATACAATTTTAGATGAGTAAATGATGACAGAATTTTCATTTTTGGGTGGACTATCCCTTTAACTCTATAAAGCCTACTGTATCATACTGTAAATCTGTAGTACAATCTGCTATATTTTCTATATTATCTTATCTAATCTATTATCTAATTATATTTTGAAAACTGCCTTAAAGGTAGGGTAGGCAATTTGTTTTATTTACACTTTTTGTTACACCGGTTGAAACTCTCTTCACATCCTGATAGCAATCAATAATAGAAGTGGTCTAAATATTAAAACATGAACATATATCTTCTGTGGAAGTCTCAAGACCAAAAAGTGTTCGTCCAAACATTGAATGCAATGATACGATGTGTGTGTGTTCATGTGTTTTGAAGGAGGCATGGCTTTGTGTTGGCCTTCGATTATTTGTGTTGAACAATGGGAGGCCTTGGAATCAAAAATAGAGAAATGCTGCTTTAAAGTATTGTGTCATCCCTCTTGTGTCTCCTTTATTAATATCATTTATTGCAAGTTCCTGCATATGTACAGTAGAGCATTCAAAAGCAGTCTTTAAAATGAGTTACCGTTTTTGTTAGGGTGCAACCTATGTAGGCCGTAGGCAGCAAGCAAAGATTTGGACCTTAGCTCCTGTCTTCATGAATGAGAAAATACAGAGAAGCTTTCCCTCATTACTTCTTCCTCATGCACATTTTGTCACTTCCATAAAATCGTTTTGTGCGTACTGTTGACATGTTTGTCTTGAGTTACTAGAGCCTGTGCCTTGTGCCTTTCTTCTACTAGCATGCGTTATGCCATAAATGATGGATTCCTATAGCAGATTTTGCTACAGATGAGTGATTGTGCTAGGAGCTACGGAGAACTGGTCGCCAAGTGTAGATCTATTTTCCAACAGCAAGGCTGCAGGGAGAGAATGAAGGGGAAGATACTCGATGACAAATGGCGTAGTATGGCCGTCATTTTGCAGGAAATTATTCCCCATCATTCTGCTGGCTTTGGGGGCATTTATCTAAGAAGTCCAGCATCCTGAGCTGCACTCCAAAACGGCTGCTATAAAAGCATTTGGTTTTAGCGAGTGACCTGTACTTGAATAGAGTCTTGAAAATAATAATTTTTAATTAGGATAGAGAGAGACAGACTGCTTATGAAATGGCAAGTAATGGGATAAAAATAATAAATCATGGTAGAATGTGGTACTGAAGATCAGGACATATAAGTCGAGGACATTTGAAACAAGTCTTCGTCATGCTGTTAACTCTGATGCCGATTTGGCCTTAACCATAATTGGAGGAAAAAGATCATTTCCCATTTAGCTTGCCATTTGCAACCATTTTGAGAACATTTTGACATTTTAAATGTTTTGGACTGGAGCAGACATTTGTATTCCCGGTCGACACTGGCAAGAGTGCAAAAAATGACCTGCCCCAATTTCAACCTTATGATTAGTGAAGTGACATGTGGCCAAGTATGGTGACCCATACTCGGAATTTGTGCTCTGCATTTAACCCATCCAAGTGCACACACACAGCAGTAAACACACACAAACCGTGAACACACACCCGGAGCAGTGGGCAGCCATTGCTGCGGCGCCCGGGGAGCAGTTGGGGGTACGGTGCCTTGCTCAAGGGTCTCACCTCAGTCGTGGTATTGAGGGTGGGGAGAGCGCTGGACATTCACTCCCCTCACCGACAATCCCTGCCGGACCTGAGACTCGAACCCGACTCTCTATCCATTAGGCCACGACTGCCCCCCGATAACATGTCAGTCTATTGATATATCCATATACTGTACTGTATATGTTTGTCCTTGAGAGTAATTAAAGCAACTGCTTTTGTTATGCAGTTCATCTTTTTGCTTTACCCATCAGAATTCCTTACAGGTTTCCATAGAATCCCATCCTTAAAAGTCTATTACTAAGGCATGTTTATTAAATATTTTAGCTAATTTTATTTTGCTTTCAGCTAGTAATATGAGTGTAGTTCAGTTCACATTTCCATATTAACCCTGCAAAGCCTGACACATACATTTTTTTTAATGACTTGACTATAATTTTAACAATTTATTGAACTTTTAGACAAAGTATTAAAACAATCAAAAAATCTGTTTTTAATGGCTCATAGGGTGAGAATATGGAACTCATACTTACCTCGGTTTAATAAAATGGCCCAAACAGCAAAAATAAGCAATTTGGTGCAGTTGCTGATATTTATATGGCCAAAAAGTTGATAGCTTGTAATGTAAATCAACGAATATAACAGCATAGCACCGCTTTGTACATAAAATTCATAAATATGAGTTGTCACTCTATATCTTCCAATAATATGTCTTATTAGGATGATATTTAAATGCCTAGTTTTATGATCAGAACGCTGGGGGACAAAACATACTTCTATAATTGCATATAAAGCAAAACGATGATGATTGAGAAATAAACGTTCCTCAAAAGCCATGTGTGTCATATTTGATATTCAAATTTCTCAAAAAGAAAAAAAGAAAAGGTGTATTGTTACGTCCCAGGCTTAAGGTTTGTCTAGGGAAAGGGAGTAACAGTGAAAAGAAAATATGGAGATGTTGGGGTGAGTGAGTGTGCCCGTCCCCTGCACGACAGACACATTAAATTGAAGCTCAAAAAAGGTTTATTAACAAGATATTTTAGACAAAGTAAATCAAAAGGAAGCAAAAGACTTCAGGAGGGGGTAATGCCAAAATAAACAAAAAGTACCCAAAAAGACTAGTTAAGGAGTAAAACTACGTTAACTACCAAAAGAAAACAAATAAGCAACAGAAATGTACACCAACTCCATAACTAGCCAAAAAACCAGGAGAAAAGTTTATACAAAAATCAAATAGGCACCCATCTTTGGGGCAGTCGTGGCCTAATGGATAGAGAGTCGGACTTGTAACCCAAAGGTCATGGGTTCGAGTCTCAGGTCCGGCAGGGATTGTTGGTGAGGGGAGTGAATGTCCAGCGCTCTCTCCACCCTCAATACCACGACTGAGGTGAGACCCTTGAGCAAGGCACCGTACCCCCAACTGCTCCCCGGGCGCCGCAGCAATGGCTGCCCACTGCTCCGGGTGTGTGTTCACTGCTGTGTGTGTGCACTTGGATGGGTTAAATGCAGAGCACAAATTCCGAGTATGGGTCACCATACTTGGCCACATGTCACTTCACTTCACTTCACTCCCTACAGCTTCCAACACGTTTGAGCATGTAGATGATAGCAACAATGAGTAGATAGTAAAACTCATTAGGCTACAATAAGCCTATTAGCTTTGTAGAAAAAGTACACCGTCTCACACACAACTCAACAGGGCCACAAACAGAGAAAAGGTGAGGGACACAACACTCTGGAAGAAAGGCTTCAGATTGAATGACTCTGGCCCTGCGTCCCAATGTCCATACTATCCATCCTAAATAGTATGTGAGATTAAAATAAGTGTGTCCCAAAGCATAGTATGTTGAAAAGAGTATGCCAAAAGTCCCCAGATGGTCTACTATCTCCGGTAGATTTTCGAAGTGTTGATCTGTGCACACTATAAAGGCTAATATTGCCCACAACCCATTGCGCTTTGGAGTAAAAAGTGTTAAAAAACTACAAAACATGGCGGATATGCGCGACCGACGCTGAGAGGTTTGAGTGACTAATAATCAGTTCAACCTAGAAAATATTTATTTAATGATATCTGTGTTATTTTTCATCTGCAAATACCAATGTGGACTTTTATATATATCCGAATGGCCATTAACTTTTAAATGCATCAATATGCATTAATATGAGGAGAGTTCTCCACATGAAAGACCCGCGACTGCAGATCAACGTGGTACTGCATTTCTCTCCGATACGGTAGGAAATTAGCTAAATGAAATGTGGAGGATGTAAGATGATTGACAGGCCAGTTTACGGTGACAGGATGCGACAGAGAGCAAAGACGCAACTGTATGACGTGATAGTATGTCCCAAAGCTTGTCTGCTCTTTTGCTACACACTCAAAATAAGTACTTTTTGTTCACAGAAAGAGTACATACTTTTAGGGCATAGTGTAAGTAGGCGAATTGGGACACAGCATGGGAGTTTCTTTTAAGCTTGCAGCCACAACGAGCATCAGGTGTGAACAATCATTTCTCTCTCTCCAGCACCTGGTAGAGCAGCAGAGAGACACGCAGAGAAAAAGGGGAAAAAAACCCAGCACACAGAATAGAATATACACTATCATGACACAGTCATGGAACGTAACAGTATGGATAATCAAGTAAACCTAAGTTGCTTCAGTCCAGTAAGTGTTCATTTTGAAATATTACTAACAATGTAAAAGCTATTCTTAAGTTTACTTAATAAAAATCATTGAAGATTTCATAGAAAAAGACATGCGTAGGGGTCGTTTTTTAAAATTATACTAAAAGGGCTTTTACTTGTTTAAAAAAAAATGTATAAACTATCAATCAGACGACAGAAGGCATGTAGTAGATTGTGTACAACGTTTTTTTCAGCAACGTATTGATCTAATTAGATATTTGTGTATCAAATATAAAACATTAGACTTTATAGGGTTAAAATTCATTCCACAAAATTCTGCATATTTTCCCCAAATCAGCACAGAAAATGCAACAAAAGTCTTCCCAATATATATGTACTATTCAACATATTCCTTTTTCTTTCCAAGTTGTTTGTTATGCTTAAGCAGATGAAGGTTACTGCTCTGATAGCATCATGCTACTGAAAAAAGTGTTGGGCTTGTCACTGGTTACATCAGGTTCAGTTCTCCATATGTCCATATGGCCCTGGGGCAGTGCCAGCTCACTACTGCGCTCCCAATGTGCATTATGGCAGAATTGGGAACTTTAGCAAATCAGAGGCAGCAGTCTTGTTCCATAATGTCTGTGTTTGATAATCTCACAAACACTGCAGTGATATTTTGCAGCATTTGTTAGTCTACATCTGAGCAAACACACATTCACAAACAAACACTCTTAATTAACTGCTATTGTAGAGATCTAAGTCATCTTCTACTGCATCGGTGATCCATTTGGATTATCCGCGATCAAACCTGACCTCTGACTTGATGATAAACAAAGGACATGTACATGAACAACATTATAGCTGCTGATCAGATTTAATTCTCAGTGCAACACGAGAGGGCTGCTTGATCTCTGTTTGGGCATTTTAATTATCCATCATCATCTGTGTTAAATGCAGTTTTGATCATGGTGAGTGCTTTAGTTGGAGGAAACACTTCAGATGAAAGAGCAGACCCACCATGAAAGCTACTACACAAAGGTCAAAGTGTGCATCTAATCACCACTGTTCATTAAGAGCTTAGGGGAATTAATTATTTAACTTTTAATTTCAGAATTGCTATTTTCACAATACCTTCTGAAGGGCCAAACAATGAAAAACATCTCCCTCCAAACCTGTTTGACCTACTTTCTTCTGGGGAACATAAAAGGAGATGTTTAGAAGAATGTTCACGCTGCTCTTTTCCATGTAGACTATATGACTCATGCTTTCCTCAAGGGCATGCAATAGGTTTGTGTGAAGAACAGACTGAAATTTAGATCATTTTTAAATCAGTCTTCCGCTCCACTATAGCTCTCAAATCTTATTTGTAATCATGTGCAGATTAAAGGTGACCTACAATGTCCCTTTTTACAAGATTGTATTGTAAGTCTCAGGTGTCCCCAAAATATGTCTGTGAAGTTTCAGCTCAAAATACCCCATGTCTTAACTGCCTATTTTTTTTGCGTGGGAGAAAAAATGCACTGATTTGGTGTGTGTACCTTTAAATGCAAATGAGCTCGGGCTCCCTGCCCCCAAGCTCACGATTCCAATACACTGAGGCATAAATAATACAGGAGAAGCTCACACAGCAAATATAACTCTCAAAATGGATCATTACAAACTGTATACCACATATCAGATCCTTTAAGACAAGACATTTCACTCGGCGACCATCTTTGAAACAACTTATTCCACCATATTGCACGTTGCACTTTCTCTCATTCATAATAATACGAGTGCACCGTCTTTCTATATATTAAGTCTTCGGTACGGCATTTTCTTTTCTGGATGTTTGCTAACATTCGATTCTGAATGATAGCATGCTGCACAGCTAAAGTGTTTAAAGCGACACACTGTTGAAAAGACTCAATAAGAATGAAGATGCGTCTATGAATTATACAGACTGTATGCGTTTTCGGGTTAAAAATTAAAATAACAATATGAATCTGGTCTCCGTGAACAACAATGGTAACTGTAGCCACATGCTAACGAAACACATTCAGAAAGACAATTTGCAAATATGAAATTGGATCATAAACATTTGGTATCGATCCATCTTTGAGAATCAACTTCCGTGGGTGGAAACATACAGATTCAGGGGCGGTGATATTATAATAAGATCCAATTCCTACGTCACAAGGGGATTGAAATCTGAAAGGCTTGTTTTTTCACATGCTTGCAGAGAAAGGCTTACCAAAACAAAGTTATTGGGTTGTCCTTTTTCATGTTTTCTAGTTTGGTAGATGCACCAGGGATCCGATTATAGCACTTAAACATGCAAAATTCAGATTTTAATGATATGTCCCCTTTAAAATATTAGCAAGTGAAGACGTTGCAGTAGGTTTGTACTGATCGCAGTGGCCCCTTTGAAAATATGGCAGTCCAAATGAGATTTTCCATAGCTCAAACAGTCGAGTATGGCACAAGCAATGGTCGTGTGTTTGATTGCCATGGACTGCAGCATGACTGTTTCATCTTTTGTAAAAGAAGGAAAGTCATACAGATTTTGGACGACATGAGGTTGAGTAAAGAAAGACAGAAGTTTTATTTTTTGGGGGTAAATTATCCCTTTAATTTTATATTAGATGTAAATGTTGCTCCGCAGTCTTATAACATGTCTCAGCTTGCTATTTTGTAAAGTTATTGTATATCCTATGATTGACTCTGACATTTTGTAAATTGGATGAGAAAAGTCTGATCATATGATTCAAAAGATGAGATGTAACTTATGTAAGTATCTTTTACGTGTAAACAAATCTCCACTGCCATTAGTTTCAAAGTGATTCACTGATGGTCCATGTAGTATTGGCTGAATAATTAAATGTACAATCTTGCAATGCTTGTCAAAAATGTTTTTCCAAGTCAACACAAATATAAAATCCCATTAATCTTATCATCCATAATTTTACATGTAAATTTTAACACTGACATCTGCAAGAAACTCCTAGAGGTGAAACATCTAGACAAAAAGAAAAGAAAAAAAAAAGGGCAAAAGCAGAACCACCCAATGTCGGATTCCTTATTATCTCCCCGAGCCTGCTGATTAGGTGTGTATTGACCAGAGCAGTCATTCATGTATAACGATCAGGGGGTGAAACAGATGACATTAGAGAAACGAATCTCATGCATGTTATTTCATTAAACGAGAGGCCCCATCTCTGACAATGCAGTACATTTTATCTTGCCTTGTAATCCTTTACTCATTATTCTTCAATGAAAAGCTATTGTATTTCGACATTGTATTTGCTTACCCATGTTTACAAGATTATGAGTGAAGAGTTTTCCATAAACCTGTGATGACTTTGGCCTGTTTTTATGGGTTTTTATGGTTGGTATCATTTTGTCCCCATTGTGTTTATGGTAGTACTAAGTTTCAATTAGCAAATCCAGTCAAAAGTTCTTCCTCAAAATGCTGAAGTTTGCCAGGTTAGTGGCATCAAATCACTGAAAGATGTTCAGAATTTTGTGTGATGCACTTAGGTAGCAAGTAAACTAAGTATAATTGCATATTTTGATTTATCTCTGAGAAATAAGCTGTACATTCTGATTACAAATTCAACACATTTCTGCTCATTTAGTCTGTGTATATGTACAGTGCTGCACAATTATTCTTCCACACTGGTCTATTAATGTGGCAATGCACTATTTTAGAAGATCTCCAATTCTTAAACAGCACAATAAAGCCAAAACGAAACTTTTTGCTTCTCATCTCAGTCAGACAGTCTATTCTTGTCTAAGTGGGCAGTTCTTGGCCCAAAATAATCTGCACCTGAAACAGACGATAGTCATCTGCTTACACAAAACTAGCTTAACCCTCTGGAGTCTGAGGCTGATTTGGGGCCTGGAGAAGTTTTGACATGCCTGACATTTGTGCTTTTTTCAGTTGTTCATAAACATATTAATGGAAAAAGTGTCATTACACTGTATTCAGCATAAACTAGGCTACAATAATATGTGAGGAACATGTATGTACATGTTTGTGTTTTTGAAGGAATAATGTTTATGCATGGTTATTAAAAACAAAAAACTTAAGTCACTGAAATAAGGCCAAAAATATATATTAAATCTCTGTTCACAAGACTTCTGGTTTTGGAGGTTGTAGGCTAGAGTTTTTGCTTCAAAATTTTGTAAAAATTATAATGCCTACTTGTTCATATAAAACAATATATTGATTTAGTTTTTGTAAGACACTTTTTGTCAAGAAACACAGTATGCGTGGAGGCGTGAATCATCATGAATAATGGGTCATTTACACCTGAGAAGACAAAAGAATCGCATAAAGAAGCTCTAATGAGCTGCATAATAATGAGGCCTTTCAGTCAGGTAGGCTGTGAAAAAAACCTTCTGTGATGTCTCAAGCTCATGGTGTATATGAAACATACAGAAAAATATTATTACAATATAAAATAATGGTTTCACTCCAAATTGAACATTTTCTCATCATTTACTCACCCTCATGTTGTCCTAAATGCTTATAACTTTCTTTCTTCTGTACTTTTGAAGCATGTTGCAATTGTTTTTGTCCATACAATCAGTCAGTGGGGTCTAGAACAACATTCGACCTCATTGACTGTAATTGTTTTGGCAGAATTTACAATTTGGGGTGAACTATCCCTTTAAGACTTGGATAACTCTCTTGTTAACCATTATCGGTTATTTCTTTTAATGTTAGGGGTTGGTTATTTTTAGGGAAAGGAACACATCCTCCTTGGCAAAAGCATGGCCACCATTTTCTTTTTGTTGAACCTCACTTATGATCTCACTGGCTGAGTGTCGCACCTTTGCCTTAGCAATCAAAAATTGACTTTTCCTAAGCAATCACGCTAAAGTACATCTCATTTATTCATCTCAGAATAATGGTAGTCCAATCAGTGCTAACTCCCTGTCATCAAAAAGGCTGTATTTCACAATTGTATTACATTCTTTGAACTGAAGTATTTAAAGCTGTGCTTTACAGGGAGTCGATTTTTCCTGGAACTGTCCCAGGTGTATGAACTCAAAAGAGACCTATTACAGTCAAGATGTGTCGGCGTTTGTGTGTCATTTGAGCCGAGGTGGTTCTGTAGATTTCTGAATGTTAGGAACAAGGGACGGTGGGCCAGATGTTCTGCATTTCATCTTGTGCTCTTTCCAAGAGCTGCAGTTTCTTGAATATTTCTCTCTGGGAGTTTTTAGCACTCGTATACATCCACACGCTGTCGTCTTCTGAAGTGCTTGGTTATTGGTCTTTTTAATCTCCCCAGTTTCTTGTTGTGCAAATTGCCATGTGTGTGGTTCAAAACTCGACAGCATTAAATCCCAATATAAGCATCTGGATGTAGAATGTTAATCTCGGCTTTTCAACACTACGGTTCCTAATGCCACATTATCCGTCATCTGTTTACAAGGAAGATGTAATTATACAGAGGAATTAAAGTCTCACTTATTAGGTAGCAGTAATTTGGTTGGCATTTTTAAGGAAGTGTTCTCTCTTTGTCTTTCTGAATGCACCTCTGTCTCCCCTCCACCTGTCTTAGTATTTCTTCAGAAGCTTCCCATATGTTTGAAGAAGAATACATTATCTTTGTCTTATTAATGAATGCATAATCAGAATCAGTCATTGTAACAAATCTACCTGCCATTCATATAGTAAAAGTAGTATTTATATGTGCCAAAAGTAACTGTAATATTAATAAATAAATAAATAAAAATACGGATTTACATTTTTTTGGACAGTTTTGAGTTAAAATCTGTGGAATTAATTTAAACATGATTAAAAGTGTTAAACAGAACTGAGACTGTTATTATTAGAACTGGCATATATATTTTTTTTTTTACTTTTGTGAAACTAAAAATTATATTTCAATAACATGCCAGTCAGATCATCAAGTCTGCTGATCTATCCAAGATGTGAAAATGATTTACAGGAGTTATTTAACTATAATGTAAGAGGTTTAAAAGTATTCATAGGTTGAATTGATGATTTCTTCAACACTCTTAGAAGAAAAGTTTCTATATGGAACATTAAAGGGTTAGTTCACTGAAAATGCTCACACCTCATCTTCAGAACACAAATTAAGATATTTTTGATGAAATCCGAGAGCTTTCTGATACCCCATAGAAAGCAACACAATTACCACTTTCAAGGTCCAGAAAGGTAGTAAAGTCTTTGCTAAAATAGTCCACGTGACCATAGTGGTTCAACCTTAATGTTATGAAGCAACGACGATACTCTTTGAGTGCAAAAAAAACAAACAAAAAAACACATGCGTCGACATGGAAGAGAAGAGATTGTTGAATAAAGTCGTTATTTTTGTTTTTGCGCATAAAAGTATTCTCGTTGCTTCATAACATTAAGGTTGAACCACTGCAGTCACGTTGACTATTTTAACCATGTCTTTACTACCTTTCTGTGGTAATTGCGTTGCAGTCTATTAGAGGCCAAAGCTCAGGGATTTCATCAAAAATATCTTAATTTGTGTTCTGAAGATGAACAAAGGTCTTACGGGTTTGGAACGACATGAGGGTGAGTAATAAATGACAGAAATTTCATTTTTGGGTGAACTAACCCTTTAAAGGGTTCTGTCTGACGCTTCATATATAGAATTTTTTAGGGAGATCATTTTATGGATTTATTTTTAATTAATTTTTTATTTTGATTACATTTTATGAATATATAGAACCTTATTTAGAACTTTTTTTGGCATAAAAGGTTCTTTAAAACTCAATCAAGAACCATAGGGTGTTATATAGAAACCCGCTGAACGTTTTGTTCTGAGAGTGTAGTATGTCTCAGTATTTCTGCACTGAAAATGAAATCAATGCCTTGTAACATTTAGACTATATAGCTATAATAAAAAAGGCTCACATTTCATTACATTAGCTCTAGGTGAATTGTGCTATTTAATTAGGTGTGTCTCCTCTTCATTTAGTTGCATTCTTGTGTTAGTGTGTTACGTTATTTTACTTATTCCTAGTCGTTTTCTTCAGGCTGTTGTGCTATGGTCACATTAAAGCGTATGCTGTTTTCTGAGCTCAAGCAGGGCTGACTGAGACCTCTGCAGAGGCAGGATTGTTTTGTTAAGCCGTTAGCTTATGAGCCTTCAGTGTATGTCTAAGGTTCAAACTCTTTAGTTTGTGTTGAGTCTTGTGGCAGTATACACACACATACACACATTATTGTTTTAAATACTGTCATATTTTTATTTTTACTTTTATAGTATAATTATTATCATTTTAGTCAAACATTAGAACATTTTTGCACAAACATTGATTTGCGGTAGCATTGACGACTATCCATTGATGGAGGCACATAAATTAATTTCTAGACTATAAACTGGCCTTCTTAGCCCAGTAAAAGGCCTCATCAATATACTGATCCGAAGACAAATTAACTGAAAGAGAAGGAGCTGGGAGACTAAATGTGACTATTCAGGTTCTTCATACATTTCTGTAGCTGCCATTTCATTTGGCTCATCTCATTTTGAGTAGATGATGTGTTTTAACACTAGAAGTTTTTAACACTGATTTTGAAAAGCTCTTTTCATCACATTAGTGTTAAGGGCCCATTTGAAATGGCTTGACGAGTGCAGTTTTGTCTTATGTGTTAATGCATTTGCTGTTGAAACAGGAAGTGTGGGTGGGGCATATAAAATGAACCATGATTAGATATTTTAATAGTTGGTCGAAAATGGCTTCAGGGGGCGGGGCATTCATTTTCTAGACAGCATTTGATTGGACAAAATTCTGTGTTGTGCAGGATGAGTCATCAATATTTTTGGTCCCTTTTTCCAGAAGAGAAAGTCTGTAAATTTTGAAGTCACCATGAAATCACCGTGAATTTTAAAATTCATATGCCCTTGTAATCTTTAATCCAAATAACTTTCCCTTCCTCTCGCAACATCTCTTCTCTGATGTCATGTTTACTGGCGCGAGGGCGGGACAACCTGTCACTCACATGAGATCGACCAATAGCAAACTACAATCATAAAACCGTCCAAGCAATTCCCCCAAAAATCCATTCCCGCCGTACATTTTTGTCTCATTCGTGAAGCCGTTTCACTCTGATGTATGTCACAATAGGGAAGAAAAGACTATTGCAACCTTCGTTTCATGCAGACTTTAAATGTGTAATGTGCTAAAAGTGAATCTTGTCAACTTTTAGAAGTTCATTATCATCTTTAAATTGATTTTTAGGTACATTTTTTCTAATCCTATTAATTGTATGTCATGTTTTATGTCAAATTCCATTAATTCCATTAATTTAATTATTGATATAATAAAAAAAGCAATAAGTTTAACTAAATCAATCATTTCAATCAAATGAAATCATCAACAAAAGCTATCTTGGCACTTCAGTGGCACAAGCTGCATCTAGATGCATTTACACACTGTTTAATGCTGCTCAGAGCTGGCATGAATTCAATTACAATGGCACAAATAGGCTACTGTTATGAGATAATGTTAAAAAATGTTCAATAGAGAAATATGAAATAATGGTACAAATGAAGTGATACTTTAAAAT
Source organism: Anabarilius grahami (assembly GCA_003731715.1). NCBI lineage: Eukaryota > Metazoa > Chordata > Actinopteri > Cypriniformes > Xenocyprididae > Anabarilius > Anabarilius grahami. Next base: position 1,560,205 of record RJVU01053075.1, read on the forward strand.
GTTAAACTAAAACCGCCAGTAGGTGGGGGCAAATCACTTTCTTAAAGGGTTAGTTCACCCAAAAATGAAAATTCTGTCATTAATTATTCACACTCATGTTGTTCCACACCCGTAAGACCTTCGTTCATCTTCAGAACACAAATTAAGATATTTTTGATTAAATCAGACAGGTTTTTTATCCTCCTTTGAAAGCAACGACATTCAATGTCAAGAAAAGTAGTAAAAACGTTGTTAAAATAGTCAATGTGACTATACAGTGGTTCAACCTTAATGTTATGAAGTGACGAGAACACTTTTTGTGTGCAAAAATAACAACTTAATTCAACAATTGTTCCTCTTCCTTGTCAGTCTGTTACGCAGTTGGCACAGTGCTGCTTTTCCGTGTTTACATCTGAACGCCGGCTCATTATTGGCCGGCTCCTGCATTAGCATCACACGCATGCGTCGTGCTGCTCACGTGAAGAGGCGTCAGCCAATACTGAGCCGGCATTTGGACGTAGAACCTGGAAGCGCTGCAACAAAAATAGCATAGCAGAATGACAGGGGAGAGATGAATTTATTGAATAAAGTCGTTATTTTTGTTTTGTATTTGTGCACAATAAGTATTCTAATCGCTTCATAACATTAAAGTTGAACCACTGTAGTCATGTTGACAATTTTAACCATGTTTTTAGTACTTTTCTGGACCTTGAATGTGGTAATTTTACTGCTTTCAATGGAGGATAATTGATTTCATCAAAAATATTTTAATTTGTGTTCCGGAGATGAACGTCTTACAGGTGTGGAACGACATGAGGGTGAGTAATTAATGACAGAAATTTCATTTTTGGGTGAACTAACCCTTTAACGAGAGAGTCATCGAGTTATTCATTTATTCAGTAACGAAGCAAGTGACTGTATTTATGAATGGGTCATTGAATCACTGACTCTCCCGATTTGTTCAAAGCCGCAGATTCGTTCACTTACGAAAACACCGCTCTGCTGCTGCTTTCATTGGATCTAGTATTTCTTTTCAAAATAGAGCAAACAATACTGTGTTATGTATGTACATCACTTAATATTACCTTTTTGTTTGTTGAACTGTTGTAAATATAAAATGTCACATTTGCAATCAGGTGGATATTTGTGAAAATTTGCATTCTTGCTCGTATAATATATTATCAACATTAAAAACAAGAACCCACACGGGGTATTTTTTTGTATCGAAAAGAGTTTGAGTCTTAGATTGATCTCTATGCACAGTCTGTGTCGATATTTGTTCTTCATGCTAGTAAGTGCTAAAACCCCACTTTTTCAAAGGTACACTGTCGAGAACAGCAGTAATGTAGCGCTAAGGCAGCATACTCTGCACGCAACCTATCATATGCACGCTGCTCATGTGGATGCAGTCAGTTTAGACTGCAAAAGATGATTTAATTTGATTGGGTGTCATGTATTTGAGCTTTTACAGTGAAAGTGAAAGTGAAAGTGAAGTGACATGTGGCCAAGTATGGTGACCCATACTCGGAATTTGTGCTCTGCATTTAACCCATCCAAGTGCACACACACAGCAGTGAACACACACACCGTGAACACACACCCGGAGCAGTGGGCAGCCATTGCTGCGGCGCCCGGGGAGCAGTTGGGGGTACGGTGCCTTGCTCAAGGGTCTCACCTCAGTCGTGGTATTGAGGGTGGGGAGAGCGCTGGACATTCACTCCCCTCACCGACAATCCCTGCCGGACCTGAGACTCGAACCCATGACCTTTGGGTTACAAGTCCGACTCTCTATCCATTAGGTCACGACTGCCCACGCACTACCATTTTCCTGTTTTTACAGTAGAGGTGGCATTTTTCCTGTTAGAAATACTGTATGTGCTCGGTAATGTTATTTTAAAGTGGGTGCAGAATTAAATTAATGGCAAAACTCTGCATTTTGTTCATGTACCTCCTCTGTCACCTCACATATCCCCAGTCATACGCCTACCCCAGTTTGGAACGATATAGATGGCTTTAAAGGGATAGTTCACCCAAAAATGAAAATTCTGTCATCATTTACTCACCCTCAAGTTGTTCAAAATCTGTATCATTTTCTTTGTTCTGTTGAACACAAAGGAAGATATTTTGAAGAATGTGTTGAACTGAACAGTTTTGGGGCACCATTGACTTCCATAGTAGTTTTTTTCCCTAATGGAAGTCAATGGTGCCCCAAAGTGGCCTGGTTACAAACTTTCTTCAAAATATCTTCCTTTGTGTTCAACAGAACAAAGACAATTATGCAGATTTTGAACAACTTGAGGGTGAGTAAATGATGACAGAATTTTCATTTTTTGGGTGAACTATCCCTTTAAAGTTAACAGAGATGGACCAAGAGTCACAAAACTCAGGGTCTTTAACATTTTTACAATTTATTTTTCATCTACACATTTCTAGATACTTTATCATATTTTATCAGTCTACATTCTCTCTTGTCAGCATCTATAGAACTGTCATGGCCATAAGCTCACATGGGCAGTTTGTTTAAATCTGACTTGTGATGTTTCCTGATCCTCATCTTCTCCCTATAATTTCATGTCCTCTGTTCTATGAATAAAAACATCAAGCTTAAACCCCCAAGACCGTAACAGTTCAGCTAAAATAATTAAAGCATTAAGTCCTCCATTAAGGCAAACTGCAGAGTTTCAGTTAAAATCGGTTAATTGGTAAAAGACATAAGTCAGCGACCAGAGTTAAATGTATAGATTAGCCATTTAATGGACTGGCTGTTTGTCTTCTGACTGAATCATTTAGTGGATTGTATTTAAAGAGCGAACGATGAAAATGAGCATGGCCATATCAGGAGCTTTGTTTGTTGTAACTGCAATGCTTTTATTGAGTGATATTTGGAGATTTTCTATGGGGGAGATGTTTGGGGCTTTTAGTAGCACAGCGTGGTGCAAGTGAATGAGATGGAAATGAAGGCGATTAGCATATTCACAGTGGTATCAAACTGTCAAGCTGCGACACCTCAACACCATTAAACACTGAGAAGTTTATTTGCGAAAAAAGGATTGTACATTTAGTCAGGTTTTAAGCTTTTACGTCCATCTGTCTTATTTACCAAGATTTCTATTCTAGAGAAAGAAAAATAGCATAGGCAATAAATAAAATGCTTATGTTTACTCATTTCATTAAGTGCTTCATTTCAACATAGTAAATGTGTGTACTCAAACTGTGCATCACAGCTTGTTAATTTATTAATATGAGATCAATGTTTTAGTCGTTTCTCATCAATATGTGTCAATGAACACATTTCCTGCGCTATAAGTCACCAGATGTCCTCTCTTGCAGGCATTGATTCAGTAAAAAGACTCTGTACTGGTCATTTGATGACTAGCTATGAAACATTCGCTCTGCAGCACACATGAACATGCCGCAGCATGGCTCATTAGATAAACCAACAGATGTGTTTGTTCTTCTTCTATCAAATCATATTAAAGGGATAGTTCACCTAAAAATGAAAATTCAGACAATTATTCAATAATCTCATGTTGTTCCAAACTTATAGGGATTTGTTCATTTTGTGTAATGCAGAAGATTCTTGTTTTAAGAATAAAAAACTCTTCAATATACTCAAAGTGATACGAGAGACATGAAAGTAGCACCACTATGTTGTCAACGGTCAAATATACAGTATGTATATGTTCATTAAAGTATGCTTATTAGCCTGTTAGGCCTATAAAGAAGTTAATAATGAGGAAAGTTTAATCTGTTTAATGAGTTGGTCAATCTTTTTTTTATTACTTTAGGACTGCAAGTGATTGCTATGTCAGAGAGAAGTTCAACCACAAAGAATACAGCAGACGGAGGTTATATGGTAAGCCTATGATGTATAATCTATTAAAATATCATGCCTTATAATACGTTTGACAATGCCATGCAACTTTCTATCATTTGAAATTCATTCATAAAACATCCTTTCATGCATTGCTTTTGAACGCTACACCACAATTTCAGACTATATTTATTTCTAGCCAGGAAAACAGTTTTTTTTTTAAACTTTACTTTTTGATTTCTTGAATTCAGGATCACGATTCAAAGATGTCGGATGAGCATAGAGACACGGATGATTCGTCGGAGAAAACGCCAAGTAGGATGTCCAGATCTCCGCAGAAATCCTCCAAAAGACCAAAGACAGTAGCTGTGAAAGTCACACTGCTAGATGGATCTGCCTATGAGACCGGGGTGGAGGTATAGCAGTTGCTTGCGTGCGCTTAAACTAATTTGTGGTGTTCTGAAGAAACATGGTGCTAGACCTCTAGGGCTTTCAGCTATTTCACATACTGTTGTGCTGTAGTGCTGTATTCCTTTGTCAAGTCAACCCCACCTCTGCCGACTGCTTAAACAGCTAGATTAGTTGTGATTTTTCCAGTAGAGCTGGGCAGTGTAGCTGAGAAACTATATCCTGATTTGATATCTCATCTGATTGATCAGATATTTGTCAATATTTATAGATTAGCTAAGAAGTATTCTTTTGAAGTATGATTATATTCAATCACAAGAAATTATAATCATAATTTAGAAGTAATCTATTTGACAAATAAAAATAGTAAAATATCTTGTTTAATATTATATTCATTAGTATTCATATGCACCAATATTGCAATAGTTAGTTTATTCCCTGTGTAATTCTTACATGTTTTAAAATGTTATATATATATATATATATATATATATATAATATGAGTGTGTGTGTGTGTTTTTGAAAGAAATTAGTACTTTTATTCAGCAAGGATGCATTAAAGTGATCAAAAGTGAAAGTAAAGACATTTATGTTACAAAAGATTTCTATTTTAAATAAACGCTGTCCTATTGATCCAAAAATCCGGAAAAAAGTAAGTATCATGTTTCCACAAAAACATTAAGCAGCACAACTGTTTTCAACATTGATTATAATAAGAAATGTTTCTTGAGCATCAAATCATCATATTAGAATGATTTATGAAGGATCGTGTGATCTTACTGACTACTTTTGAAAGGTATGGTTATTACAATTATATAATTATCCTGAAATTTTTTCAAGCTTTCATCTCAATTTTCTATATTATGTATTATGTATTATTATTTTCAGTCAAAAGAAACAATAATTATAATTTAGAAGTAGTCTACTTGACAAGATTCAACAACGTAAAAATCTAGTTTAACATATTTAATCATTGTATTCCTTTGGATTAAAATAACAATGCACTAACTCAATAAGTTCAGAATACACAAAACATTTGAGGAAACTTGTTATCTCAAAATTTTTTAAGTAAACTAACTCTCTCTTTTTTTAAGTTAGTAGAACTTAAAATTTTTGTGACAAGTGGGGTGGGGCCGAGAGCCATGGAAGCGGAGCACAGGTGTCTGTCATTAACAATCCCGTCTCCGGCATCCCTTCGCTCCCATAGATTTCAGCCTCGTCCAACTCATCATAATGTTAATTACATACAGTTCATTTACATAAACATCGCATTCAGGTCTTGGTTAAATGTTAGATAATAACACATGCTATTATAACTATCAAAGAGACTGTCATTATATACTTGCATGTATATAATCAAACAGAGTCTTAAATTAAAGTCTTAAAAGTTTTGCAACCTATCCTCAACCTAACCACAGGCTCTACTCTTCACCACAGTGGTAACCCTACAAAACTAACATAACAGAACCCCCTGTAAATCATAACACAACATTAAACATTAACTTATGTCTCCCTATGTTAATCTTGTGCAAAAACACACAAAATAACACCTAATTTCATTTATTTATACAGTCTGACACAAAGCATGCTGGGAATTAGAAATTGGCTGCAACTCAACTCAATCATATTAAGTTCAACTTACTACAATGCAATTTTGAGTTCACACGGCTTTTTTCTATTAAGTACAATGAACTTTCATTATTATTTGAGTGAAACAAACTAATTTAATTTAATTAATTTCACTTTCAATTTCAATATTTACTAAAATATATACCAAAAAAAAAATTCAATCAGTGTTTTGAACGGATTGAAAAAGTTTGAAGTAACCGATTCAATGAAATTAATCAAACTTCCCAAATCTATCTGCATTTTACGTAAAGGTTGGGTAGGCAATGTTTTTCATAAACACTTTTTGTTATACTGGTTGAAACTTTCTTCACATCCTGATAGCAATCAATAACAGAAGTGGTGTAATGTACATAAAATGTACATATATCTTCTGTGGAAGTCTCAGGACCAAAAAAAATGTTCGTCCAATCATTGCATTCGGTCCGAATAGGATAGCATGTTCTACCTGCCTGTCAACATATGTATTTGCATACCTCCGCACACCCTGCTCACGCAGACATCACACGTCATAGCGTCACAGCGTTCCGTAAGAGCTGTACAGAGTTGTAGACAGACAGTCACCAAGCGCCACAAACAAACAGCAGCCACCTTTTACAGTTCCTCCTGAACCAAAACAATGAGCTTATGCTGCGTTCATGCCATGCTGAAATTACATTTACATTTATGCATTTGGCAGACGCTTTTATCCAAAGCGACTTACATTGCATTATACTATACATTTGTATCTTGAGTATGTGCAATCCCTGGGATCAAACCCATGACCTTGGCATTGCTAGTGCCATGCTCTAACCACTGAGCTACAGGAAAGCTTAAAAAACTTATCAAAATTTAAGTTATTTAGCTTTCAGTATTAATATGTTAGTCTTAATGTTATGAATAAGCTGGTGTGTTCCAAAACAGGGACAAAATTCACATTTAGGAGATATAACCATTCAAAACTTACAGTCTCTCACTTCTGCTAAAATGAATCACGGATATTCATGACATCAAAGCGAACTTCAGCTTCTCATCAAATCTTCTGTCCAATCAAATGCTTTCTAGAATCTGAAGTCCCGCCCCTTCTACACTATAAACAAACGCTGAAGCTGCGGCTGAAATCGGTCATTTGTTCACACATTTACTAATTTCTACATGGTGAAGTGAATGGCACATAGTGCACTATATAGAGAATAGGGAACGATTCAGACAGTGTCAATATGCTTTCCATTGACGCGAATGAAGTCCGTTTTTGCGATAGTGTAGCGTGAACCGCCGCAGCGCGAGCAGTCTGTTCCGGTCCAGAGACAGGAGAGCACAGAGTGGATCATACTAAAGTCGGCGCAGACCACAAAACGTATCGGACCCATTTGAATTCTGCACAGAATGCTGTATTTTAAAGCAAAATAGAGGAGATTAGGAGGAGAAACGGTTAGAGATTAGAAGGAAACCAAAGCTTTACCGAGCTCAGTGGCTCTGGCCGAGCTGTGAATAAACGAAACGCTATTGGCTATTTTAAAAAATGGGACGGGGCTGTTCGATATATCCCGCCCTATCTTCCTGTTTCAGTTGAAATTACGTCAACACACTGAATAATGCTGCGCGTTCCAACACTCTTCAGTGGGCCTATAAGAGATGGCAACCTGTGACGTTCGACCCGGAGCTGTTCACGTCCTCAGACTTACACATATGCATTTCTATAACACTATCAACGCTGAAATGAATCTGCAGCAGTCAGGTGGTACATGTAAAGCCCCGGGTAAACTTTGGCCGTCCTCGTTCGTGCACCGTCCGCATGATGTCATTTTCGTCATGCGGAGGGCTCGCGGCCGGCCGCACACCCCGTCTGTGTGCAGGCCAAATTTCGAGAACACGCGGACGGTGCGTGTGCAACAGCGACAGAAGAGTCCACTAGGTGGCAATACGCACAGTACTGAGCACAATGTGCAGTCGTTGAAGAAGAGTGTGGAAAGAGCGATTCAAAAACTAGACGAATAAACTAAGAAGCATGCCTTCTCCATCGTTTTTGATTCCTGTTCTCTTGGTGTATCTTCTGAACTATGTTGCAATGGTGGATGCACTATTTTTCTTCTCCGATCCTGCCCAGCGAATGATGACACGATGTCTGGTAAAGAATTTAGAAAAAATTGTACTGCGCATGTGTCGAACTCGGTCATTCGCACGCATCTGTGGTTTAGTATACTTTGAAAGATGCGTGGACGCGACTGCGCGCAAGACGCGTCCGGGCGCGGAAAGTGAATTGTACCCGGGGCTTAAGAGCTCTGTCGGTTGTTTACATTAATTATTATTGTAATGTTATGTGCTTTGAGACATGAGGTAATTTAACACCGTCTCTCATGACACTCTGTAGACTCTGCTCTGGCTGTGCGATCATGTGTTTTGAAGGAGGCGTGGCTTTGAAGAGCGCTCTAAAAGGAGCGTGGGATCTGATACTTTTAAAGCTAGCTTGCTTTTTATTGCCTCTCCGAAATTGCCTACCCTACCTTTAATTTAGAGGTGCTATGAAATATATCAGTTTTAGCACTCTCATACTCAGGAGAGCATGTGTGAAACTAGTCACCTGTGTTTTGAAAACTTAACAGCAAAACAAAAGCAAATTAGAATCGGTGCAATATTAATTATATATAATTAATATTAGTTTAATTTTATATCTCCTTCAAAAAAGTATATTGCAAATATTTCATGTATTTTATACACATAAAAAAAAAACTGAACTGAAANTTAATTTTTATATCTCCTTCAAAAAAGTATATTGCAAATATTTCATGTATTTTATACACATAAAAAAAAAACTGAACTGAAACTACACTATTTGACCCATGCGAACCACCAGCTCTATTGACAAAAGGAATAAGTATAGATATTATAATTAAAAAAAAATCACAATGATTATCCCTGGACGTCACATGATTTCAATCCCTTCATCTGAATTTCACTGCAGCTTCATGTTCCCTACTGCAGTGCTCCTGGGAGTTACAGCACATGAGATATGAATGCTAGTGTGGGCTGATGGGGGCGGGGGTGTTCATTGATAGGTAAAAAGCCCTCCCACACTATAGCTCTCCAGGGAGTGCCTCATACTGCTCTGAGATCAGTGCCATGTCTGCCTGTGTGCCCCAGGGGTCTGCTGGCTGATGGATTTCCAGGGTGTATTCAGACATGTCTCTTCTCTGGGGTCTTATTCGTAGCCCTCTGGTAGTGTGTCCCATCCGGTTGCCATTACTGATGCAGCAACACCTACTGAGAGAGACAGACTGTCCAATCTAAAGGTCAAAGGCTGCCTATACTTCCACTGCTCTATGCTTCACTGAAGGGGAGGAGGATGGGAAATCTATAACTGTGACACGTCGTGGCCCCCATGGAGTAAATAATACTCCAGCATTACAGAGGAGGGTATACCAGGCTTGTGTATTTGTCACTCTTGGCTAAAGTTCACCCCGATTTTAAAAATTTGTCATCATTTACTCACCCTCAGATTTTTCCAAACCTGTTTGACTTTCTTTCTTCCATAGGACACATACACTCACCTAAAGAATTATTAGGAACACCTGTTCAATTTCTCATTAATGTAATTATCTAATCAACCAATCACAAGGCAGTTGCTTCAATGCATTTAGGGGTGTGGTCCTGGTCAAGACAATCTCCTGAACTCCAAACTGAATGTCAGAATGGGAAAGAAAGGTGATTTAAGCAATTTTGAGCGTGGCATGGNAATAAAAAAGGATGTTGATTCACATCTAAACTCCAAAAGGACAAGTGTCAGTTATGACAAGTGGCTGCTTTCAAATGCTCACAAGCCTGTTTATTATTATGCCACTGTCTATTTAGTATCAGTGAGATAATATTATAGTTGAATTCATATTAATATTTAATTATTATTTATTATTATTTTATTATTATTATATGTGACCCTGAACCACAAAACCAGTCAGAAGGGTAAATTTTTTGAAATTGAGATTTATATGTCATCTGAAAGCTGAATAAATAAGCTTCCCATTGATGTATGGTTTGTTAGGATAGGACAATATTTGAGATACAACTATATGAAAATCTGGAATCTGAGGGTGCAAAAAAATCAAAATATTGAGAAAATCGCCTTTAACTTTGTCCAAATGAAGTCCTTAGCAATGCATATCCGCTCAAAAATAATACCAAAAATACATTTTTGATATATTTATGGTAGGACATGTACAAAATATCTTCATGGAACATGATCTTTACTTAATATCCTAATGATTTTTGGCATAAAAGAAAAATTGATAATTTTTACCCATTGTTGGCTATTGCTACAAATATACCCGTGCGACTTTTGACTGGTTTTGTGGTCCAGGGTCACATATTATTAATATTATTTTAACATTTTATTAATTACTTTTATTAATATTTTGAATTATGTGATATATTATGAATATTATGAATTTGTGTTATAATTTCCACTTTAATTTTAATTAAACTTTTAGTAATTTTGTGTGGTCCAAGGTCACATATTATTAATATTATTTTAATATTATTTTATGTTTTGCTAGACATTTGGTTGAGTGAGTATGGGTGAACTGTCCCTTTAAATATCCTAAGACTCCACTGAAACAATGGCTTATTCTTGAGTTGATCACAGAGAGAAGCACAATCTCAAGAGTCTAATATATCTAAAGTAAAAAAGCATGTTAATGAACATTTCATTGTCACATCATCAATAATAAATATCTTTGCACTCAGAAAACTGTAGATAAAAACAATAGAGCATGTCTCATTGCAAGCCTTGCTGATGGAAGCAAGCTGTGAAAGTACAATACTGCCTGAAATCACCAATGGCAACAAATACAGTACTGATGTTAGTCAGAACTCCAAGTACATTTCTGCACCCATGTATCCTTCAAAATTGAGTCTTTCAAGTGCATTATGTTGGATTAAAAACTATGAAATTACCTTTACATATTAAAATAATGTGCTGTTGTAATTGAGGGGCTCCCTGGCTAACTTAAGAATCCTTTTATGGTAGCACACCTACTCTCTTTCTCTCTCCCTCTTAAAAAAAACCTTGCGCTTCAGCCATGAGAGGCCAGGGAGGCGACACACACACACACACACACACACATGCACTGACTCACACACATAAAACCTCACCATTTCTGTTTCCATGGAAACAGCTGCGCTGTATCTCTGTCGCCGCGGGAAACAGCCTCCCTGGGCGGCGAGTGCTCAGTGTTTCTTTAGAAAGGCAAAGCCANTAAACCTAACCATCACAGGAAACATTCTGCATTTTTACATTTTCAAAAAAACATAATTTAGTATGTTTATTAATCCATTTCCCTCGTGGGGACCGCTAGCTGGTCCCCACGATGTAGGTGATCTCAGGTTTTTATTACATCGTGGGGACATTTGGTCCCCACGATGTAATATAAACAAGAACACACACACACACACACACACACTGCAGACCTTTATGTTAGATGGGATTAATCGCAATTAATCGATTTGGCAGCACTATTATTTGTAATTATATTTGAAAACATTGATTATAAATTTTTGCTTGAAAAATCTAAAGCCATTTTTAATTGAGACGTACTTGAAGGCTACATGCTATTTCTGTGGTTAAAAGGTTAGTTCACCCAAAAAATAAATTCTGTCATCATTCACTCACCCTCTTGCCGTTCCAAACCCGTATGACTTTCTTTCTTCTGTGGAACATAAAATACAATGTTTTAAGCGTTTTGTGTGTGTGTATACAATGGAAGTCAAAATACCTTTTATGTTCTTCTAAAAGAAGAAAGTAAGTCATACAGGATTGGAACAACACAAGGGTGAGTAAATAAAAGCAGCCTGAGAGTATTGCTAGACATTTGGTTGAGTGAGTATGGGTGAACTGTCCCTTTAAATATCCTAAGACTCCACTGAAACAATGGCTTATTCTTGAGTTGATCACAGAGAGAAGCACAATCTCAAGAGTCTAATATATCTAAAGTAAAAAAGCATGTTAATGAACATTTCATTGTCACATCATCAATAATAAATATCTTTGCACTCAGAAAACTGTAGATAAAAACAATAGAGCATGTCTCATTGCAAGCCTTGCTGATGGAAGCAAGCTGTGAAAGTACAATACTGCCTGAAATCACCAATGGCAACAAATACAGTACTGATGTTAGTCAGAACTCCAAGTACATTTCTGCACCCATGTATCCTTCAAAATTGAGTCTTTCAAGTGCATTATGTTGGAGTAAAAACTATGAAATTACCTTTACATATTAAAATAATGTGCTGTTGTAATTGAGGGGCTCCCTGGCTAACTTAAGAATCCTTTTATGGTAGCACACCTACTCTCTTTCTCTCTCCCTCTTAAAAAAAACCTTGCGCTTCAGCCATGAGAGGCCAGGGAGGCGACACACACACACACACACACACACATGCACTGACTCACACACATAAAACCTCACCATTTCTGTTTCCATGGAAACAGCTGCGCTGTATCTCTGTCGCCGCGGGAAACAGCCTCCCTGGGCGGCGAGTGCTCAGTGTTTCTTTAGAAAGGCAAAGCCAGAGCTGGTGTCTCAGGCGTGTTGCATATGCCACTCTTTTGTGCAGAATGACTGGGTGTGGTCAGAAAGGCACACAGATGCTTAGCTATGACTGAAGAGAAATTTTAAGGTTTTTTTTTTTTGCAGAAACAGCATATAAGTCTTCTATCTTAAATGTTCTTTCATGTAACAAAGAGCAGATGATTTAATTAGTTCAATTTCTATCTTCTATCTTCTTAATCTAAATATTTTTATAGTATATTTACATATATTATTGCCCTGCTCTTAATATTAAGTAAGGAAATGCATTAAAATTGTAATGCACACTTAGCTGCACGCTTTAAAGTCCCCATGAAATCAAAATGTACGTTTTTTGGCTTTTAGTATGAATATGTTAGCCTAATAACATGTTAATATGTTGGGTTATCTATAAGCTAGTGTGCTCCAAAACAATGACATAATACATTATAAATAGCTGTGGCTGAAATCACTTATTCACACATTTACTCTTTTTCTACATGGTGAACGGCACATAGTGCACTATATAGGGGATAGGGATTGATTCAGACAGTGTAAGTGGTTTCACGTTAGTGTCACGCGAACCGCCACAGCGTGCACACAGTCTGCTCTGGTCCAGAGACATGATAGCACAGAGCAGATCATATGTGCAGAAAACATATCGGTACCATTTGAATTCTATGATTAGGATGAATCTCTTATTGAGAGCATATTTGGTGACTTTTGGCCTCTTATTACAAACATCATGTTTTACTGGTTAATATGAGCCTGGCTAGATAATATGATGTTGACTTGTGTCCTTAAAATCTAAAAATCACCTTCACATTGCATGACAGAAACCCAAGTATCATCATTTACTCAAGGAAAGGTTATCATGCCCCAGTAAAGAGCAATGCTCCCGACTTTGATTAAAATCGTAAGGGGGCATTTTCCACAATGACAAACACTAAATCAATCTCTTTTCTTTTGTGCTCTTTCTCTGTTCTTCTTTATCTCTGTGTACAGAAGCTTTGCAAAGGACAAGTGTTACTGGATGCGGTATGTGAACATCTCAACCTCTTGGAGAAGGACTACTTTGGCTTAACCTTCAGTGATACGGAGAGCCAAAAGGTCAGCGTTACATCCTCCCATCGTATTTATACAAAGTTCTGTCATGAAACTCTAGATGGCTCAGGCTGATTGGTCTTTAACCCAATCTGCTCGTAATCACATCATTCTCTATTGCTCACAGCGGTGTGTCGTATAAGTATTGGCAGTAGCAAGTCTCGTACAGCAGCAGCAGCAGAAATAACCAACAGCAGCAGCAGTGTAGCAGATCTATTCCACCAAGACCAAACATATCAACATTGTCATACCTATGGCAAACACTCGAGAGTTGCATGACAGAATTGCTTTAACTTCCAGGAATAGTTGACTTCCGAATTCAAATTTCCTGATAATTTACTCACCCCCATGTCATCCAAGATGTTCATGTCTTTCTTTCTTCAGTCGAAAAGAAATTAAGGTTTTTGAGGAAAACATTCCAGGATTATTCTCCATATAGTGGACTTCACTGGGGTTCAACGGGTTGAAGGTCCAAATGTCAGTTTCAGTGCAGCTTCAAAGAGCTCTACATGATCCCAGACGAGGAATAAGGGTCTTGACTAGCCAAACGATTGTTCATTTTCTAAAAAAAAATCATCCGACATCGTTGTTTTACCTGTTTTTTTTTGTAAAGGGCATTTGGCATGAGTCTTTGCACGTTCGCTTTGTAGACACTGGATCAGAATCAGAAGATCAGAAAGAGCTTTATTGCCAGGTATGTTGTTTACACATACTAGGAATTTGTTTTAGTGACAGAAGCTCCACAGTGCAACAGAGTGACAGCGACAAGACACGACACATAATAAAAGGAATAAAATAATAATATACGAATTTACAAGATAGACAAAGTGCAAAAAAAGCAAAAAACAATATATAATATAGACAATTGACTCTGCAGTTATGTGTGCAAATTTGAAGTATAAGTAAGTGTTTTAAGTAAATAATGTGTAATAGTGTAATAGTGTAATAGTGTTGTGTGTTCCATGTTTGTCAAGTGTTCATGAGATGGATTGCCTGAGGGAAGAAACTGTTCCTGTGTCTGGTCGTTCTGGTGCTCAGGGCTCTGTNGACATCGTTGTTTTACCTGTTTTTTTTTGTAAAGGGCATTTGGCATGAGTCTTTGCACGTTCGCTTTGTAGACACTGGATCTGTACTTTCACCTACTTCACACGTGACCTTACACACGTCATGTGTGCGCATCGCAGAGCAGTGCAAGATGAGCATTTGTGGTTAAAAAATGACAGATTGTTTCTCTAGGTAAGACTCTTATTCCTCGTCTGGGATCATGTTTCACCCTTTGAAGCTGCACTGAAACTGACATTTGGACCTTCAACCCATTGAACCCCAGTGAAGTCCACTATATGGAGAAAAATCCTGGAATGTTTTCATCAAAAACCTTCATTTCTTTTCGACTGAAGAAAGAAAGACATGAACATCTTGGATGACATGGGGGTGAATAAATTATCAGGAAATTTTAATTCAGAAGTGAACTAATCCTTTAACAGAGCACATACTGATGACAATTTTTTGTTAATTTATTGATTGTCAACTTGTATTCAAATGCAGACATCCAAAGCAATCTTATGCTTTCCCTCATTTGTAACTGCAACAGGGGATGTTGACCAATATGCATGATTTTGTTTTAACAAGAGCATCCATATGTTTTCCATCTATTCCCACTACCATGACCTCTTTATTTAAAAAAAAAAAAAAATAGAGCTTTACTGGCTTTGTCGTGCACATAAATGGGTTGAGGTAATGTGGTTATTAGGGGGCTCTGAGAGTCCTCGTGACTGGGACTGTTAGGGGCAGGATTGGATTGATTGAAATGCTCTGAGGAACTCCATTCCTAGTTTAGCCATAAGGACCATTCTTGCACTGCCACGGCTATCCCAGTCTAGTTCCACTTAGCTCTTTTTCCCAGCTGAGGCTCTTGTGCCTGCTGCTGTGATCAGCAGGGATTGATCCCAGGCCAACAAATCTGATCACACTGCAGTTTGAATGATTTCCGTTTGAAAACCACATGTATCAAGCATGGGAAGCGAGACCTGCAGAGAGTTCATGGTTTGTCAGAGACACTTGTAAAGGCAGAAACAGATCCAGGAACAGAAATGGGCCATTTTTCAAATATAATGGAGAAGATTAATGTTAAAGTATAAAGACATTTGCAGGCCGGGTGGGAAGATAAAAATAACCAGGCTTTTAGTGGAAATATCTTGGGTTGAACTTAGAGCTTTGAGTAGTTTCTGAGACAATTTCTCTCCCGCTTTTATATTTTTTACATGTATCAGTGGTCATTTATGAAGGTTGGTACTGTGAGATGTGAATAAGGCAGTTCTTTTCATCTCCTCTGGACCGAGATGAGCTGGCATTAAATGTTTTCGTGTGTCACCAGGCTTTGGGTGACCTTACTGGAGTGCGGTGTGCCGGAGATGACATTTATCTACTCTTTTAGAGCTCCTGTGGCTGCAGAATATTAATACACTGACCGTTTTACAGAATATGTATGAGGTGATCGCTCCTGCCGCGGAGGAGACTATGCTGAAACTGCGGCATTTGCTTATCAGTGTGCCCTGCTTGATAGAGGAAATTTTGTTCTCTCTTTCAGAATTGGCTAGATCCTTCAAAAGAAATCAAGAAACAAATCCGTGGTAAGTGTGGGAAAAACAAGACACATTGGCTTTGTAACCTTGGTTGGCTGAGTCTGATGAATGCGAGTTTGTGTCTGATTGTTTTTAGTGGGTCCCTGGCATTTCTCCTTTGCTGTCAAATTCTATCCTCCCGATCCGTCTCAGCTGATTGAAGACATCACACGGTGAGTGTAAACATGTTAAAGCTGAAATGTGTCATTTCTGTGGCACTAGCAACAGAAAAACGTAAGTGCTAAAATAAAGTCTTTTAATTGGTTTGCTGAACACTGCCACTGTCTGGTATTGGTCATCAAAACAGATAATCCCACCCCACATTTATGTTATTGGTTGAGCCAGTGTTGCTGTGCTGGTTGTGATGTTTTGATAGTGGGACTATTTGAGGACCCATATTAACTTGAGACTGGAGAAAATATTAAATTAAAATAAATTAAAATGTATATAATAAAAATAATAATGTTGAATGATATATAAAATATATGTAATCTATGTATACGTACAAATAAAATCATATTATAGAATAATTTAAGTTGTCCTCAGTGAAATTTTTAAATATTTTATTAATATTTAATGTCCATGGTTAATTATTTATACATATCAGTGAAATACTAATATACTATAATATACTGTTAACATTTTGAATTAGTTTTTATTATTATCTTTTCCAGTTTCATTTTCATTTTAGTTAAAATTTTAGTAATTTAGCTGTGTGTTTTTGTCATAGTTTTTTTGTCCATGCAGTTTTTACTATTTTTTATTTCATTTCCAGTTTTAGTTCTTTTAGTACATCAAGTTAAACCTAAATAAAAATGAGAAATGTTTCCTTGGCAACTTGACAAAATAAATTTAGTAAGTTCAATAAATTAAGAAAAGGCACAATGTGTAAGATTTTTGGATTAAAATATCAAAAAAACCATGGACCAAGTCCTGCGTTACCCTCTATTTCTGGTTTTATTTTGTAGAAACCATGGAAACACCAAAGACGTTTTAATATATTACATATATATATATATATATCACATTTAATATATATTGTTTTATTAGACAATTGAGCAACTGTTTGGATACGTTCATTGACAGAAAACTAACCATCGTTATATAGCTCAACACAGAAAGTCTTATTGTTTAAGTCTCGTTTTCCGCGAGTACCATGTTTTACAACTAATATCGGTCTAGCTTACTGCAGTGTGCAACAGGTGTCTCATAGTGGCATTGAACGAACGCACAGAGTAGCATTATAACAACTTTCAACACAGAAATGTATCTAATATGATAAAACAGCGGTGCGTTACTCCACATACGCATGACCGGAGGAAGCGAAAGCACTCGTCTGCGGCATAATAAAAGTTCCACTGCTCTTGAGATGATGTGTGTCGCGCTCGTCTCTCATTAGCAATCTCTCCAGCGGCCTTGTTCCGCTCCAACGGCTTTCAGCCACACCCTGCTTCATACTACTGTAATGTTAATAACTCTTTAATACATTAACTCATGCATGAATATGATTTCTGCAGACTGTCCTCCAAAAAAAAAAAAAAAAAACGACGATATAGGTCATTTTTCAAGCACCTTATTACGACCTATATTTACGTTTTAAAGTCATGCGCCCTCTAGGTGGCCTAAAAAATAATGACAGTGTCGTGTTACGTCTCTCGTCATGAAATGACGTATGATTGTCGTTACCAATCAAAATGCGTTTTCATTTAAATGCAATGTGTGGACTTTTTACACCAATTGTCCTATTTCCATTTTTCAAAACTAATTTTTTTATTAACGACTACACCTACCCCACCCCTAAACCTAATATGCACTATAAATCACTTTATGAGCACATGCATTCCCTGGGATCGAACCCACGATCGCATGATCACATGATCACATGATTGCATATTGTTGTGTATTGCAATGCTCTGCCAACTGAGCTACGCGAAACACGAAATATGACGCAGATAAAAGGGAACAATGCATTAAAATGAAAGTGTCCTGTTGTCGATAGGGGCGCAACTTTATTAAACGCTCCTATGGGTCGTATTTCAGAGAAATGACAAACGACCTATATAGGCGTATTGGTTGGAGAACATGTTGGACTTCTGCCAAAGTCCCGTCAGATTCTTTTCCACTGGCTGTAGATGTGAAGATAACACCTCCCATGATTCCACGAAATCAAAGCGTCATCAAGCTACACCTTTGTTTTGAATAAGCGACCTCTAGCGGCGAAAATTACATATTGTGCCTTTAAAATGTATTTTATGTAACAAAAATGTAATGTGATTTAAATTGATTTAATGACTTCGTTTGTGATTTGATCTTTGCGTGTTTTGTATGGACAGGTATTACCTGTGTCTGCAGCTGAGGGAGGACATACTGTCAGGTCGTTTGCCCTGCTCGTTTGTCACTCATGCTCTGCTGGGCTCATACGCCGTTCAGGCTGAGCTGGGAGACTATGACCCAGAGGAACACGGGCCAGACTACATCAGCGAGTTCCGCTTCGCCCCCAATCAGACCCGTGAGCTGGAGGAGAGGGTGATGGAGCTGCACCGCACCTACAGGTGAGAAGAGAGCTGTAATTACCAGGGCAGTCAACTAATTAAGAATTTTAGTCATATTAATTACATTATATGCTGATTAATTAATTGGATTAATCACATTTATCAGTGTTTGCTGAGCAAGTCCCCCAAATTAAGATAACCTAAAGACATTAAATTACATTATTATGGTAAACGATTAAAGCATTGAATAGACTTTAGAACCTTAATAAATTAATATATTGTTTTATATCCTGACCAGTGCACAGCAGGCCATTTTTTTCAGTTTGTCCAAAATAGGTCTGGGCTCACAAAATATAAAGTACCAAATTTAAATTGCTCTGATAGTTATAAATGTTCACATGTTACATGTAGTTACTATAGTAATAACTATAAATTATGCATAATTATGAAACTAACCTAAACCAAACCAAACCCTAACCCTATAGAAAGTACATGCAATCATTATTATTACTTAGTACTTACATGTATAATTACACTGTAGCAAGAACGCATTAAAATAAAGAGTAACTAAATTCCCTTTTACATAAATACTGTACTGTTCAGGAGGCATGAATAATTGCCCACATTTTTTATCACTTGATAATAATAAATATACTAGTGCTGTCAAATCAATTAATCACGATTAATCGCATCTAACATAAAAGTTTGTGTGTGTATATATATATATATATATATATATATATATATATCTGTGTGTTTTTTACACACACACACACACACACACACGTTTGTTTTTGTGAAATGTGGGGACATTCCATAGGCGTAATGGTTTTTATACTGTACAAACCGTATTTTCTATCCCCCTACACTACCCCTACCCCTAAACCTAACCATCACAAGAAACTGTGCACACTTTTACTTTCTCACAAAAACTCATTCTGTATGATTTATAAGCCTTTTGAAAAGTGGGGACATGGGTAATGTCCTCATAAATCACCCTCTCCTTGTAATACCTATGTCATACCAATGTCATTATACACATTTGTGTCCTGATATTTCACAAAAACATGCCCACACACACACACACACACACACACACACATATTATGTAAACAAACTTTTATATTAGATGTGATTTATCATGATTAATCGATTTGACAGCACTCAAATATACACTAAATAATAAATTACACTATTTTAACAGCTTTAGTAATTACAGATACTGATAGCAAGTAGCATAAACAATTAAATAACATATGCTTTTATACTGTTTCTTTAATGATGATTTTCTCAAAATCATGAACTGTGCCCAGGGGCATGAGTCCTGCTGAGGCCGAGATCAACTTCCTGGAGAACGCCAAGAAACTCTCCATGTATGGCGTTGATCTCCATCATGCTAAGGTATGATGCTTTCATTTATGAAACGGTACTGCTTGAATAGAAGTTTCTGTGTTGTACATGGTACATTATAACTGTATATTTGGTGCATAGGTGATTCTAGTTCCCGTTCAAGGGGGCTGAAAAGAACAATGAGAAAAGAAAGTGATTCACCAGCCTAACATATTAAACACACACTGGGCCAGAAATTGCAATTGTATTGGTTCTATTACCAAGTGACAAATGAATTTGCATCAAAATACTTTGAATTTTGATTGGACACACGCCCTTTGCAAGTTGGAAGAAATTGATGTCAAAAAGTGTTTTGGTTAGTGTTTTCTCCTGCATTTTGAAAGTAGATATCCTATTTATTTTGGAATCCCAACTCTGCATGATGATTATATGGTTATTTGTATTTTATTATTTGGATTTAACAATGTTTTCCCCTGCGGTCCACGACCCTATTAGAACGGACCTGTGATCCAATTTTGCAATTTTACAGCCTCGGACCTCATAGGATGAAATCCTATTGACAGTTTGAAACTGAAATGTGACAGAAAACCTAAGCATCTAGATTTGTTTCTGTGTGTTCATGTGTTTTAAAGGACTCTGAAGGCATTGACATCATGCTAGGAGTGTGTGCCAGTGGCCTCTTGATCTATAGAGACCGGCTGCGTATCAACCGATTCGCCTGGCCCAAGATCCTCAAAATATCCTACAAGAGAAGCAACTTCTACATCAAAATCCGACCTGGAGAGGTAGAGAAAAAGGTCTTTTGAGATTTTCCAGGTTTTCGCTTGTAGATGCATGTTCAAACATTAGCTAGATAAGGATGCCGTACTGAGACTAATGCTGTAGGCGAGAACATGGGTGGATAATCTGCATGATGTGGTTTTATTAGAAAAGAATAGGACGTTTTCCGAGTATTTGAAATCACTATTCAGGCTTTCAAATTACCTAGTGCTCTGAAGACTGATGTGGGTGTTCTTCCACCGCTGCGCACAAAAGAAATCAAATATTTCTTAGGCGCATTTCTAATTACGCCACTTAAAAAATGCCTTTAATTATGTCTTAACAAACACTACTTATATTGTTTGAGATTCTGCTCTTTAGTGTTTGCTAGCTTGCTGAGTGTGGAAAGGATGAGGGTTTTAAAACATTAGGCTGAGCTGTGAAAAATTTT
Source organism: Anabarilius grahami (assembly GCA_003731715.1). NCBI lineage: Eukaryota > Metazoa > Chordata > Actinopteri > Cypriniformes > Xenocyprididae > Anabarilius > Anabarilius grahami. The sequence goes on from RJVU01053075.1 coordinate 1,581,342, forward strand.
TGCCTAGTGGGCACAGAGACAGAGAGAGAAGCAGAAAATGAGTAGAGATGGGGTTAGGAGAGAATTCAATCCGGAGAGAGGGAAGAAAGAAGGCAAAATAAGGTGCAGAGGCCTTTATTAACTGTTAAGGATTCGGCAGTGTGCATTTACGGGGTTATTTTCTTTGATTTTCCTCTCACAATTGGATTCTCGACTCTGTCTAGCATAAAAGCATGGCATTTCTTTGACTCTGCCCATTATGTGCGAGGGTCAGATATGAATTCAACAATATTTCAATGCCTTTATTCAAGATGCTTCACTGTTCAGCATCTTATCAGCATAACAGGCTCCATTCTGTGGACCTTGAGCTTTAAGATATTAATATTTACTCTCATTCCTATGCAGTTTCTCTGCAGCATTCTTTAGAAATTCTGGTTACGTACTGTTTTGATAAATAAAGGCATGCAGAATTGTGCCCTGTCGGTTGATTTGAGCTTTAGCAGCAGACAGATTTTACACCTCGTCAAATCTTCTGTCAAGTAACACGTTACCACTTTGCTTTCCCTTCACTCCCCCCACTTCCTCCCCATCACATGCCCACACTCCCCTGCACCCCCAGTATGAGCAGTTTGAGAGCACCATTGGCTTCAAGCTGCCCAACCACCGTGCCTCTAAGCGCTTGTGGAAGGTCTGCATTGAACATCACACATTTTTCAGGTAGGCGCTCACTGTCCTATAACCATTGCCACAACACTGGGCACAGTCTTTTTTTTTTTTTTTTTTTTTATGTGAGAATCAGGTGTTAGGCCTTGTTTTGTTTCTTTGTACCTTCATTGACAGAGTTGGAGTCTCCACTAAAACATGACTTACCTGACTTGACTTAATTCCCTAACTGGCGTCAGGCCGGAGCTGCCTCCGAAGCACGTACGCTGCTGTGGGTGCCGCAGGATTTCGGACCCCGTTCACTACACACCTCCATGTATATCGATCAGTGGCCAAGGTCTTGGCATCCATGAGGGTGATGCATTGATTTCTTAGGTCGTCGCCGATTAGCTTCAGCCAGGTCTTCTTCGGCGCGGCACGATGAGATTTCCAGGTCAGTGGCGCCAGAGAAGTTGGAACAACAGTCGGTCGTCACTCATCCGACAGACATGTCCAAACCACTGCAGACGACGCTTCTGGATGGCCTCTTCAAATAGTAGACTGGTCGCCAAACTCTTTTCGGATCCATTCGTTCCGAAGTCGGTCACACCGGGAGACGCCGAGGATTTGTCAGAGGCATTGCATTTGAAAGAACTCGAGCTTGTTAAGTTCTGACTCAAGAACAGTCCAGTTTTCTGATCCATATAAAATGATAGGAATGATCAGAGTTCGGTAGAGTCGTATCTTAGTCGCAGTAGTGATGTTGGCCTTCTTCCACAAACACCACTTCAGCGAGGCAAACGCCACTGTTGCCTGGCCAATTCGGCTAAGAACTTCAGCGGTCGAGGCGATCTTCTTTTCTTGGACATATGATCCTAGATACTTGAAGTCTTGTACTTGTTCTTCAAGTATCTAGGATCACTGGTCCAAGAAAAGAAGATCGCCTCGACCGCTGAAGTCCGCCATGCTGGTCCCAAGCCTGGGGGCTCGGGTATGTTATTCCCTGAGCAAGGAAGAGGGTGGTCACTCTGTCGAGGTGACAAGAACTGGGTAACCAGGGAAACTAGGCAAGAAACCAATGGACTTAAACATGACCTTGGCCTATAGGCTATGACGAACTGACATCAAAGAACTCGTGGTGATGAAAGCCGACTGTGTTGTCACCTCGCGACGCATTCATCTGGGTCAAAAATGTTGGGGTTAAACATACCGCAAAAACTACAGTCAAAGGCCAACTAGCATGTACATATGGAAGCTTGTTTCCTCCAAAGAATAGAAACATTTAAAAGATAATTGCGACTTTTTATCTTACAATTCTTTTTTTCTCGCAACTGCGAGTTTACATCTCGCAATTCTGATTTCTTTTCACAGAATTGTGAAACTCATAATTGCGAGATATAAAGTCCAATTCTGAGGAAAAACGACTGACTTTTTGCATGTTATAAAGTCAGATTGCGAGATATAAACGCACAATTGTGAGCAAACATTAACGCAAAAGTAAAAAATAAAACGCAATTGCAACTTTATGACTTTATAACTCCCAATTGCGACTTTATCTCGCAATTCGTACTTTATAACTCACAATTGTGTTTATAGAGAAAAAAGCATTGTGAGATGTAAACTCGCAGTTGCGAGAAAAAAAGTCAGAATTGTGAGATAAAAAGTTGCAATTACCTTTTTTTTTATTTTTTATTCTAAGCTTCCATACGTACATTGTGCACCTGCGTGAGAGAAAATAATTGCCTATACCAGCAGGGGTCTGTAGTCTTTATTCATCATTCAAAAAGAAAAACTGAAACTAGGACTGCAGATATACATAAGCTCTTTCTTACCATTCTGAATATGAATCATGTTGATCACTTGATTCCAGACAGCCATGTCATTATGAATTTTTTTGTGTATCAGAATGCTCAGAGAAAAAATGTAAAAAGGAAAGATTATCAGTACAATTTTTCTTCTCAAGCACTGGTTAACTATAAAGTTGAGCAGCCAATCAGAGTTCCTTCTTCTTCACTGACAGTGCAGATGCCTTCTGATTCAACATGTTTAATCGGCCTAAAAGCCACAGATGGGGTTCGAATTGTGACGATGTTGCAGAGCACAAAAAAGCCTCATTACCTGACTCCCTGGTCTAGGTTTGAAACCTAAGGTTTTGTTCTGGATCTAGGGCTTGGTTTATGGTCTCAGACAAGACCGCAGTCTTTTCCCCTTTGTAATGAATTTTCTTGTTTAATTGTATTTTTTTGTTAATTTCCGTTTTATTTTTAATGTGGACTTTTTTTCTTTCTTTCTTTTTAATGGAAAATGGTTGACACTAAATAAAGAAAATAAGTTTTTAATTAAGAACTTAATTCTTAGACCAAGTCTGGATCTAGGGATGTATTGGTCTTGTAGTGTCTGGTCTGGTCTTGACTCCAACTCTGTTCATTGATGGCATTGGGCTTAATAGACACACAATGTTTAATCCACTCTCATTCTGTCATGTTACATTTGTTTTCTTCTGACATTGTTTCTGGTATTTCTCTTATAGGTTGGTCTCTCCTGAGCCTCCCCCTAAAGGTTTTCTTGTGATTGGCTCGAAGTTCCGCTACAGTGGGCGGACCCAAGCCCAGACTCGCCAGGCCAGTGCTTTGATTGACAGGCCAGCTCCTCAGTTTGAACGATCAATTAGTAGGAGGTACCTGCTGTCTCGCAGCATAGATGGAGGCAAGTATTTCTCTGATACCATGATCATTACAAAATGCATGAATTGCCTAAATCGTACTTGAATTTGCACCTCTCTACTAGTATTATTGGTCCACTTATAATGTTATCAAGATTTTTACATCAAAAAGCATGATAGTTTTTGACCCTCTCTTTCGAACACTCCATTTTGATGGGCGTGTCACATTCAAAACTTAGAAGTAAATGCCCATTGCTATGATTGAGTAACAGCTTTGCGAATTTTGAATGTCCCTGCCATTACATGTGTGAAATTGTTTTAAAATCTTCTGATGTTGAAAAATATCTTGTTACATAGTTGAAATATTGGCTTTATAACATGCTTTATAAGTCTTGGCTGTGGCAAATAAAGTTTAAGTACTTGGTAACAATCTGTAAACGACAAAGCAATAGTGACACATGGTAAAAACACTGTTACTCACACTTGTGTGTTGCGACATTACTGTTGAATCCAATGCAGTTGGCATAATCTTTTTATTTTCAAGCGAACTTGAAAAATGAAAATGAGTATGCAGTAAAATGAAGCGAACAAACGAACAGTGTCTTACTGATGCGGTCTGACTGGGACTTATAAGAATAATGCTCATCCATGCTTTCTTGATGTTAGGATCACAAGGATGGCAATACAAAGACTGTGTTTTTCTACAACTTGCCACCTCAAAATGTCTTGTAACCCTTAGAGAAATCTCTATTGTTTTGTGACTGGAATAATCCTGTGTTTGCGCCTGTCTCATATGAACTACTTCATGACATGCGTGAATCGGTGGGAGGGGCTAAAGAGGCAATGATATAGAAGTAGGCGCACTATGATATAATGATGTAATAACTATGACGTAGTAATGTGACAAAATCTGAAATGAGTCATTTTCTGAGAGATAGATGATCTAGTAGTGCCTCCACATCTAGTGCTTCAAAGGATGAACATGTAAAAGAAAAAGAAAAAGGATAAGAAAACTTTATTTCTAGTTTTAATGTAGATTTGTCCTAAACTCTTAAAGGGTTAGTTCACCCAAAAATGAAAAATCTGTCATTAATTACTCACCCTCATGCCATTTCACACCCGTAAGACCTTCATTCATCTTCGGAACACAAATTAAGATATTCTTGATTAAATCCGATGGCTCAGTGAGGCCTGCATTGCCAGCAAGACAATTAACACTTTCAATGCCTAGAAAGTTACTAAAAAAACATATTTAAAACAGATCCTGTGACTACAGTGGTTCAACCTTAAAGGAGCTGCATGTAGGATTGTGGCCTAAACTGGTACTGCAATCACTATAAAAATACTGTAGAGCGGTGTATCCCCTCCCCCTACCCCCTGACTCGAGGTTGCCAGATGAGCTGCAGGATTCAGCAGAAACGTAGGCTGCTTCAATGAG